>OU612043.1:132843597-133183597 GCA_914767935.1 Coremacera marginata
TATATATATTATATTATATTATATTATATTATATTATATTATATTATATTATATTAATTGATTTACTTACGGCCCACGACCTTTCTAATGAGATATCAAGTGTTGCTGTAGCGTTTGTAGATTTGCTGGAATAAGGGGACCCTTGCCGTAATTCTATATATATAAAAATGAATGTATGTATGTGGGTATGTGGGTATGTGGGTATGTGGGTATGTGGATATGTGTGTATATCACGTATAGACTCCAAAACCACCGAACCAAACTCTATGAAATTTTGAGGGATACTGAAGCAACATTCGGGAAGTGTTCCTGTGAAGTTTGGTGTTGATTGGGCAAGGGGGCGTGGTACCTCCCATACAACCCAAATTGGCTCTATCGCCCACAAACCAAAAAAATTGCTATATATCAGACGGTTTTAATCATATAAAACTTAAATTTGGTTATTTTGTTCAGATGGTTACTTTCGGTGACTGTACAAGAAATGGGCGTGGTCACACTATATCTACGCCCACTTTTCAGCAATTATTTTAATTCCAAAAATGTTCAAGTTTTGATAGTGAATCTTGATATGCAGGTGCTATGCATACAAGTGGCAGTCACTATGTAAATATAAACGTTGTCACGCCCACTTTTACCGCCCACAAATAAGTAAAAATGCTTTATATCAGACGACTCTTGCCATAGAAGGCTAAGATTTGATAATTTAGTTTATATGATTACTCTCCGCCAATATACAAAAAATGGGCGTGGCCGAACTATATCTACGCCCACTTTATCGGAATCATGCTTATTCTTGAGTTGTACACGTTTTGATAGTGAATCTTAGTATGCAGGTGCTATGGATCTAAGTGGCAGTCACTATGTAAATATAAACGTTGTCACGCCCACTTTTACCGCCCACAAATCAGTAAAAATGCTTTATATCAGACGGATTTTGCCGTAGAAGACTACGATTTGGTAATTTAGATCGTATGGTTACTGTTGGCCAATGTATAAAAAATGGGCATGGCCGCACTATATCTACGCCCACTTTATCGAAATCATGCTTATTTCTGAGTTGTACACGTTTTCATAGCCAATCTTGGTATGCAGGTGCTCTGGGTGCAACTGGCAGTCATTATGTAAATAAAAATGTTGTCACGCCCCCTTTTACCGCCCACAAATCAGTAAAAATGGTTTATATCAGACGGCTCTTGCCGTAGATGACTAAGATTTGGTAATTTAGTTCATATGGTTACTGTCGGTCAATGTATAAAAAATGGGCATGGCCGCACTATATCTACGCCCACTTTAGCCTGCATAGCCAATCTTCGTATGCAGGTGCTATGGGTGCAAGTGGCAGTCACTTTGTAAATATAAACGTTGTCACGCCTACTTTTACCGCCCACAAATCAGTAAAAATGCTTTATATCAGACGGCTTTTGCTGTAGAAGACTAAGATTTGGTAATTTAGTTCATATGGTCACTGTCGGCAACTGTTTAAAAATGGGCGTAGTCGCACCATATCTACGCCAACTTTTTCGAAATCATGCTTATTCCTGAGTTGCACACGTTTGATAGTAACACTTGATATGCAGGTGCTCTAAGTGGCAGTCAATATATATATATAAAATTTGCCACGCCCACTTGTACCACCCACAAAAAAAACATAACGAAATGGCCAATTTCAGTCCTTGAAAGTACTTTGACCGAGCTTCTTATGATCAATTGTGTTGTGAGTGTTGTGGAATGTTTGAACACAATTGATCGAGAACTGGACCTACATGTTTTATGCCGACTCCGAACGGCTTACGTTCTCAAGAAGCTTTTCATGGCAGTTTTTATTCTCTGAGGTTTGCCATTGTCTGCAGAGAGATGACGGCCGAACAGAAAAATTAATTCAATCGAAAAACTTTCCGTGTCAGGTGGGATTCGGACCAGGGTTCCCTCGCGTATGGGCCACACACTCTACCCGCTACGCCACGGCCGCCACTTGGTTTCTTTTTACCCACAAATTAATAGAACTTCTATAAATCAGACGATTCTCATCGTTAAATACTAAAATATGGTTTTTAATTTCATACGCTTACTCTCGACAGCTTTGCAAAAATTGTGCATGGTAGGACTATATCTGTGCCCACTTTTCAGAAATAATTTTATTTAATTTATTTATTTACTTATGTATTAATGTACTATAGTTCATTACAATTTAAAAATTATAACTAAGTTAGCTGCCTGGGCTATCGGTTAGAAATAATTTTAATTCCTGAGATGTGAACGTTTTGATAGACAAACTTGGTATGTAGGTGCTATGGGTCAAATTGGCGTTCACTTTATATATAAATGTTGCCACGCCTACTTTCAATGCCCACAAATCCATAAAAAGGATATATATCAGACTTTTTTTACAGTAAAAGACTAAAACTTGGTAGATTAGTTCATATGGATACTGCCAGAACTCTTAAAAAATGGGCGTGTCACACTTTATTTAAGACGACTTTTCAAAAATCATTGTAATTTCTGAGCTGTACGCGTTTTGATAGAGGAACTTGGTATATAGGTGCAATGGGACCAAGTGGCGGTCACTTTATATATAAATGTTGCCATACCTACTTTTTCTGCTCATCTATCTATCTGTAAAAAATGTATGTATGTATACTAAGGCTGCTCACAAAAAAAAGGTGTTCGGGTCGGTTCCTCAAAATAATGCTTTATGTTATGATGATTCCCCAAATATTTCGACTGTAGCGATAGTCATCCGTGAGCTGGAATGGTTTGAAATAAAAAAAAAAAAAAAAACAAAAAGGAAAAGGAAATGGCCATTTCAGACTTTGACCGAGCTTCTTATGCGTGCGTGTTGTGAAATGTTTGAACACAAATGATCGAGAACTGGATCTACAAGGCTTATGCCGACTCCGAACGGCTTATGTTCTCAAGAAGCTTTTCATGCCAGTTTTTACTCTCTGAGGTTTGCCATTGTCTGCATAGAGATGGCGGCCGAACAGAAAAATTAATTCAATTGAAAAAACTTTCTGTGTCAGATAGAATTCGAACCTGGGTTCTATGGTATACAAGCTTCGCACGTCAACCAGTATGCCACGGAATGGTTTGAAATATTCTGTAAAAATCGAGTTTTTTATAAAAATATTTACTGGCGCTGTAGTTAAAAATAACAAACGGTCAGAAATAATAGTAATTAAAAAGTTCTTCCAATCTGCACTAATAAATTTTAAATTTTTACTCTACTCTATAAATTTAAATTTTTTAACTTTTTTTTTTTGTATTATTTTCACTAAAATGCAAATTAAATTTTTTTTTTGTTTTGCCATTTTACTTTTAGTCAAATAAATTATCTATGGATGATAAAATAAAGTGTAAAGTGAATTGCTAAATTGAATGATATTACAAAAAAATGTACACATTTTTTACATTGTACAATTTATTTGACTAAAATTAGTTTAGGAAAAGATTCGTTTGAATTTTAGTGAAAATAATATGAAAAAAGTTAAAACAATCCAAAAAATCCGCATTATCTTTGGTCCAACGGAAATATAAGATTTTTTGATGCAAAATTTTTTCCATTACTCTTATTTCTGACCGTTTGTTTTTTTCTAACTGCCATACCAGCCAATATTTTTAGTCGCAATATTTTGTGGATCATCATAACATAAGCCATGGATTATTTTGAAGAACGAGACTGAACAAATTTTTTTCTAAAGAGCGTGAGGCGACTTAATGTATATACGTATGTGGGTATATGTGTATATCACGTAAAGGCTTCGAAACCGCTAAGCCAATTTTTATACCAAAGCGTTGAGAGGGTTCCTGTGAAGTCTGTTGCCGATCGTAAATACACCTAAAATTTTCGATTTCGAACAGTTTTGTAATTATAGGTCGCAAAGCCTCGGAATTCAGTATTCGACCTCAGTTTACACATGCCGTTGCACAGGTAACATTTCATGGGTGTTGGAAGAGGGGCGTGGTACTTTTTCCGCACCCAAAATTTTCGGTATAGCTTTCGAAATAAGTCACACATTAATAAAACTCGGTAAGAACTTACTATAAAAGCATGGCTTCACTAAAGCTACGCCCTCTTTTAGGGGATAAGCGCTGAGCGCAGCGAAGCGCGCCGGGTATAAGCTAGTAAATATATAGATTAATTAATAATATATTAATGTAATATACTAATATTAAAACAATTAATTTTAGTATTAATTTTAAAGAATGTAGATTGTTAAATTAATATAACACTTTGAAAAAAAGAAACAAGGCGATATTTTATCAAAATCATCGCCAGTCGTGTGTGTTATAACGTACAGATTTTCGACAAATTGTCGATTATTGAAGCTTACAAATTATAACATAATTATCAAAAACACAAAGAACAATCATCGATTTGTCGCGGATATTTTTTAAAATACGGTAAGACTATATTGTATAATTTTAACATTAAGGGTCGGTTGGGTAATCCCTACCTTATTATTGTATAATGACCAAATACGCATAGAAAAAGAGAAAATGAAAGTTAACACGCGCCAGCCAACCTAATTTGTGATATCAGCGATATTAGCCAGCATGCAGATGCTGCGACGCGCATGCAGATGTAAGACGATCCTTGCAGTCACGGTCACCTCAACGTGGGAACGTCGCTGAAGCTATGTCGCCATGGGAAGTGCAAGTCAGCACATTAGGGTTAAGCTAGCGTATAGAATAATTGTCTTTATGACTAAAATTTATTAATTGCATTCATTCTAATTCAGACCACCACCTGGAATGGTAAAATAAATATTGTAAACCTAAATCTTGTCTTTTAATTAAATTTCAGAAACGGACAAGGAGCCAGTGGCCGGCTCCCAACTTTAATTTTTTCGAGTGTGCTGAGGCGCACTCGTTAACTGGCGCCCGAGCAGGGACCCACTTAAAATGTGGGTTCCAGAAGAAGGACTTCCTTACAAGTGGGATACTTTTAAATTGCAACAGTGACCTTTGAAGAGCTAAGCCTTTGCAACATCCCTATTGAAGGTTTGGTTAAAAATCGTATTAAATAATAAATACCCCATGCTGCAAAATTTCCTCCACTCGTGGTAAGAAATTTTGTGGCAACAGGAGCACCAAGGAAGCCTAGAGATTCCCCCACAAGTGGTAAGGGTCTTTAACCAGCTTCCTTGTTGAATCAAATAAACTTGTGCTGCAAGCTTCCCCCCACCCGTGGTAAGGCGCTTCGCATACACAAGAACATCAAGAAAACCTTGAGATTCCCCACACCCGTGGTAAGGATCTCAAATCAGTTTCCTTGACGAGTAAACTAAAGAACACTGAAAAGTGAATATAATACAAAAAACCAAGCTGCAATCTCCAAGGAGCATTCCAGCATATAAAATAAAAAAATATAAACTAAACTTTCAACAAAAATTAACAATTCACTGCTAGTACACATAAGAACACTAGCAGCGATGATAAAAAGGATTTGCAAGAGCCAGCAAAGGTAGTTGCACATGTTGTATTGGCTGAGGGATGTCGCGCACCTATACCCCTAGGCCGGCGTTCCTCCACTGTCAAGCCAATTGGTTAACGGATTTGCGAGCCTGCAACATTTTTTCTTCAGTGCTCACATGGGAACACACTGAAGATTGCCAATGGTCCAAATCTCCGTTGTGAAGCAAGTTGTGCCCTAGTAGGTTGTCTCCAAACTGATTGAAGATGACTAAAAAGGATCACATGACCCTTCCTCGACCACCTTTTTAAGACGTGTGGTTGTGGCACATGTCACCGTTTCCATAAGAACACGGTATAAATTCACAAAACTAATTAATTTTTTTTCCCTCTCATTACAGGATATAATAAAGGCGTAAGAACATATGGAGCAACATTTTTTTTGACAAGCTATAAGTTTAATTGTGTGCCAAAGAACGAAAAAAGTAAAAAATAAAAAATTTGCTTTGATAAAAATATCTTCTTGATAAAAACAAGCAAAAAATTGTGTGCAGGAATTAAGAAAAATAAAACAATTGTGCAAAAAAGGAAATAAAAGTTGAATTGTGTGCCACACAAAAAAAAAGTAAAAAATAAGAAAAATTTCCTTTGATAAAAAATTTTTTTTTGATAAAAATCAGCAAAAATTGTGTGCGAAAATAAAAAAAGAACAATTGTGCGAAAAAGAGGAAATATAAGTTAAATTGTGTGCCAAAAATAAAAAGAAGAAAGAAAAAAGTAAATCAAATTCTGTAATTGTGTGCAGAGAAAAGAAAAAAAGCTAAAGGCTAAAATTAATTTAACAAAAATTTCTCACAAACAAAAAGAGTAGAAGTGTGCTTGTAACAACCTTAAAAAACGGTGAGTGATCTACTGACTTTTCTAGAAACATTTACAAACTTTTAAACTTATTTTAGAAACTTTTTAAATATTTTACATTATAAAATTTTTACCGTGCGGTGGATGCCCTTGCAACTAAAATCAACGAGTTAAATGGGGGAATCAATGCCTTATTAGAGCAGATTAGGAAAATCGAAACGCGTTGAGTGGGAATCGAAAGCCATGGGATAGGTTTGGAGCAGGACCTCCGAAGAATTGAAGGGCGAGTTGGGCAGGTGGAAATGGGGTCAGAAGCGGATCAAAATTTGAGGCCATCCGTCATAATTTCACGTGGGCCGTTGAATGAACAGGAGTTTAAAGAGATAGGTAGACTTCCCGATTGTGTCAGGGAACTGCAGGTGTTTGAAGGGAACCCTTCGCAATATATCTCTTGGGTCCACAATGTAGAGACGATCCTGAACGATTATGCGGTTGTTAAGGAAAAGCCGTTGTACCGCTCGATACTGCAGCACATTAGGCAAAAAATTCGGGGCAGTGCTGATTTGGCTCTAGTGTCTTACAACATTTTGGCTGGTGACTGGTCGGAGATTAAGAGGGTTTTATCCCTTCATTATGCGGATAAGAGAGACATCCGAACATTGGAACACCAACTGAATCAGTTGGCACAGAAGGGATCGAACCTCGATGAATTCTACGCCACGGTGAATCACCAGCTGTCCTTAATAATGAACAAAATAAGGTGCGACTTTACTCTGAGGAAACCGTAGATGTCCTGAAGGAAACATACAGGAATAGAGCCCTAGATGTTTTCATTCGGGGTCTAGATGCTGATCTATCACGGATGCTGATAGTGCAGAGACCTCGAACACTGCCCGAAGCATATTCGTCCTGCCTGGATATGCAGAACCTGACCATGCGAAATAAAATAATTCACACCGGTGCGCCAAATAGAGTGGTAATTCCCGCGAATAGCTTGACTCGGGGAGAACAGCGTCCACCCCTTCCCCCTAGACCACTATTTAATAATAGTTGGGGAAATCGACAATTTAATAATAAATTTCATGGAAATTACAGAGGGTACCCGCCGCATGCAAATCGATCATTTGCACCTAAGCCTGTCGAGAAAATTTAGGTTGACGGATCCATTCAATCCAGGCAGGTCAACTACATGAACCGGCCCTCGAACAACGTTTTTAAAAGAGAAGCCTCCTCTACTTTAAATGTAATGCCAAAACAGCCAAGGCTCCACAACCAGCAGGTGGCACAGGCAGAAAAAGAGTATCAGGGCTTAGTTGAAGAAGAGGTTGAACAAGCAAATTTTATGTCAGGAGGCCCACCAGCGTTTTTTATATAGGGAAAAATACATTAGGGAATCTCCCTACTTCTAGCATACCATATCTCAATTGTCAGATAGGAAACAGTAGGCCACTAACTTTTCTAATTGATAATGGGGCAAACAAAAACTTTTTAGTTAATACAGCAGCCGGACCAATAAAAATAAATAGGAAAGTTTGCGGTAAATTTTTTCAGAGCATAGGCAGTGACGCAGTAATAACATTTTACGTGCTCCCAGGTCTCGACTCATTTGATGGAATCATAGGTGATGACACCTTAAAACAACTAGAAGTAGTAATAGATAGGAAAAACCATACCCTAACGATACATGGAAATGTAAAAATACCACTAAAAAATATGCAAGTAAGTGGCATCCACCACATTGAAATTGAAGGTGTCCCCAAGGAAGCATTGCCAGCTATCAACTCTTTGATTGACCGATATCCTGAACTATTCGAGCCTTTACATGCAAAAACAAACATAAAAACAGCAGTTAGGGTGGAGATAAAAACCACTACTTCAGAACCCATTTATACGAAATGTTATCCTTATCCAGTCAACATGAGGAAGGAGGTAGAAAGGCAAATTGCTGAACTACTCGATGAAGGCATCATTCGTCCATCCAAGAGCCCATACAATTCTCCAATATGGGTGGTCCCAAAGAAACCTAAGCCTTCAGGGGAAAAACAATACAGGATGGTAATCGACTTTAAACGATTAAATACGGTCACAGCCTCCGATGCCTACCCGATTCCCGATATAAATGCAACTCTAGCCAGTTTGGGTCATTCCAAATACTTTACTACCATCGATTTGACGTCAGGATTCCATCAGATCCCGATGAGGGAAGCGGATATACCTAAAACAGCGTTTTCAACAATGAATGGGAAATACGAATTCTTGAGGCTTCCGTTCGGCTTGAAAAATGCGCCCGCCATATTCCAGAGGATGATCGACGATGTACTAAAGGAATTCATAGGTAAAATTTGTTATGTCTACATCGATGACATTATCGTATTTGGAAAAGATATGGAAGAACATCTGAAAAACATCGACACTGTGTTCCGAAGACTGGCAGAAGCTAATCTACGTGTGAATATGGAAAAAACTAAGTTTACAAGGACAGAGGTGGAGTTCCTTGGATATGTAATCACATCTGAGGGCATTAAACCTGATTCTTCAAAAGTTAAGGTAATCGAGGTCCTTTCACCGCCACAAACGCTGATGGAGTTGAAAAGTTTCTTGGGTATGACCTCATACTACCGCAGATTTATTAGCGACTACGCAAAGGTCGCAAAACCTTTGACGAATCTCACTAGAGGCGAAAATGCTCAGGTAAAAGCCAATCGGTCAAAAAATATATGCATTAAATTGGGTACTGATGCCTTAGAAGCCTTTGACAATTTAAAGAAGTTGCTGATTTCATCAGATGTCCTTGCATTCCCTGATTTTGAAAAATCGTTCAATTTAACCACAGACGCGTCGAACTATGCCATTGGAGGAGTACTATCTCAGGGTGAGCCAGGTAAAGACCGGCCTATCGCTTTTATATCAAGATCACTAAGCAAGTCGGAGGAAAACTACGCCACCAACGAAAAGGAAATGCTGGCCATAGTTTGGGCATTGGACAACCTGAGATCCTATGTATATGGCGAAGAGGGTAAAAATTTTTACGGATCACCAACCTCTCACTTTCGCGTTGGATAGTAGGAATTACAACGCAAAGTTGAAGAGATGGAAAGCCAGGATCGAAGAGTATAACCACGAATTAATTTACACTCCTGGTAAATCAAATTCTGTGGCGGATGCTCTGTCAAGATTGCAGTGCCAAGTTAATCATATAACGGATTCTCCGGTTGCCGATGACGGCTCAACAACTGAAACAGCTAGCGAAGGAGGCGATAATTCAATAGCCGCGACAGCAGGTGGTGAAATAGACGCAACAACTGAAACAGCAAGTGAAATGGGCACCATTCATAGTGCAACTCGAGACGCATCAGACCTAATTCCACACGTAGAAGTTCCATTGAATGTTTTCCGAAATCAGCTTATAATCCGTGAAGGGAATGGGACCATTATAACAGAAAATCCACATCCAGGTTTTATTCGACATTGTGTTGCTATGACGACGATAGACAAAGGCATACTAATCCAAACATTAAAGGAACGCCTCAGCCCTTCACTCATCAATGGAATAAAAATTCCCGAAAATCGTATACAGCTACTTCAAGAGGTATACCTTGAACATTTTTCACTTTACAAAATCAGGATAACTCAGCGGGTGGTTGAAGATGTAAACAGAGAAGATAGAATTTGCGAAATAATCGAAAATGAACACAAAAGGGCTCACCGAAATCCGCGTGAAAATAAGGAGCAGATCCTGGAAAAATACTACTTTACCAGGATGACAAGTAGGATCAAGAGAATCACTGCCATATGTGAGGTTTGTCAACTCAATAAATATGACAGACATCCTCCAGTACCACCGCTTAAGGATACACCCGTTCCAGGCTATCCATCTGAAGTAGTTCACATTGATATTTTTGAAATGCAGGGTCATAAATTCTTATCCTGCATAGATAAATTTTCCAAATTTGCGAAGCTCTTCCATATTAAAAATAAATCCTCCACTACGCTGCGTGCTAAGCTTGCAAAAGCCTTGCACTATTTTACAACACCAAAAATGATAGTCACGGACAACGAGAGAGGCTTTATGAGTCCATTAGTATCCAACTATATTAGAGGTCTGGGTATAGAACTTTACCAAACCCCAATCCAAAGAAGCGAAGTGAATGGCCAGGTCGAAAAATTCCATTCAGCACTTATAGAAATATATCGCTGTCTTCGTAGCGAAATCAGGGAGACTCGTCCGAAAGAACTGCTATACATCGCCGTTGATCGCTATAACAATACGGTACATTCAATAACGAAGAGGAAGCCTAGCGACATATTCTTTAACCGGACTCAAAGGATAAACTACCAACAACTGAACGATTTCCGTGGAAGGGTTCACAAAGAAATTAGGGAACAGATTAGGATAAATCAAGAAACAAGAAACCGCCGACTAAATAAAAAAAGGAAAAACGAAAGAAAATATAAGCAAGGTGAAGTGGTATACGTGAGGGACAGGCAAATTAAGGGCAAGCAAAAGGCTCTCTATAAAAAAGAAAAAAATCAGGAAAGATAATAGGGTAACAATAGAGACTGACACTGGCAGGAAAATTCACAAGATACAACTAAAAAATACTGGCACTCAATGAAAAGAAAAAAAAGTCTTTAGATCACAGCACTCATTCAAATTTAAATATTACTGTTAAACCAAATTCTGCACAAGCACGAGAACAAAAAGTTTTTGCACTAAGAAAAAATAACTTGCAATGCAAGACTGCACCCAAAATTGTGAAATAAAAAATATATTCTTAAATTAAAGGCACAATATATTATAAAAACAAATCCTAGAACAAAGGCACTTTAAATGTAATTATAAAAAAAAGAACTAGAAAAAAGCATTAAGAACAAATAAAAAGTAAAACGGAGTACCAGAAATCAAAGGAATAAAAAATTATATTTATATTTTTATAAGTTAAATAATAAAAATTAAATTTAAGAAAAAAAGAGGAAAAAAGGAAAAACCTTATTCAATTTTAGTACCTATATTAAGAATAAAAGTTTGCGAATAATTCACAGGTCTCGTAAAAATCAAAATTTTTTTTTTTTTTTTTTGAAAACTGGCTACTGGCCGAAAGTAGAATAAAATAAAAAAACCTGACTCTGTAACGAATAAAACCTTCGAGACCTGTGAATGTGTGAAAGGATTATTCCTTAAATAGGAAAAATATACGATATGATCTAACATTACTCGAAATTTACCAAAATTTTTTTTTTCCTTTCTTCTTTGTAAGATAGATTAATCTTAGTATCCGGGGTTTCCGGCTTTAACATCTATAGCTATGATTCTCCCCTGGTGACAATCGAACATGGGCGTGGCTGGATCGTAAATGGGCACTTCAGTTTAATTCACATGACTGACCTCGTGTACTTCAACACAGCCTTGATAAAATTAACCGAGTCAGCACGATATGAGGTCAAAAATGAAGCCATCAGATCAGTACTACTTTTCATCTTAACCAAACTGGGTTACGCCTCGAAGAATTACAGACAAGCAAAACAAGAAGGACGCAATCTATTGATTGGATAGGTTCTGCCTGGAAGTGGATAGCTGGTTCGCCAGACGCTGTAGACTGGGACAACATCTTAAGAAGCCAAAATGAAATAATAACTAACAACAACCAACAATATCTTGTAAACGAAAGAATCTTTGAAGCTCGTGAAGCAATTGGAAAGGCAAATGAAATGATGGCTCACATCAATAACATCAGCAAGTATATTAGCGAAGAAAACCTAGAGCTGCTGGATATTAGCAGGGTACTAATACTGTGTAGTAGTGCGGGCCTGTCAAATGGCGAAAACTGGTACCGTTAACACAAATCTTCTGGATCGAGAAGAGATTAATCGATTAATTGTGGAGGAAGACTCTTTACCATATCAAAACGTTATTGAAGCTGTTGAATATGGGTCGGCGTCAGTCTACTCTAATGGAACAATGCTCTTATATGTGCTGTCAATGCCTAAAGTAAAACCGGAAAGTTACCGCCTTCTAATAACGAGAGCAGCTATATTAAATAAGCAACATGTTGAGTTAATCTACGAAAAAGTCGTAATGAATCAGCAGGAAATCTTTGGCTTAAAAGAAGATTGCCCATCCATAAGCAACACATTCATCTGCTCTGCAAAATCCTTGAGCAAACTACCTGAAGACGGATGCTTGGCTAAGTTACTGAGAGGTGGTGATGCCAAATGCCATTTCGAGCCGGACAACACCAGGGTTATCGAGCTGATTGACGAGACTACACTTTTCTTGACGAATTTCAAGGGGAAAGTCCAAAGCGATCGAGATTCCAGGAACCTCAACGGAACATTTGTTATATTGTTCAATAACGAGACTAACGAAACCAGTCATTTACCAGTACCTGACAAACAATGGTCTCCGACTTAACTTAGACTACATCCACGGGCTCAGCGTAGCGAATATTTACCATCTCGAGAAGCTTGGCTTAAGGTTTCACACTTCACTATTCGTCGACGGAATCGTCCTGTCAATCCTTGCGGCTATCTGCTATGTTATTTGGAGGAAATTAACTACGACTATAAATTTTCCCAGCCTCGGTCAAACCACAAACCCAGATCAGGCGGTCACCCACTCGAAGGATTTACAATTAAATCTGCGGGACGCAGATCTTTAGAGGGGGGCAGTTAACACGCGCCAGCCAACCTAATTTGTGATATCAGCGATATTAGCCAGCCACGCGCATGCAGATGTAAGACGATCCTCGCAGTCACGGTCACCTCAACGTGGGAACGTCGCTGAAGCAATGTCGCCATGGGAAGTGCAAGTCAGCACATTAGGGTTAAGCTAGCGTATAGAATAATTGTCTTTATGACTAAAATTTATTAATTGCATTCATTCTAATTCAGACCACCACCTGGAATGGTAAAATAAATATTGTAAACCTAAATCTTGTCTTTTAATTTAATTTCAGAAACGGACAAGGAGCCAGTGGCCAGCTCCCAACTTTAATTTTTTCGAGTGTGCTGAGGCGCAATCGTTAACTTGAATAATTAGCAAAACAGATGAAAAATTAATTTTTTATTGATTTTGACAGGTGTTGGTCGACGCTCTGAGAAAATAGCCAGTTGTCAGGTCTACCTTATTTTCATTGTACCATCACCACGGCCAAGGTTGGCTAATATAGGTTAAGCCACTTGAGAGAAAAGCGCTCTCTTTTCGCCTTTGCTTGAACTGCCAAAGTAGCTTTTAGCTAAAAATTTTACATATTCAGTTCTTTTGCTTTGATTTCCTTTCTTCAATTCTGACGCCTCGACCGAGCTACTCTCAAGTGACTTTACCTATATTAATCAACCTTGACCGCGGAATTTGAACCGAGGCTATCGCAAATCGCTCTAACAAATGAATACTTTCGAATTCGCTGCTGAACTTAAATTTCTTGCAAAGATTTGCCGTCGTTGTTTTGTTTAAAAGTTCTGTGATGGGCGTCTGCATAGGAAATCTAGAACCAGAAACAGGAGAAATCAGTATGGTCTCGAAATTCATGAAGGTAATATGTCGATTTGCATTTTCTTCACACGCATTGAAAATTACGTGCACTGTTTATATAAAAGCTTTTTGCTGCGCAATACACGTTTTACCAGTACAAAGCTTACATAAAGCTTAAGCACATACACATAATGTTTTAATGCCGACCACTGCTCTATAATATTATATTCATTTTTCTATACCACCTGCATAGAAAAAAATAATATTACTGTGGTAAATTGCTCCTTTATTTTTTCAAAAGAGGGATTCATCATTTAATATATAAATTTTTTCAATACTTCATAAATATTTATTTATTTATTTATTTATTTACTTACGTAAACAGGAAGTGTTTTTGACTTTCATGGTTAAAAATACACTCCAGTTGGCAAGTAATGTCGAGGAATTCATGATTGAAAGAGAAGTAACAAGCTTTTATGAAACCTGTATTGATTATTTGAGCCAATGGCATACAGCTTTTAAGAACATTGAGCATTTCGAATGGGTCCTTTTACGCTGTTCCATGTTAACAATCGATATATAATATTAAAAATTTTAAGGATGATAAAGTGATTAATACCCAATAAACCAAAAAACGAACTCGATTTAGTTTCGAATTAGTAACGAAACCGTCAACTCGGGTCAGATATCTCTTATTCGATTCGAATTCGAGATGAAACCGAAAATTTTTAAAATAGCGAATACATTTTAATATAAAATGTGACATTTTTAAGAAGAGTAAAAATTAAAACCACTTTCTAATTGGGATGCTTGGAAAGAAAATGACCCTTGGGAACAGGGGGCGAACCTTCACATGGCAACGTGTCTGACTGCCTCAACCTGGCGAGGCCAGCATTATCCATGTCGAAATCGTCCCAAGTCGACTCAAACCTCCACATGGTGTTCCCTGGGCAACGGCAAACTGGCATCCGTCAGTTTGGCGGCTAATTTTAACGGCGGGTCTCCTAGCCTTAAATAGGTTGTGCGTCGGGTTTGAAGCCCACCACGGAAAAAAACATTTCAATGAAAAGTTATAACAGAAATATGAGAGTGGAGGACAACCTGACGAAACTTGAAGCTTTCAACTGGCGCCAGCAAGCGCAAAACAGAAATGGCTGGCGCAATTTCTTACGACAGGCGGAAACCGACTTACGGTTGTAGGCGCCATCTAAGTAAGTAAGTAAAGTGATTAATACCCAATAAACCAAAAAACGAACTCGAGTTAGTTTCGAATTAGTAACGAAACCGTGAACTCGGGTCAGATATCTCTTATTCGATTCGAATTCGAGATGAAACCGAAAATTTTTAAAATAGCGAATACATTTTAATATAAAATGTGACATTTTTAAGAAGAGTAAAAATTAAAACCACTTTCTAATTGGGATGCTTGGAAAGAAAATGACCCTTTCTTAAAGTCAACAATATTAATTTAGTCATAATTTTTTTTTCAAGTGTTCCACATATGCTTTGCTCTGCCTGCCTTTTATAAATTTGAGTACAAAATTGTATTTTTTTTTTTTTTTGACTTACGCTTAATTTCATGTAAGAAATTTCCATATTTAAATGCAATGAATTTATTTAATGATCCAATATTTCGAGCATCGTCTGCCAAATGTTGCAAGCAATGCGTATTGTAGATCAAAAACCCTCATAATAATCGATTTGGGAAAGTAATTTAAAAAAAATTCGTTTCGAAAAAGAATTACTAAAATTATTCAAAAACGATTTGCTAATTCTTAAGTTTTCGTTTCGTAAGTATTCGATTATATTGAAAATATCGTTTCATGAATGAAGTGTGCATTTCTCCCGCTCTCGGATTCAATTGCAAATCGAGAACGAACTTCGTTTTCGAAATGAATATCCAAGATCTCGGTTTCTCCTTGAATTCGAAACGAATTCGTTTGGTATATTGGGTATTGAAGATTTATTTGATGAAGTAGTTTGCATTAACAATTATCTAGATAAACAAAAAACTGAGAAGAAGAGAAATTATGCAACCTCTATGGGCTCGAAATGGGTAGAAGTTTTTAGTCACTTTTTTGAAAAATATCTTGAATTGAAGAATATACTTAAGCTTGTCGATTTTTTTTTACCGGCTAGTAAAGCGCCAACAGAAAGAATATTTTTTTAAGTAATAATATTATGGCATTGCAGAAGTCGCAGTTAAAAGAAACTACTTTAGAATCCATATTAATTACTAAGTGTAACTTCCAAATTGATTGCACAGAATTTAAAGGATTTAAAAAAAAATGGAAACGATATTTTTAAAAAAATATATTCTGTCGGAAAGTATTCGTAATATTTTTTAAGAATACACATGCATAACCATTCAATAAAATAATTCTGCGATGTCCAAACAGTATTACTTAAGGCCAGTTACAACTTTAGAGAAGAGTAAAAAAGTGTGATATATAGGTGATGGTTTTTATTGGAAGAAATTTGTTAAGAGTTTTGACATTTTTAAATTTGGCGCATTTATGGTTAAAAAGAAAAATGTTATTATTTTTTTAAAAACAAAGATGGCGCTGACTACAACAAATGCTGTAAAGACCTCTTTTCGCACTGTGGGCTCTCTGCTGGCTCCTAGGTTAACCCGAAAAAAATTTTTAAATTTTAAAACGTAAAGAAAATATCTCTTATCTGAATGAGACAGAATTTTCGAATAGTCTTTTTTAAAAATTCATACGTACTTGGAAAAAAATTGCATTTGCTACATATTTATACCCCAACTCGTACTGCGAAGGGATATATTAACTTTGTCATTCCGTTTGTAACGCCAAGAAGGATGCGTGGCAGGTATAGAAAAATACACTCAGTTCTGTTTTTACACGACTTTTTACACGAATTTGATTTAACACGAATTAAAAATAAATCTTTATTTTGTTTTTACACGCTTTATTTTGATTTAACACAATTGACCCAAATTCTCAAAATAACAATTTTAGTACTAACAGTTTTCACCGCTATAAAATTTTTAATTTTTATTATACTTCCGTGTTGCCGCGTGTAAACATGCATGTCAACAGTCGTCCCTATTGTATTGTATGTGTACTATATTGTTTTTTTTGCATTCTTTTCTAAGTTTCTGAAATTATTTTTTTTTTTGCATTCTTTTATAAGTTTATGAAATAAAAATATACGCAAATATTAGCTATAACGCTCCAATATGAGTTTAAAAATGGTTTTTTGTATTATTTCTACAGATTTGTTAAATTTGGAACCAATCTTCTACTTTTCCTAAGTGCAATGCATTTTTTTACACGATTTTTTTGCACGAAATCTTTGGGAACGTATCTACCGTGTAAAAACAGAACTGAGTGTATATATATTTTTGATCAGCATCATCTCCTGAGTCGATTTCAGTGTGTCCGTCTGTCTGTCCGTCTGTCGACACGATAACAGCCGCAATTTCAAAGCTATCGCGCTGAAATTCAAAATATAAGTTTATTTATAAAAAAGGAAGATCAAGTTATAATCTTGATAAGCTTTGAAAAGGAAGATAATCTATGCTCTTCAGTCTTAATTCTGGCTATAAAATTTGGAAAAATCTGATGGAAACCACGCCTACCTCCCATACAAAGTGGCTTTATTTTAAAAGTAGATCTCTTAAAAATCTGCTCAAATTAAAGAAATGTCTTGAAATTTTGCATAAAGGCTTTGATATATAATATAGACCATCAATATGATATTTGGCAAAGTCGAATGAAAACTACGCCTACCTCCCATACAAATGGCTTAATAATAAACGTAAAATCTCTTCAAAATCTGCAAAAATTAAAGAAATGTTTTAAAATTTTGCACATGATATTTTGATATTTAATATGAACCATCTGTATGATATATGGCAAAATCGGATGAAAACCACGCCCACTTCCCATACAAAGTGGCTTTATTTTAAACGTAAAATCTCTTAAAAATCACCAAAAATTAATGAAATGTCTTGAAATTTTGCACATTAGCTTTGATATATAATATGAATCATCCCTATGATATATGGCAAAATCGGATCAAAACCACGCCTACCTCCCATTCAAAGTGACGTCATCAAAATAGGAAAACTTTCGTTAATATATAAACTGAATATCATCATGTATGTCGTGGCTAAAGACTTCGAATATACTTCAATATGGCCGCGGGGGGGGGGGGGGGGGGGAGGGGGGGGGTATTTTAGCTTCGGTACCTTGCCGAAGCTCCATCCTTACTAGTTTTTATTTTAAATTTTGAATACAACAATTTTAAAAGGCTATTTTTAAAATCAGTTGCATCCAGATTGGTTAGTGTTATTAAAAAATGTCCTTCAAAATATTGTAAGGATCGGTCAAGTAGTTTTTGAGCTAGGTTGCCCGCAGTGTTGAAAAACGTAGAGAGAAATTACTTTAAAGTTATAAAAAACAAATAATATGATCCCGTTAGTGTTCAAAACTTAATTAAATCACTGTATATACACACAAAATAATTATTGTTAACATCTTTTGGAATTTTCCCCTTCTCAAATATACCGGTTTGAGCAGATAAAATAAATGATATAATAAAAAACTTTATAAAAAAAAAACAACCGACTACAAAATCACTACAAAGTAAAAAATAATTAAAAAAAAAATACTTTTCCTTTTAATTTCTTGGTCATATTTGATAATTTATTTAAACATATTATTGTATATGAAATCTTATTATTTGAATTTTTTTCTTATTTGTTGTATTATCATAAATATATTAATTTCTTGATGAATACAAAAGCTTTTAAGGTCTAATATAATCAGACTTTTAATCAGAAGCGCAAACTTCAAAGCATTTGTATTCATCAATAAATTAATATATATATGATAATAAAATTGCAGTACCCTAGTGGCAATATTATTCGAGATACAGTAGTATTTAATATTGCGAGGTCTAGTATTGCCACGCCCAGTTCTCGAATGCCGCCCACTTTTTTAAGGGCACCTCCATGCTTATGATATCTATCTGTTCCCCAAAAATTATGGCAATCAGGCATATGGTTTATGAGTTATCGATTCACATACATTTAAAAAAAAAAAAAAAAAAAAAAAACAGAAACAGAAACAGAAACCGACGAACTTGAGAACCTCCTCCTTTTTGAAGTCGGTTAAAAATAGCAGCTGTAGTAATTTGATTTTTATATTATATCGAATTCACGCGCAGGTCTCTTTTTAAGCTTATAACTTTCTTAATACTCAAGATATCTTTATACAATTATTTACATATTTTTGAGATGTTTTTAAGTCACTTTTAATTTAGATTCTGGGATGCCTTTAAATGTATTGCCAGCCTTAAAGAAAATACTGTTTCTGTTAGAGCAAATTTATCCATAATTGCTTGCTTAATCTAAAAAAAAAAATGAAGACATATTGACATAAAAAACACTGTTACGTATATTTATATATTGACATGCACATATTAACAAAAAAAATTGTATTACTATTCATTTATGTAGTAAATTCAAAAATAGCGCCGTATTATCGAACATTTCTTTATATGAGCATACGAATATTTTGTAGTGTTACTCATTATAACTCGTTGTTACTCACTATTTTTTGTTTTTTTTTTTTTTGAAGACAGAAGTTGTACTCGAAATTACAGATTGAAACAGAGTCAGTCGAAAAGAGTATGTCAAGAAATTAAGTCAGAAAAGAGTCAAGTCGAAAGAAAAGAAATTCTATTGCATTTTATCCAAACATTTTTCTTAATTAAAAACTACTCTTAATTTTTTTTCTTATGAATAAAAATTGAACAATAAAATCATTTATATTGAATTTTAAAAGTGGTCATATTTTATTTGATTGAGTTTAGTTAAAATTCCACATTTATGTTGTCTTTTATAAGATAAATCTTAAAAGACATTGTTTGTTTGTTAGAAAAATATTATCGCAGTTAATTTCTTTATAATTAATTCTTTTTTAAAATTTCTAAAACAACACTGTACAACATGAAAAAACCTTGCCTACTTTCTTAATGGTTTCTTATATTTTTGTTTACGCCGATCCCGAATATGCAATTATTTTTTTCGGGACACCACTAGTTCGGTCTCTACAGGACTTTGATTTTTTAAGCAGTTTTTTCCTTCAAAAAATTATTTAATATAGAAAATCTTGTCCTATCACAACAAATTTGACATCAAATTAAAGAGAAAAATACAAGAATCTTAAAAAATGCTTAGTGAAAAATTTTCTTGAAAAAGGACATAAAAAATGTCCTTTTTATTTAAAAATCCTTAATATCCTTGAATTTTCAGTTCAATTAAACAAAAAAAAGTTTACAATAAAATATTTGGATCATTTCGAATGCTTTAAGACTTTGTTTGCACGCAATTCGACATTTCCAGCGCGATGTTTCAAGCTATATATGATATATGATCAAGGCAGAAATTTTAACGATAAATTTTTTTAAAAAATGCTAAAAAGCAAACCAAGAATGCAATTTCGTTGAATTTTCGCAGACACATATTTAAAAGAGTGAGTTTTTCTTAAGAATTGTTCGGCTTAAATTGGAATTAAAACTTCAAGGATACAAAGAATTTTCCATTAAAAAGTATTTTTTTATATCCTTTTTCCATAAATTGTATAGTTTTATATTTTTTAAGTTTCTTACTTTATTTTCTTTAATTTGATACCAAATTTGGTGAAGAATAATTTCTATTACTATATTAATTAATTTTCCAAAGGCAGTTACTCCCTTTAATTTTAAAGTTCTGTGGAGACCAAACTAGAGGTGCCCCGAATAAAATAATTACATATTCCTGATCTGCGTACACAAAAATATGAGAAATCATTGAGAAAGTTGGCGTTATTTTCTGTAAATAAATTATTAAATATTTTCTATATATATAATTTCTATAAATAAATTATTAATTTTTTGAAGTTATATGTTTTGCTACTATGCTTTGCTTATTGCTGTTTTTTTGTTTTTTGGTTTGAAAATAATGGTCAGCGTACCTGTGCAAGATGTGGAAATGTTTATTTGTTATTACTTAATTGGAGCAGTTAATAATACTATAAGTGTTGTGTAATGCTATTGCTTTACGCGCCTCCAAAAAGTAATAAACACTTTTCGAATAAAGTAAGTCATGAAACAAGTTCCGTTAGTACTGATCGATCATTTCAACAGTCGAAACAAATACAAGCAGCTTAACGTGCTGATTAAAAACATCAAAATTAGTGTTTGTAGAAGTATCATTTTTGATTAATTTACCAATTCATTTGCGAATAAAAAATTTCTTTTGTGATTGATATATATATACAAATAGAAAAGTAAAATTTATGATTCATTTGTGAACAAATTACAAATAGTTTTTTCCTAATAATAAAGCCCGTAGTACAATGGTGCGTGAGTGCATTGCGAGACAACGTAAAAATCTCGCATGAGCTGTCAAAGCATTTTTATAAGCGGAGTTCTTATTTAGCAATCTACAATGCTTTGCGATGCGCACAATCGCATCGACACAATCGAGACATTTTTAAAAATTTAAAAAACGTCGCATGCGATGACGAGCAGTCATTAAAAATCTATTGAAAAATAATAAACATTTTGAGCGCATAATAATATTCTAAAAAAAAATTGTAATAATAAAATATGTAAAAAGAATTTATAATTATAATATAAATATAATACTTCTGAACAGATGCTGCTAATTAAAGATTTGCCAATATTATTTCTCATTTGTGAAAGACAAATTAATACTTGAAAAAAAAAATAAAAGCATTGAAAAATTACTTCTTTGAGCACTGGCTTACGAGCACAGAAAGTTTATTTTCATTTCAAAGCGAAATTTGAATTTCCGATTGTCCGCAATGAATATACTCTTTAGAATTAATGAAAATGTTTATGAATTTTTATATTTTTGCGAATTTTTATCTTCTCGACATTAACTAAAGAAACCACAAAATTAAAAACCAAACACGATTAAAAAATATAGGCTATACCAAAGATACAGCCGCTTTAATCGTGTATTCGTTATAAGCCAACAATAATATGTGAGTTTCGTGATAGAATTAAAAATGATTTACGAAAAAATTAATAATAGATGCGTTTTTTCCAATTTCCAATTTCTCATGTTATTTTGTACTAATTCTATCAAACTATTCAATTCTAATATCTAATCGATTCTCTCTCCCTCTGAATCTTTTTGTTTGATAGCGCAGCAAGACTACAGCTCAATATCTTCACTTTGGTCAACCAGACCTACTAACCTTTCTTCTTTGATTTATTACGTCATTTGCTCTGCTCCGGCAAATTTTCTACAACAAATTAAATTTCTGAAGAGGGTTTGTTCATGGCAAAGGTTTATTTACCTTATGAGCTCTTCTTTTCTTTACTTCACTAAAGCGTTTGAACCATTTGAATGGAATTTGGATTTTTTTTTTAAGCTTAAGAGAATTATATCGTCAACAGTTGTTATTGAAAAATGCATCATCCAATTTTCATTTATCTTTGCACTTAGCTCCTGATTAAATTACTTTTGAAGCTTGTTTCCAACGTGTTTGCTGAAGTTCAAAGTCTTACCAACCTGCCTATCTACTGACCTACCCTAAGGAAGCAAATTATTATTAATGGTTGCACATCAGCACTCTGAGCATTCCTCCGTGCGATAAATGTCGCTGAGTTTGCTGACTTGGCTGAAATGGTGTAAAATGATGGCTGTAAACGAGGACTTACATCCAATAGTAATGGCATTAATTTTTCATTGTGAAGTTTATTTAATCAAGAGTATATATAAGTAAGCAATATAAGAAAAACCCAATATTTTCAACCATCAATTGATCAGTTTCAAATCATCAAGAGGAGTCGAGAAAGACTCGTTTAGGATTTATAAAAAAACAGTCTGCCAGATGCTAGGCAGGTTTGAGTTCGTTTCTTAAATATGTATGCAGATTAATGGCAACCATCGTGCCATCAAAACACATTTTCTATTTGTTGGCTTTGTCGCTATATTTATTTCTTTAATGCTTTACAGATTTCCTTTTAATTTAGCACAAATATTTAGCAGAGTGGAGTGAAATTAAAAAGGGAAGAGGGGACGAACCTTTACAAGGCAACATACATACACAGCTTACATAGTGATACTAAGGGCATGCTATATGGAAAAAAACTCGAAATCAAATGTATACATTTTAAGAATGTAGAACTGTCAGAAAATATCCAATGAAATCAGGAGTAATTTCGTATTTACCTCCGCTTTCTACATAAAATACAAAAATCCTTGAATTTTGGCCCAAAAAGTGATATTTTTTAAAGTTTGTGTTTACGAATTTTCTTGTTATACACGTTTTTTTTTTAAATAATTTTCCGATATCTAAAAGTGTTGAAAATCGGCACACTTCACGGCTAAGGTATAGTCTCTTGAAATAAAATAAATTCAATACCAAACATGGGCGTATCCAGACTTTTCTAAAGGGTGGGGCTGGTTCCCAAAGTCCTGAAATATACATATAAGCAATGTGTAACTTAAGGCATTAATAGGCGGTTAGGCATTGCCGCCGATTATCGTTGCGAAATTAACAAAAAAAACATGTGTAAATGGTGAATCCAAAAAGCTTACATTCATTCACTCTTTTAGAGCATATTTGTCTATAAATTTTTATATCTGAAATATAGCGAAATATTGTTTTATATTTGGATTAAAAGCTTGCTATCCAACGAGTAATGGGACAGTTTTTTGAACATCCAAAAAGAGAGTAGTGACAATTCGCTTGGCGAACATGGCTTGTCCAAAATAATATGGAATATAGAACGAAAAAATTTATAAGAATAATAAAAAGGTAAAATGTACATGCAAATAAAAACCTATGATCGCCGCTTATGAGAAAATAGCCTGCTGTCACTACTATCTTGATAATTTTATAATTTGTGCGAAGGCTTCATTCCATCTCAGATTTCTAGCAGAATATCGACTTCAGCAGAACTGAAAAAAGTTTTATGTCTAAAGCATACTTGATTGTAGATGAGGATGACGTTCAATGATGTTCATTGAACAAAAATAAAAAAAAATTCGTACGGCTACTACGGCTACATGCCTGCATATACCCTATATGCATGATTTTAAAATTTGCGCACCATAGATAAAAAATTTTTCATGAAAATCAGAGGAAAAATTTTTTAACCAAAACAAAAAAATCCATCATTACTTTGGTAGCTAAAAGTTTAAATACCAAAAATTTTTCTTCAACATCAGAAAAAATTTTTTGAAAAAAAATGCATAATTTCTTTAGCAGATAAAAATTTAGAGATCAAAACTTGTTCATCATAAATTCGGAAACAAAATTGGTAACATTTTGTGGACAAGAAAAAAATTTCTGTCATTTCTTCAGCAGCTAAATTTTTATAGATTGAAAATTCCTTCAAAATCGAATTTTTGAACATGGAAAAAATTTCCATCATTTCTTAAGCAGCTAAAAATTTAATATCCAAAAATTTTTTTCCAAAATCGGTGGAAAAATTATTGAACAAAAAAAAAATGTCTATAATTTATTTAGCGGCTTAAAATTTAAAGATCAAAAATCATTAAAATAAATGAAAAAATTTATTAAAAAAATTAAAAATTTAGTCATTTTAAAGATGGTATAATTTGCCAACATTTTGTGCTTGGGTGCATTTAAATCTAATCAGAAATAAAGAAGAAATAGCGATTTTTTTATACCTTCATACTCGAAAAAAAACAAAATCACAAAATCGTAAAATTATCATTTCTGACTATCGGCAAAATCCACCCAAACGAATAGCAAACAAAAAGCAGCAAAAAAAAAACAAAGCCAACAGCAAAAACAAAAACTAGCTAAAAACGTAAACAAGTAAACCAAACATCGGCTTGGAATTCCAAAGAAAAGTATATAAAAAAAATGTCTCCTCACCAATATTGTTGAGAGACACACAGAAAAAGAGATATTCGATGGTTGGTATGAGTGGTGATACTGCTACAGGCAATATCCAATAAGCTCCATTGAGCCGATTTGGTGCCACAACCTCTTATCCTGTGCGTTGACGTGTGTGACGTATTAAGGCTAAGGTGTATCCGTTATAGCCATCCAGTTCTGTTTAGGAATACAAGGAGGTCGTTAATTCTTAGAGTTGAAAGTTCCTCTAGGTTGGCGAAGAAGGCTTTCCGCAGTGCGCTTAATCTACATCTTGCCAATGCTGGGCAAGCACATAGAAAATTGGGTAATGTTTCCCTTCAGTTAGGCTCGTTGCAGCTGCGACAGTGGGGGTTAAAGGGTAATCCGATTCTTTCTGCATGCACGCCAATGCACCAATGCCCCGTGCTGATTGCCGTGACTCTTTCTATATCAGTTCGGGATCTTGTTAGCAGTTCGCGAGTTTTCCCTTGGTTGTATGAGGGGCACATTTTTCTTGCTGGTGTACAGGTTGTCAAACTACTCCATCTGCTATTAGCTATGTCAAGGTAGTGCGGGAGCACCCCTCCCTTTACTGCATTCATTGGAGCTGAAACTGGTTCCGCTCTTGAAGCATCGAGGGCCAACCTGGCCAATTCGTCCGCCCTTTCATTACCATAAATGTTCCTGTGGCCGTTTTTCTGAATATATACCCGCTCCAACTCCACAACCCATCTTGGACCCATCGGTGTAGAAGTTGACATCGTAAACAGCATCCAGACCTCCACAGCGCCAACCCGCTCGGGTCGGGTACTTAATGTTTTAGTGAAGTCAAGGTTGGGGATTTCGTAGTCCGTGTTGCTGTTTGCCAGGCCTGAAGGTAATAAACAAAGGATTTGCCCGTGTCCATAAAGTTTATATTTCCAGCTATTAGACTCCTTTAGTCTGATTGCACTATTGGATGCAGTTAGTTTAATGTGAAGGTCTATTGGTAGTAGGTGGGTTAAAACGTTCAGTGCGTCCGTTAGGCATGACCGGATTCCCCCCCTAACGCCTATACATGCAGAACACTGAGCCTTGGATAGTTTCCTAATATTGTATGCTTTAATCAGCACAGGCCATCACAACAATGCTCCATATGTAAGAATATGAAAGAGACCCCCGGCTTGAGACCCCATCTCATACCAAAAATTTTCTTGCAGGCGTAGAAGGCTATGCAGGCCTTATTAGTTTAGGATAGTAAAAGTGTTTGACCGTTTAATCTCGTTAGGTTGAAGTGCTGCACTTTGGTTTTTGTAGTAAAAAGCATCAGTTCTGTTTTGCTAGGATTTACTCCTAAGCCGCACCCGGCAGCCCAGTGACTGGGTTTGTCCAAAGCTTCCTCCATGATTTCGAGGGAGCCGACGCCATTACAACTACATCATCCGCGTATGCTACCACTTTGATTCCGCTCTTGTTAAGTAAATTTATTACTCCGTTCATAGCTATGAGCCAGAGAAGAGGAGATATAACCCCTACTTGAGGTGTACCCCTAACTACGAATCTAGTAAGTTGACTGTTTCCAAGGTCCGCTTGGATAATTCTAGAGCTAAGCATTAATACAATCCAGTTCCTTACATGTGATTCCACACCTATTTCTGTGAGAGAGTCGTGAATAGCCCTAGTATGAATGTTGTTAAATGCTCCTTCAATATCAAGAAAGGTAGCAAGAGTGTATTGTTTGAAGTAGAGAGATCTCGCAATATTTGTAATAACCTCATGCAGAGCCGTTTCCGTCGATCTCCCCTTGAGGTAGGCATGTTGTGCTGTGGATATGGAGGTTCTGCTGATAGTGTCCCTTAGATATAAATCAAGAAGCCTCTCTAATGCTTTTAAAACGAACGATGAGAGACTAATAAGTCTGAAGTCCTTAGCGGATTCATGGCCCCTCCTCCCAACTTTCGGGATAAAGATTACCTTGACTTTAATCCAGCTCCTCGAAGTACAGCTAAGTCGTATACAGTTTTTGAATATTTTCATGAGCAGGGGTGAAACTAGCTCCTGCATTTTTTGCATCATTGCCGGTATTATGCCATCCGGGCCTGTGGATTTGTAGGTTGAGAAGCTGTTTATAGACCACTAGATCTTTTCCTTTGTGATAATGTGGTCATTGAGGCTCCTCGGGATACTTGGACACACTGGAAAGTGTGTTTTAATTAGGAGTTCCAATGACTCCTCCGTGGATTCCGTCCACGTGCCATCCTCTTTTTTTATAAAGGAAGGGCTGGAGTGCCCCTTACATAGGATCCTGCTCAGTCTTGCCGAATCCTTAAGGTTGTCAATTGATTGCGTGTATTCTTCCCAAGATCACTTTTTCGATTCACGGATAGCTTTCTTGTAAGTATTTAGGACTTCTTTGTACGGTTGCCAGTTGTTCATTCTGTGGCATTTATTGAAGGTTCTTCTGACGTTTTTTCTTAGGTCAGAGAGATCCTTATTCCACCACGGAGGAAATGATTTCTTCCTACCCCTACTTATAGTACAAGATACCCTTAAGGCGACCTGCATGTCCTCTCGAGGGCCTCAACGGAAGAACTTAGTTCCTCCGTCGTTGCTATATAGGTGTTATCTAGTTTCAGAATTTTTGGGAGTGCCACACTGGCATATTTAGCCAAGTTTGTGCGTTTGAGGTTACGAAAAGGTTTTGGAGCCTCTACATGCAGGTTCAAATCGAAAAGGATCCAATTGTGATCCGAAAAGGATCTTTTATCGGATACTCTCCAATTTACCACACGAAGAGATTCGTTATCGGAAACAAGTGTTATGTCGAGCACTTCCTCCCAACCACTAAAGTTGTCAGAACTTGGAAATGTAAAGGTAGGTGCATTCCCCAGATTACAAATGTCAAAATGAGAGTTAATAATAAAATCAAATAACGACTCACCTCTAATATTGTTGCACGAGCTGCCCCAAAGCGTGTGCCTTGCGTTGGCGTCACAGCCCATCAGGAGTGTGTTGTTGTGTGTCGCTGCCTTTTCCACCAGAAATTTTACCTCATCTGACGTGGTGTCCTTATCATGAGCCATATACACTGCAGCCAGGTGAATGTTTGCACTTGTCTCTCCAAGCCTAACGACTGTCAGGTCAGGAGAACTAAGGTTAGGGAGTAAAAATAAGTTCATATGTTTTTTGCTACAATACAAGTTCTTGGTTTACCTGCAGTCCTTTTGTAGAGGATGTTAAATTGGTTGTTGCGGAACCCCATTACGGTTGAGTCCCTGACCCATGGTTTCTGAATGATGCATCCGTCGATGCCGTCCTCCACCATGAGAATGGCCAGATTGTCCGTAGCACACCTAGAGTGCTGCAGATTAATCTGGACAACTTTAAGCATCTGTGGCTGGTTGTTGTGATAGAACTGGTGCAGATTCTTCGAGGCTTAGAGTGTCGAGAATCTCGTCTACTCACGGTCTGGCGGTCCTGTTTCTTGATGACCACCCAGTCGTTCATTGGAATATTGTGATTGTGGAGTTGGGGAATCTCAACCAGTCGATCATTTTCCAGATTCATTTTGGACAACCAAATACGATCACGTGTTTTTTTTTGGAATGTTCTTCGCTGGGATTAGCTTAAGTCTTAAGCCATCCAAAGCGTTCCTGACCTTAGAAACGCATTCGCTCAGGAATTCCTTGGAGCTTGGAACTGGTCCTCGCACTTGATTACCCTGAATCCTCTTACAGTCTCCGCGGATTCAAAGGAGGGGAGAGTACCACCCTTGTTGTTGAGAAAGTGCTCAATGACCATCTCCGACAACCTGGCCTCGATATTGCCCCACTCCTCCGAAATCCGCTTATGACTGCTGGAGTTCGCATCGACTAGCGCAACCTGCAGGTGGTCCCTTGCCACCCCACTGTAGGTACGATAACAAGAAGTAGGTCCTTCGTCTGCGACCGACTTAGTGCCAACTTTCGCTCTTTTCGATACACTATCACCCTCGTTCCGAGAGCGATTGCGTTTCGAAGAAGCTAAGGTAGCAGTTTGAGTAGCCTTTTGCTCAGGTTGCTCGTCGGTCACAGTCTGGAACCTTTTCTTATCCTCCTCGTCGCAGACATGAACGGTATCATCCTTCGCATTTCCGGCAATCCGGCCAAGAACGAAGACAGCCTTCTGGTACCTACCTTTCGTGACCGCTCCGTGGACTTTAGGCTTATGAGGAGGTTTTCCAGAGCCACTACCGGTGACCCCAGAGGGATAGGACGTTGATGTACTGGAACCACTACCGGTGGCCGCAGAGGAAGTGTATGGTTGCCTGGGCAGCAAAGGAGCACTATGGCTGATAATCACCGAACTACCCACGCTTGTCTCTTGGCTGGAGGCAAGCAAATCTTCTTCTGTGCTTTCACCTAGCACGACAGGTATTTTTTGTGTTTATTTCTTATTATTTGCTATCATCTTTTTCTTACTCCAACTTTGTCGCCTGAGCAGCGCAGAAGGCTATGAGGTAAAAGGGGAAGACAAGGTCCGCCATGGCGAGCCCCAAAACCATGGTAATGCCAGTGTTTCTCTCTCGGCCATGTCAGAGAGGGAATACGCTAGACTACAGCACAGCATACCACTTGGCTGAAAACTACTCGGTGGGCACCATCCCTAGACTCCGGAGTTAAGGGGGGATAGCTCCTTGTTCATTGCTCCACAATGACCTGTACGACATGGGTGGCCCTACCAGAAGCTTGCGCTCCCGTCGTCGTAGCCCATTGCGTCATTGCAACCTTAGCCTCTACACCGCATCCAGGTGGCTATCCTTCGTAAAGGATATATTCGTAGTCTGTGTTCTATCAACAATTTCCAGCACTGTTTCATCAAACTCTAGCAACATGAGCTCGCAGTTCGTCGCCACAATCGCTTAGGTTTGTGGTAATTGTGAAAGCATAGCATCAATGGTTCTACCATATCAATCCTTCCCACTGTTCTTCCAGAAACTAAATCTAAATTAACTTCTTCTTTCAAAAATTGTATTTAAGGGCAATCCTTCATCTGTATGATGAAACAATTAAAAATTTCCTTACATTATTCATATTTTTCCTATTTGACATTAATTTGTGGACATATTTTGTATTAAATGTCTCGTTCTGTCACAGCAATAAAAATCAGCAAGATCTAAATCTAGCAATTTTTGTTTAATTGAAATCGGTTGAAAATTCGTCGAGTTATTCAATTTAAAGTATTTCTACTTCACTACAAAATCACCAAAATAACTATGTTTTGCTTGTTCTTACTTGCAAAAAACTCAGTTCAGGCAAAACAGCATGAATAACAACGATTTTGTGCTGTTTTCTAAAGATCAATGCTCAAAATTCAAATAACTCAACGAATTTTTAACTAATTTCATTGAAGTAAAACTTGTTGGATTTATAATTAGCCAATATTTTATATTATTATCAATTATAACAAAGCGCAATATAACACAAACTTCTTGTATGAGCAACGACTACGATGCGAATGCGCATCAGGGATGATATTGACTTAGTTGGAAAAGGAAACAAAAATTGGGCCAATTTGACGTTAATAGGGCTTTTAGTTTTAAAAAGTGGCAATTCAATATTGAAAACTTTCTATTTGGTCACACGGTCATGCCATGGTCTCACAAATAGCACACTTTTTAATAATCTTAACAAGTCCAGTTTATTTTTGGTGAAAATAATCGAAATATCGAATTTTTTTATTTCGTTTGTGCCGTTTAAGCTAAACATGGAAGGAAGTTCTTGTTTGATCACAAAAATAGCACACTCTAATTTAAATGACTAAATTAACAGCTCTATTCTGCTTGTTAACTTAACAAGGAATTGTTAAGGAGCTCTTGTTAAAATTATTGCTATGTAATGTAAATGTTCATATTCTAAAAAATCATTTACATTTACAGCCCTATTCTACTAGCTTAACAAAGCTCACCACATTAACAAAATAGTTAATATTAACAAGTTGTTAATGTTCCGTATTCTGGTGAAAATTTAAAAGCTCTTTTCTTTACAATTTTGTTAATTGCACAAAGTATCTTAACAACGACAACATAATCTTAAAATTTATGTGTTTATGCTTGAGAATTGTTGTGAAAATAATATAAATAATTAATATTGAATTATATTTAATAAATATATCTTATTAATAAATAAGTCTGTGAAAAATTAATGAATTTTTACGTGTTTTAAGTTTTGATAGAGAAGATCAGAGAAAGGAAAAACTTGAACGACGGCGCTATTTAAAACGTCTTCAAAATGAAAATGATTCATTCAATCTATTTCTTTTTCTTTTTATTTCTATCCATTTCTAAGAACAATAAAATACCGGAATGAAAAATCCAAAAATTTTAATATACATATGCTAGCCAAAAGTTGAGCGTGCTGCCGGCAAAAATTGTATATAAAATAGGACCTGCTCCTGCATGGTACACTCAAAATTAGTTTGGCTATTAAAAAAATGTAAATTTAAGTTTTAAATAAAAAAAAAATCTTGAGTTTACTTGATATTTTGCATTTTCCATTTTGCTTGCTGGTATAATATACAATAAAATTTCATCGGAAAAACAGCTGGCGTCTGAATGCTGTGAGTTTCACATTCTCAACACGCGTGGTGAACTTTTAAGCTTTTTAGAGCTTTCAAATTGTAAATGATTTTTTAGAATATGAACATTACATAACAATAATATTAACAAGAGCTGCTTAACAATTCCTTGTTAAGTTAACAAGCAGAATAGAGCTGTTAGAAAGCTCTAAAAAGCTTAAAAGTTCACCAGTCGTGGTGAGAATGGGAACTCAAAGTATTCAAACGCCAGCTGTTTTTCGATGAAATTTTATTGTTTATTATATAGCAAGCAAAATGGAAAATGCAAAGAATTTAGTAATCTGAAGATTTGTTTTTATTTAAAAAATTCATTTACAGTTTTTTAATAGCCAAACAAAGTTTGAGTAAACCACGCAGGAGCAGCTCCGATTTTATATAGAATTTTTGCCGGCAGCACCCTCAACTTTTAACTGGCATATGTATGTTATATTTGGATTTTTCATTTGGGTATTTAATTGTGTTTAGAGTTGGATAGAAATAAAAAAATAGATAAAGAGATCGATTGAATGAATCATTTTCATTTTGAAATCGTTTTAAATCCTTTTTTCCTTTCTTTGATCTTCTTCATTATCAAAACTTAAAACACGTAAAAATTCTTCCATTTTTCACAGTCTTATTTGTTTTAATTCAATATTATATTATAATTTATATTATCTTTATTATTTGCACAACAATTCTCTAGCTAAACACATAAATTTAAAGATTATGTTGTTATTAAGATACTTTCTGCAATTAACAAAATTGTAAAGAAAAGAGCATTTAAATTTTCACCAGAATACGGAACATTAACATCTTGTTAATATTAACTATTTTGTTAATGTGGTGAGCTTTGTTAAGCTGGTAGAAAAGGGCTGTAAATCTCTCTCCATCTTAAAAGTGTTTAAGGTGATTATTCCAAATACATTTTATTTAACGCATTATTTGTGTCAAAATTTAATGGCAAAAACATTCTTTAGATATAGTGTATTTCTGCAAAAAAAATTTTTAGCAAAAAATTGCAAAGCATTTCCACATAAGACCGTAAATCGGTTATTTCCACCTTTAAGTAGTCGTAGAATGTCAGAAGTGATTGATAAGATGACAAAACAATCGCCAAGAAATTAGTTTGAAATTTGCTACCAAAACTTCATCAGGGTGTAGAGAGATGGTACTGGCTTGATTTCTTAGCGTTGATATTGAATTGATAACAAAATTCATTAATTTGTATGTATACTTATTAAGGCATTGTCAGGACTACGTTAGAGCCTTTAGGGCTCGCTCTTTTCATATATCTTGGAAAACAAACTAAATTTGTAGTTGTGATTACTAAAAAGTATGCTTTTAATGTGATCATGGATGTATATAACGGAACTTCCCAGTGAACCAAAACTACCGTTTTTGAATTCATTTATGAACCTTTTCGGGTAGAAACGTTCATTTTCGGCACTCATAAACGAACCCTTTTTATATCATTCGTCGGACTAAAATGCCTCTCAAAACCGAATCTTATTTTGTTCGCAAATGAGTTACAGAAAGAACCATAAGTTATCCTTTTTTTTTGTTCGGAAATGAGTTAAAAAAAGAACCATAAAAAGTTATTTTTCGGCACTCGAAAATGAGCCCCTTTTGTATCAATCTTTGGACTGAATTGCCTCTCAAAAACAAACCTTTTTTTGTTCAGTAATGAGTTGAAAAAAGAACCTTTTTGAATTATAAATTTTATTATTGCATAATAGTATTTGTTATTACATATCGATATTTTGTTAAAGAAGAAATGATTATTGCTAAAATAAGAGATCATATTAATCATTGGGTTAATAGAATTAATATACCTGGGCTGGAATTCACGCATTGTGTTTTTCATGATATTGATGTTTCAAAGGGGAAAGGCGTGATTGTTTTCCAATTTGACAAACTTCCAAATTATATATGAAATATCAAAATAGTTAAGCTATTAATTGGGGAATTTATTTGATTACTTTTTTGCATTTAATTTTTTCGTGGTTTTCATTCTATTTGGGCCTGATTTTAATTTTTGATAGAAATGTTGAAATGTTGAAAATTTTCATACGTGTAGCAGTACATCCATCTCGCACTGGTAAAAAAGTTCATATGACGTTTGTACGAAGGTTAACATTTTCATTTTAAGTTCTTTTATTTAACTGATTTTAGAATATAAAAAGTAACATTTATGATTCATTTGTGAACTCATTTATGAACAAAAAATGGTTCGTTTATGAGAAATTGTTTCCTACTTATATGTTAAAAAAATCTTATTGAACTCATTTCAGAATGCAAAAAAAGAAACATAAATGATTCATTTCCGAACTCATTTATGAACAAAAAATGGTTCATTTGCAAGGAAGTCTGACCTACTGAAATGATACAAAAATGATTAATTTTCGACTCAAAATAAGTTTTTAATGAATTTCGCAAAATATGTACAATTTTTCTTTATGGGAAAAGCTTTCACGAATTTAATCTTTTATAGCAAGCACTTTTAAGCGACAAAATAAAAAAGAAAAAATTTAAAAAAAAAAATTCAAACCAAAAACGTTCGCAAAACTCTCACCTTACTCAAAACCTTCGCTTATGGTTCAGTGGGTTATTTTTAAGAGAACATTTAAAAAGGCGATAGGAAATATAGACTTTAAATAAAAATCACCCAAAATTTCTCCTTACAAAATTCAGTTAATTTTCGTTCAGAAACCGCCAAAAAAAATTATGAGGTTTTGCACGTTTTTAGGCGAAATTTCGATTTTTGGTTTGGCTATTTGCCATACAAAAATCACCTAATTTTTTAGGACTAAATTTCACTTTTTGTTTTCGAGTGATAGTTCACATTGACTACTAGTGAAGTGGTTATCTATATTATTATAACGCGAGCGCATTTTTTGTGATGAATATGAAATCTATATTGTAGACGCGATTTTCATAAATTGTATGCAATTTTTTTATTAGGTGATTTTTTTACATATCTCTTTAATTTTTTTTTTGGGTAATTTTTCGTTTTAGTGATTTTTAATTTTATTTTTTGTGCGATTTTTCTGTGGTCGATATTTCCTACATCCATTTTCTACCTCCAAATTTAAAATTTTGTATAACGATGGCATAGTATACAAATGTTGTCAACAGACATCAACCATTCAACTTTTCTTGTTAAAAAATGCGATTCTTTTTTTGGGTAAAATTTTTTCAAAAGGGCCTAAAACGACTAGAAAGGGCCTCGGGGCTTTTACAATTAAAAAGGGCTAAAAAAGCCCTAAAAGCTCCCAAATATCATCCCTGATGCGCATATATTTAAACACAAAAAAAACTTTTTTGTGCTGTGCTAGCTAATCATAAAAAGAGAAGAGTTGAGAGCAACATTGAGTTTATTGAAGCTCTCACAAACACAAGCTGCTGAAAAGAAAACGACCAAGCAGTGCGTGGCATCGGGGATGATTTCATGAATTTATTTTTGATGAATTGATGAATTGATAATTTTTTTAATTTAGTTGGCTGTAGTTTCCAAAAATAAATAATGAAAAAATCAAACTGTTTTTAGGGTGATTTATTAAAATGAGTTTATTTACAACAAAATTAATATATACAAAGTAACTGACGTGTGCTCTTCAGTGCGCCGAAAATTGCTCTGCTCAACTTTCTCTACAGTAGCTTAACTTGCATCAAAAATGCAAGAAGTGAGTGTGATTTAAAGAGTGAGAGAAAAATAACAAAACAAAAAAAGAAGAGAAACAAAAACCGAACAGTTATTTTTAAGATTAGTTAAGAAGTTAACATTATGATTTACATACATATTCAATGTTGAGCAAGAGCACAAATAAACCAAAAGTAATGACAAATAATAAGAATCAAGTTATGCATATAAGAAGAGCGTAAATTGAAAAAGATTAAACTATATAAAGCAGTGATCGGCGCCCATGAAGCAGATGCTTTGGGAGAGTCACACATATTCTTATGCTCTTTCGCTCATTTAACAAACAACCAATGGCGAAACAGCATCGTTTCTCTTGATACTCAATTATTTTGACCGTACACATAGAGATTTATTCGTGCAAATATGTCAGGCCATGCAACAAGCAAAAAATATTTTATGGTGCCAAACGCTTTTGATGGCATGCAGTGTTTATTGTGCTACTTGTCATTGAAAATAAAAACAGAACAAGCTATGAAAAGGCATTACCAATCTTTTCATAATGAATATGAGGAAATTGATGACTTTGACAGGGAAAAACTTTTTCTAGAGAAAAAAAAATATTTTTTTGATAGACTTAAGTTGTGGATGGATGATTCTTTAGAAGAAGAAAAAAAATATACTGAAGAACATCAGAATCAGCTTAAATTATCATTATCAACACTAATAAGTGTAGAACTATCAAAGCAGGGAAGACCATTTTCAGACGGGATATTCATTAAAAATCTTTTTATTCAAATTTTGCGAAGAATTAATTTTGAATCCAGTACAGTTATGGAGTCGATCCCCTGTTCACCTAGAACCATAGCTCGCCGTACTGAAGAAATTGGCTTATTTATTGAATCTGCAATTAAGAAAAAACTAAACAAATGCCAATTTTTTTCAATATGTTTAGACGAAAGCACGGATATAAATGATGTTTGCCAATTAGTCGTTTGTATTCGATGTGTCTACTCGACCTGTGAAGTTTCTGAGTCTATGTTTACTATAGAGCCCTTACAAGCAAATGTAACAGGAAAAGCAATTTTCGATGTTCTAAATGAAAAGTTATTCTCAATTGTGGACATGAATAAGTTAACTGGGGTATGCACAGATGGAGCACTCGTTATGACTGGGAAAAAAAATGGATTTGTAGGACAGCTCGAAAGTAATGGAATTCGTGTTTTCAATTTCCATTGTGTTATTCACCAACTTGCTCTTGCGTCGAAATGCTTAAATTATCATTCAGCTATGAAAACTGCAGAGTACATAATAAATAAAATAAGAGGGGGCCATAACTCACTAACCCACAGAAAACTGGTTAATTTTTTAAAAATCAATAACGCTGATTATTCCGATCTTAAAATGTATACTGAAGTTCGATGGCTAAGCCGTGGTGATTCTCTTAAGAGATTATTTGACCTTCGTGTAGAAATTCTTCAGTTTTTAAATAATGAGAATTCAAAAGAATTTGCGTTTTTAGTGCAGGCCTTACAGGATAATGAATTTCTTTTAGATTTAGCCTTTCTAACAGGTATAACCAAATATATCAATGACATTAACCTTGAACTTCAAGGAAAAAACCGAAATATTTATGATTCTTTTAATAAAATAATGAATTTTAAGACAACATTATTTCTACTCTCATGCGAACTTCAATCCAACGATTTTTCAAATTTTGCAAATACTGCACTCATATATACAAATGATAAAGCTGCTAAAAAAGCTGAATATGCTAATATAATATTAACTTTATTAAATAATTTTGAAGACAGGTTTAAGGATTTTGAGAAAATTAAATCATTGATTGATGTCGTTGAAAATCCTTTTAAATGTAATGTGAGCTTGCATGAGTTTCACATTCAATCCGAATTAATAATACTTCGAAGCGAAGTAAACACTCAAGATAAAATTAACATTTCCGAGTTCTGGAAAAACTTAGACCAGTCATTTTATCCTGAATTAACAAAAATATATCAGAAATTGCTTTCGTTTTTCCCTTCTTCTTATTTATGTGAACAAATTTTTTCTGATTTAAATTTCATATGTTCTTCAAAGCGTAATAGAATAAACAAAAATCATTTGAAAAGTATTATGCTTATAAGAAAATGCTCCGAAATTTTCGATCTCGACGAATATATAGCAAACAGTGATCTTGAATAACAAAATCAGCTGAACTTTTGGTTTTTATAATAGTAAAAAAAACGTCGCTCTCGTTCTTATTAAACAAGGAACAGCATATTTTTTTTCTTCTATTATTTTCTTCAGACGTAAACTAAAATTTCAAAAGACTACTTTTTTGATCGAATCTTAACGAGCAACAAATTGAGAGAAACGTTAATAACAATGCATGAAGTATCATACGAGCTTAAGTAAAGTCATACCTACAAAATACATTAATTTTTTTTATATTATTGCCAAATTATTAAATATTTATGTATTTAAATATTTATAATTTTTAATATTTATTATGAAATACTTTTCCATTTTCTGCTAGTTCTTTTCCGCAATCAGTTTTAAGTATACAAATTCTTTCAGTGCAACTTTTCTTCTCTCACTAATACAGTCTCACTTTTAATTTTGCCGACCACTGATATAAAGCAACAAAAAACATATAAGTTTAAATTTTAAGGCCATTGGTTCCCAAACACATACAGATCCTTACATTTTAATTAAATAATCTTAATGTTAAAATTCCGAAAGCAAAATGTACTGTAGCACAAATATAATATTCTTAAACTTATTTCAAAAAAATCGCCGCAGTACTTTTGGAGTTGTTCAAAAATTTGCAATTCAATTTTATATAATAGCAAATTGCTGCTGTGTGTATTTTGTTGGCTATATAAAATCGATTCTAAGGAAGTAAACTCCAAAAAGTCACAGATGCTTTGCTTAAATGCGTTTAGGAACTCAGCCATAATTTTTGGTGCCACAAGCACATAGTTACACACATGTGATACTATTTGCTAATAAATCGTTCGTTAAGGCGGTCTTCTCATTCAAAACCCGTTTTTTGGACCCTTTTTAAAAAAAATTCTTATTTGAAAACGCAAAGAATAATTGAAAACTTTTTTTATTTATTGTATTACAAAAGGTTCAAAGTAAATAAAAAAATTTTTTTTGCCTCGATACGTGGGCTGTTCAAAAAGTAATGAGACTTCAAAGTTGGTGGAAATGAAAAAAAAAAAACGGGGTTATAATCAGTATAGATGTAATTCTCGGGTGAACCTCAAGCTTAATTTTGTGATTTTTTTTGACAAAATGGCGGCTATTCAAAAAAAATTTCAATTTCGGGTTTTTTTTTGTAGTTTAGTGTAAAAAAAAAATAGTAAAAAATTTTTTAAAATTATGGTCGAGGTTCACCCGAGAATGGTGACAATTCTGCGTCGATTCCACTTTGTTTCATGAAAATCGGTTCAGTTGAACTGGAGATATCATGGCCACCAGTTCGAAAAACGTGGGTTCGAGATAAACGCGTTTAAAGTTTGAAGTAATTTTTTTGGGAAAAAAAAAAAAAAAATCAAAAATGTTTAAATGCAGTTTTAAAGAGCTGACAATTTTTACTTACAAATATTAGTCGGCGATGCCAGCTCCATACAGGCCACCTTCCTCTTTTTCGTAGAAACTGCTTTCTGCTGCCCTCTCTGCTCTGCGAGCCGTTCTGCCAGCTTTTGATGATGCCGCAGCTCGAGTCTCTGATCGGTTCAATCTGTCTTCATTGCGAGATAGTGCGTATTCGTATGCGTTTTTGCCAATCGCAATACCCATCAAACCCATAATTTTAAGTATGGGTATAAAACCGACGTTGAAGAGGCACGTTGCAATGAAATTGGCCACTTCGATGGTGCGTGCGCCTAAGTTGATGTGTTTGGGCGAAAGTGACCAAAGAACAGAATTGTAGGACTCATTGGAATTCTGAGTTTCAGATCCAAGGCATCTTTCAAGCAAATTATCTGCCGACAGCGCTTCGTAAGCTGGTTTTATTACCTCCATCACCTTCTTGTCCATCAGACCTTGCTTCACAAAAAAGGCTGTAACTTCTAAAGTATTTCGAATTTCTAAAAATCCTTTTAGGGGCATATTCACAACTACCCAAGCTATAAATAAATGCAAAAAAAAAGTTGAAAAAAAAAGTTGCTCAATGAGAAGACCCCCTTAAGGTTTATTTGTCTACAGCTATTTATGCTAAATTTTTCCTTGCATCAAAAATTATTGTTGTTAAAACGTTTTTGATATTATCTTTTTCAGAAAGACGTTAAATTCCAGTAAGATTGTGCGTGTTTTCACGCCAAAGGGCGCATTATTACAAGACTTTCAAAAATCCTAAATTTTGTTCTGGAGCGCCCCTGGCGTACACTTTACTAAAAACGGTTTTCATAATTCGATTTTGCATACCTAAAAACTTATAAACTTATCCCAAGATTTGCCAAAATCGAACATTAATTGTGGCAATTAAACAATAAAGCTGAACGAAGCCGTTTGTGCCATATTTATGGCACTCAATTTTGGTTAACCACAACGTACATGTATATACACGCATGTGAATACCATGAACAATTTATGTTTTATTTCCGTTTTTATGGGGTCGTTTTATAAAAATAATGATTTTATGGGTTCTCAAAAGAGCTTGTCAAAAAAAAAAAAATGTTTTTAATTAGTTTTACCAAAAATTTCTGTACAATCAAAATCTACATTTTTTTTCTTATCTTGGACATGCATTCTGAAGAAAACACGAGATAAGCGAAGTTTTCCACAGTTTCATAGATTTGACTTTTAAATTAAAAAATTCAAAATAACATAAATCAAATTAAAAACACACGTCAATATTCACTCTAGTAAATTTTATTACATTTCATTATTTGAGTTCATTTATTACATGTTAAACGTATTGTTATTTTAACGCACTTGTGAGCAATTGTTAATTTTCCTTCGAGCTATGCAAAAACAAAAAAAAAGCATGTACCAACAAAAACACAAACGCATTCACATAAAAAAAAAGAAACACCGACGCTGATGACATCTTGTAGCAAGTAGAAGCAGCATTTTAGTAATTTTCCAACAGGAAAGCGAGCGCTCCATTAGCGCATCTGAAGCGCTCCAAAAAAACAGTAGAGCGCTTCATTCTCTTTGTGTATAGCGCATTTTTTAACATAGTCATGTCATCAGATGTATGCGCTCCGCTCCCGCTGTAGAAAATATGATATCGTATCGAGAGCCGAGCGCTTTGTTCTCCTTGTATTTGACATAAAAACGTAGCAAGAATCGGGCGCTATACGTAAATATTTAAAATTTTTAAAACAAAACAAAAAACAATCACCCAGCCACGGGCCTTAGGGTTAAACAATTTAGGTGTAAAATTTGGTTTATAATAACAGAAAAACTTATAAGCAACTTTTTAAAACAAAACAAAAACGAAAAATAATCGCCGCCAGCCAGGATTCAACCGGAGCATTTTGATTATAAGGCAAACACGTCAACCAGTCTGCCACATCTCAATTGAAAAAATTGTTTCTAAATAACAAATAACAGCAAGTTTGATAAAATCAAATCAAATTTTGTTTATTCACGTGAAACGATTAGATGCATTTTTAAAATTTTATAGGATAGCCAATACACAATCCTTTAAAAAGATAGATTTTTGTGATCTGCCGCAACATTTTTGCAGTTATACTTAATATTGAATCAACAACTCTGCGTAATAAAAGTTTTTGGACTCGTGGGCAGTGTATAGAACTATCAATCGATGGGGTTCGAGTCGATAACCACGGCGCACCAAATAAATATTTTTAATATATTAATGTTATATTATCTTATTGTAATAAACGCAAGCAAAAAAGAAACATCAGTTTCTAAGAAAACGGTGTCGGAAAAAGTGTCGTTTTTGAGATTTCACTCAAGCAAATCAACATGCTTAAAATATGATTTTTGGCCAAAAAAGGGTTCAGTAGAACTTAAACCGCTGAAGTGAGATTTCTCTGATGAAAAAGAAGTATTTAACTTTTGAGTCGGTGTCCGGTGAAATCTAAATATCGATCCGGCTTAGTGTATATGAATGTTAAATGCATTCAACGTTTTTGAAAAAAATCGAGACTGAAAAAACGAAACTCTGAAAATAATGTGAAAGTGCTAATATTTATCCTGTTCTAAGCGACTTTTGTTCACGGCCATTCCTTTTATTTTTCTTAAGAATCAGTTGAAAAAAGTTATTAAAAATATTTAAAATTTTATGATAACATGTTTAGGATCGCTGCTATTTTTATAGATAAAAAATGACACGTTGTTTTCAATAAGGTTGTTATTTTATTAAGCAATATTTAATACTTAGCACATGTTAATTAGAAGATAGTTATAAAGAGAATGAGAATGTTAAATGAATGAATTTTAAGAAAAGCAAAGTAAAGAAAAGCAAAAATTAAAATATTAAAGTAAAAGTACAAATTGTCAAATACAAATAATAGTGCGCAAAGTATTGCTACACTGACGTGCGTATTGTAGTTGACATGTGGAAATAATATTGTAATAAGAACCTTAAATAGAGCCTTTTCTTAAAGTCGAATTTTAAATTTAAAAAGTTTAATTGAGTTTGTAAAAAGTTTCATTTAGTTAAATTTGAAATTTGAAAAACTTTGAATTTGAAGTGTAAAGTTTGAATTGAAGTGTAAATAGTTGAATTTGATTTGTTAAGATTAAACGTAAATAGCTGAATTTGAAGTTAACAGAAGGTATAAAAAAGTTCGTTGGTGGCAAGAGTTATAGCCCTATATTACAGTCAATCGGAAAATATATTTGAGTCAGAAGAAAATATGCTGCCTCTACCCGCTTCTGAGCTTTCATCTTCTGGTTCTGAAACCCAACACTAAATAAAGATATGTATTTTTATATACTAATATGTATTAAAAGACTGTCACCTTTTTACATTATATTTATACAACTCTTGCAGAATATATTGTGAAATTTTAGATAAAAAGAATTTCCTCTTTCAATAGATTTGACATCCTCATTTTCTTTATATTCTTCTTATTGTTGCATATTAATGCTCAACACCATTTCGATTTAGGAAATGGAAGCTAATCAAAATAGATTGCTGTCAGAAGCACTGACTCACTCAAATAACTTATTTAAATTGGTTCATTTTCGACATATGTGCGTATTGGTTAAAGTTTTGCAATAATATTCCAATGGTTTGCCAAAAGAAGAAAGCTTTTGGGCTCCAGTCCGGCTGACTGCCGTAAATCTGCTTTGTTGTTCATGTAACATACAAAACCAACGAAAATTGATAAGAGGCTCCTGACCCAAAGTGAAAACTTTGCCATTATTCAGGCTCATTTATTGTCGACAAAAAATAAACAGAGATACAGTCAGGGACAAAAGTGTTAATACACCACACCAACTTTGCTTTTTAATAAAACAAAGCATCGTTACAAAAATTTGAGTATGCAGTTTTTCTTCAGTACTTCTGTAAGCAACAACAATAACAAAAAATCGGTAGCCAAATGCTTTCATGAAACAAATGTTTAAATACAATTTAAAAACAATATCTATTTGCTCATGTTTTTGTAGTTTTTTTTCGAAAAAAAAACATCATGTTTGTTAATTTTTTCACATACGCATTTCTATTCAGTATTAGTTATGATTTCATCGTTATTAGCAGGCTTATAAATAAAATAATGGTCAAAGAGATATAAATCGAGTATTGTGTCAAAGATTTGACAAAATAACATTATAAGTCCTTAGAAAAATTCTACCGAGATATGGGCAGAGTTTTAAAAGTGACGAAACATAATAAGATATATACACAACTTACAAAACAGTGGAATAGTGGAAAATTGGTCCGAGATGTTAGCCTTATCGTTAAGGAAGTGCTCCAAAAATAAAAATCCAAAAGTAAGTGCGATAAGGTAAGCTGGTAGTGTTGCTGCAATATCAGGAATACATGTTCAACCAAAAACTGTGCAAAGAGCTTTATGGGACAAAGGCTCTCAATGAAGGGTTCCACGTAAGAAACCTCTTATTTCTGAAAAAAATAGACAGCTTCGTATAGAATTCGCCGACAAGCTTGGCGGCGGTGATGTGATGGTTTGGGGAGCGATTGATGCAGCTGGTGTGGGACACTTACCCTTTAGTGATGATATAATGAACAGACACGTGTATATTGGAACAATATTTGCAGCTTGCCACGAATAGTTTGGGTCTTGGAAGACATTGGATATTTCAATACGATAATAACCCAAAGGATACCGCGATAATATTGGATCCATATTATGCTCTCCATCAGCTTTGCAGTCCTCCCCAATCACCGTACTTAAGCTCAATTGAACACGTTTGGCACGAACAATTGACCATGCAGCTTCAAAGAGCAAAGAATCCTTTAAGGTATAATCTATGTACGTGTAAATTTTTCAAAAAGAATTTTTTTTTTGTTTGTTTAATGTGTTCTTTATAGTTTCTAGAATATACATACATGTTTTTATATCGATGCCTGGCATTGCAGATTAAATAATAGTAAGTGCTATCAACCGATAATTTTAAAAATGTATGGAAAATTTCGAAAAACAAAAACTGTAAAAGCGATTTCCTCGAACCTGGTTTTTTTTTTAAAACGGTTCGATAGACAACTCGAAATCTATTGGTTCAATTTCAATGAATCTAAGTGCATCCTTTTCGTAATTTTGTCCTTTAATTTTTTGATAATTTTGCGCAAAGACCTGTTTTATTTATTATAAGTAACTCACTAAACACATTTTTTAAATGCCACGCCCATCTTTTTTAAGCAACGCTTAATTCTGGAAGTATTTTAGACGCTTTTCACTACATTGAAACATATTTCAGTGAAATTTCATCGAAATGCGATGAAAACACTGTTAACAAACATTTTTTATGGGATTCTCATAGCTGAATTTGTTTTATCCCTGTTTCTTTTTAATAAATAAAACTCATTTGTTTATGATAAGATCTAAAAATTCAGGCATAACAAATTAATGTTCTTATTCACTGTTCAAAATAAAACTAACCGAGTATAAACAAAAAAAGCTAGTACTGTCAAAATAAAATTTATTCCCAACAGCACTTAAAAATAATAGTTCGGCTATTGTGTTCAAATTGGATCGTTTTCAAAAACTAAAATACCGCGCCAATGCTTGAAAAAATTCTGGAAGGACGTTGGGCTTATCAAAGTTAAGCATCCCCTCACTTAGAGGGGATCTAAATTCTCTAAATTCAAGTACCAATTTTTTTATACACAAAAAATCGCGTTAAAATCTATCTCTTTTTTTAACTTTTTACTCTAACTTTCGCCATAATTTTAAAAATACCCTCGGGGGTCGTGCGTAGGAGGGCTGCCGAATTAATCGACTGTACTTTAAAATGACATTAGATTTTTTTTGTGTCAGATACGCGGGAAAGACCATATCCACCGAACCGTTTTGGATGTCTTTTTTTTCTCAATGTCATTTTCAGCGCCCTCTATATAAAAGCAGAAAGTTATTTAAAAAAAAAAAATTTATAAGGTACTTTTTATGTACAATAAGCTGTATAAATTTAGAAAAAAATAACTTCTATCTAAAAGAAGCTCTTAAGAAGTCTAGGTCAGAAACTAGAATATCCAAAACAGAATATTTGGTTTTATCTACGCCACTTGATTTGAATGCAGTCATAGAAGCTTGTGAAGGACCGCAATATATTAAGTTTAGTTTTTCTTCTTCAATTTAAATCAAATCAACAAATAAAATTGTTTTTGTATTTTATTGAAACTTTTGTTCAGCGAATATTTTTTGTACGTTTCTTATGAATTGACAATTATGTTATCTATGCTACAAATTGATTTTTTTTTTTTTTTTGTTTCGTTATTGCTTTTTATTCAAATATAAGCAAGCCGCATAATCACATTTGAGTTAAAATGCTTTATTATTTATAAAAACGACTTTTAAGAGGTGTATTTAACCTTCATGTGCTCGGTTGTCTTCACTTGTAGCATTTTGGCTGTAAAAGTTGAATAGAAAAATCATTATACATCAAAGGGGTGTGAAGTTTTCATTAGCTTCCTAAAAATAAATTCTAAGCAGTTTTGGTCGCTATCAGCATAAGATAAAAAAACCCGTAGATACTTTTCAAAATGACCATCTCCTGGCTGTTTGTCTACAAATGTAGACACCATATAAAATGTATGGAAAGTTACATCACTTTTTTACTCAACTTAAAATTTTTTTGATTTCAGCTTGTCGAAATATGCCTTTTTGTCAATTTGAATATTCTTTACTTTCTTATGCACGTTTGTGTGTATGTATGTACATGTGTGTTTGCATATATGACTTTTTTGAGAATTTCGCAATAAAAGGAAAGAAGTTATGGGAATTTGATATGGCTTTTCATACAAATAAAGAATGTTTTTTAGAGGCATTTTCAACAATGATATCTGTCAGAGCAGTGTCAGAGTTGGCACGTGTCTTTGACATTTACTTTGGAAAATTAGTACCAATCATCTAGAAGACAAATTTTTTTAGCAGGACGACGCACAGTGGTTTCATCCCATACAAAGTTGGAAAAAATAGGAGTCATCGTAAATCAGTGAAATTTGTTACATAAGTTGGAATTACCTCTATTAGGAGTTATTACAAAAAATGTTTAAGTCCGCCAATAACCGCGCCTACCTCCCATATAATAAAAAATTTTAGAACGCTATATTTATTTGTATTGAAGTTATATCAAAATAACTTCCTTAAGAATCTGAAAAATATATATATAGATTCAAAAAATAAATTTTTGCCACGCCCACCTCTCATACTTTTTATACGATACTTGCAAAGCACTTAGAAAGAGTAGTCGTATACCAATAAAATTTAGCATATAAGTTGAAATAGACTACATCCCACGCCTATACTACCACGCCTACCTCCAATACAACACAAAGACTGAAAACACAATCAAACTTGCCAATAGACAAATGATAAAATCGACTTTTTGAAATGTCGACTCCTACATAAAAGTCGTCTCTTCTCCAATTTCATACCAATAGACAATTAATGTTTTCTCTTTAAAAAGCCGACTTTTTTGAGCAACTCTGTAATTTTCTGTGTGAAATCTGTCAAATACGTAAAAAATATTGATAAAGTAAATTAAAAAAAAACCAAATTCAAGTTGATTTCTAAACTTCATGGTACAATTAAAATCATGAAGAAATCACATTTAAATGACAGCTCAAACAACAAGTTTTGCAACAAAGAAGCTGTGAGAACGCTAAGCGTCAAATAATAAAGGCAACAAAAAAATAAGACAACTAGAATTCGACCAGCCGATTTTGAAATACAGCTTTCTTTTTACTCCAACTTGAGCCTACCTTATAATTCTACCATGCTTCAGCTGAAATTACTTAAAAAGACGACATTTTTGAAAAAGCATAGTTTTTTTGTTTACTTCTTTCAAATTAATAACGATGTCAGCTTTTTCTGAAAATGTCGACTTTTTCTCAGAAAGTTTTGATTTATTAGTAAGGCTGAATAATATCTTTCGTATTGAAGTTTAATTAAAACGACTCACTCAAGAATCTGAAATTTATGGGTACATTTAAAAAATCACACGTTCACCGCCCTCTATCTCCTTTAGTTCCAAAATTTTCAATATAACTTTAACAGAATGAATGCAAACATTGAATTGTTTAAAAACGTTTCGAAACCAGTGGTGCGTTTATGTAACTATTCTCTACTAGTTTTTTCTCAACTGGTTGAGATTGTGAGGTCACAATGACGACATTCTCGTCAGTTTTATACTTGTAGAGTATGTCAATTTGCGATTGAGAATGCATGGTGTTGTTAGTATGATTTTTTATTTTGTTTAATTTTTAATAAAAGTTTTTATTTATTTCGGGTGATTAAAATCCAAAAACAAAAATTAATACACTCTCCCAAAACTATTGTTGAAATTCAACAATAACGATTGCTAATAAATTCAACAATTGTATTTCCAAAATTTTGTATTAATCTATATAATATTTTTGTTTGTTTGTATGTATGTATGTATGTTCCGAATTGACTCCAAAACTACTCGACGGAATTTTTATGAAACTTATATCAAACGATTTCTTAAATTACTGTGCTGAACATAGGCTATATAAATTTTGCCACACCCCCTTTTACAGCCCAGAAATCAATAAAAATCAAGAAAAATATTTCAGACGGTTTTTGCCGTATTAGACTAGAATTTGGTAATTAAGTTTGTATGCTGACTGTCTTTACCGCCCTTTTACCGCCCACAAAAAAATAAAAATGATGGTTTTTTCAGATGGTTTTGGTTGTATTGGACTAAAATTTGGTCATTTTGCTGGCTGTTAGCAAATATCATTAAAATGGGCGTAGCTGTAGGAAGCCTATTCATAAATAATTATAAATCACTAGCAGAGTACCTGACCTTGTTCGTATAGAGCTAATTTGAGTTGAATTGAATTAATAGCAAAGAAGGATTAATTCATAATTAATCTTTTTGCTTGAAAAAATAATTTATTTAAGCCTATGCCCACGGTCTTGGAGAGTCTGCTTAACATATTAATTTTACCATAACTTCTCATGAACTCTATCCTGCATTGATATACTTGGCGGTACATTTGGAAAACGGACATAGGGTATATTTTACTGCAGAAAACATATACAGCGTGATTCAAGAAATACCTTAAATCACATTGATTGCGTTTTTTAAACTATGTTCGAGTGATGATTTCGCGTAGACCTTGCTCCGCAACTAAGTTTCTTCATATTATACATGAACACTAAAGAAATAGAATCTACGGAAACGAGCACAAAATGTTGAAGGATGGGTTGAAGGTAAATGAGATTCGGCTTTAGGTAGAGTTTACACGAATCATTGTAAATATTCTCAATATTTTTACCTTCGACTTCTGTTGGAACACATAAAGGGTCCTACAAGTTTCACTTATTTAAGAACTGTAGATGGTGTGTTGCATCCCACATACCAAGTGGTATGCGAAGCTTTAGGTCTTCTTGAAAGTGACGACCATTGAAGAAATGCTCTGTCTGATGCCGCCATCTCTAAAAAAGCTTTCCGACTCAGAGAAGTGTTTGCAATAATGCTGATCCTTTGCCAAATGTTCAACGCGTTACAGTTATGGAACGATTTCAAAAATCAATTTTGCGATGTTATTTTGCACAGACATCGCTCACAACAAAATATTCAGAAAATACCTTACAATGATACGTTACTTTTTTTAACAAGGGCTTGGCTTCGATTGAGAGTACGATTTACATGCTTGGAAAACGTTTAAAAGATTTCGGTTTGCCAAAACCCCAAAGAGATAATACTGAAGTAGATATATATGAGGAGGAACTAAAATTAACTCCACAACAGATAAATGTCTACAGCAAAATATTACAAAGTGTAACGAATAATGAAGTATAACAATAAAAATTTTTTTATTGATGGCCTGGTAGTACTGGTAAGACCTTCCTAACTAATATAATTCTTGCTAAAGTTCGTCATGTACGAAAAATTGCAATTGCAGTAGCATCGTCTGGAATCGCAGCAACACTTCTAAGTGGCGGTCGAACTACTCACTCAACATTTAAGTTGCGGCTTTCAGTTTCACCATGCAAAACAACACATTCATGCTTAAATCGTAAGAGCGGTGCTATTGCGAAAGTACTCAAAGAGGCATCATTAGTTGTTTGAGATGAATGCACCATGACACATAAGGCCCATATCGATGCTGTTAATGCCATGTTAGAAGTTGTTAAGTCATCAGGTCGTGTAATGGGTGGTGTAACTTTTTTATTCTCTGATGACTTCCGTCAAACACTACCGGTTGTAAAAGCCACCTGAGCTGATACAGTAAGAGTTATCATGAAGAAATCAAATGTGTGTTAATATGTCAAGAAACTTCAATTGACCACAAATATGCGTGTTCATTTAAGAGGAGATCACGATGCCGCTATACTTGCAGCTCTTTTACTAAAAATAGGAAAAGGAACATTGCTCTTGGCAATGGATTGCTTCATGTTTCAGATACTTTGTGTATATGCGCTTCGACTATAGACAATTTGATTTAAAATATTTACCCAGATATCGAAAATTTGCGTCAAAAATCTGCCGCATGGTTATGTGGATTGTTTCCACCAAAAATTCAGATGTGGATGTAAATTAAGGTTTTCGAAATAAAAACACTTGATTTAATTGGCACTATGTGCCAGTGTAATAACTTTATTAGATGCTCTTCTTAGACTAACTTAAACAACTCCAAATAAACTTATTATATCTTCCTATACTTGTCGCTTCAGCTGCGCTTTTGTCGTTGATATTGTTGTTGGACTTTTAGCTGCACCTTAGTGGCTGTTGCTATTGTTCTTGTATTGCCTGCACTGCTATTGTTGTTGTTGTTGTTGTACCGGTTGAATCTGCTGTTGCAGCGCTGCCGTTATTTTTGGCTTGCTGCTGTTATATTTTGTTGGCTCAGCATTTGGCTTATGTGGGAATGGAATATGCGGCAAAATTGACAAATTGTCACGTACCATCCTCGTATTACAACTGGAGCGGATACGTGTGTTAACTTCTCCCCCCGTTAAGAGGAGCCGTCCCCGGTTTCTTTTAAAACTCTTTCTAAGGCTATGACGTTGTTAATCTTCTTGCGACGTTTTGTGATTAACAAAACTATAACAATGATTACGACTGTTACTATCGAAGAAATGAAAATTAGTAGCCATTGCGTAGATTGTTGATGGATTAGTTCTTTCAGGCTGGCAATATGGCCAATGTTTTTTATATTAACTTCATGCAAGTACGGAAGTGATAACAGCGTAACATGTTCCGTGATATTGACAAATTTAACTGATGCGGGTTGAGGGTGTGAATGACTGATTTTCTTCCAATTCGTAAAAGTTGTACCGTTTATGGTTATTTCACTTTCGAAAGTTACAAGAAGGGTTCCATGCATCAAGATTGCTGAGTTATTTCCTTCCTGTATCTCAGCTGTCTGATCATTCACAATTACTAGTCCATCATCGATCTCTTCAACTGGTGTTATATGGTACGCCGAAGTGGTCTTGCAGGTTGCGAAATTATTGTTCAGTAATTGTCGCACGCAGGAGTTTCCTTTTAGAGGTTGGCAGAATGTGATTGTGGCTGCATCTCTGCAATTTCCGAGAGGTTCATGTAATATTTTGCAGTTGGCAACGGTATTTGTCTCTAACATTAGGATCTTATGTTTACTTATTACAGGCAATATCTTAATTTTACTACATATTTCTTCAATTTTTGGATACTTGATTACGAAATGGATACTATTGCTATCTTGGAATATTTTCTGTTTTGAAATACTTAAAATATCACTTATACTAATATTTGCAAAGTGTTCCGCGATTAACAAATTTTGTATTTCAGTACTATCTAGTATAATAGGATTTATTACATTAACTTTTCCAAGAATGACCGAATAGATGGTATCCTCAATACTCGTTATTATGGCCTTGTTTCTGGCTATAGCTAGTTCGAATAGGTGTCCGGTATCTATTTCTTTTTTTATTGTAACATTGAGAAGCTTGTTTACCGTCTTTGTTAATTGGTTAATTCTAATCTGCATTTCGGTATTTATAAGGACCTGTCTTTCATTAGCCTCTATTAAAGCTTCCTCCTTAGTGGCCACCTGATTAAAATCATCGAAATCTGGGGTGCCAGCAATGTATTTTAGTGCCGTTCCCAAAAAATTGATGCTTCGCGATTGTCGATGGTGGATTCTGAGCGCGCTAAGTAGGTTAAAGATCTGATCCACATCTGCTTTAAGTAATTTTCTCATGTGCGACTGTGGGAAGTGGTCGAGTAAGTTTTCGGTATCATGGGCTATGGTTTCATAATCGGTCAGGTTTGTTCTATGCAGTAGGAACCCGTAGCTATTGTAAACAGCCACTGCTCCATCGGTTATCGGAATGTAGTGTGAATCGGTGTAATTCAAAAATTTGGCTCGTTTCGCTTGAGCGATTGCCAGTATAAAAAGCCTGAAAATACAAGAATATTACCTTATATTACTTTTATGGACCTCTTTACCCTCAATCAATAAAGTAGTTCCTAAGTCTTTTTCAACTACTTTTTCGATATAGAGCTTTGTAAATTTGTTCCCTATTCTTCTATTCGTTTTAACATAAACCTTTTCCCCTGGTTCGAACTGTCTAGTTTTTTTCCCAGAATTGAGTCTCTGCAATTCTGCGTGTTGCGCTTTAGCTATTCTTGATTCGATTTCTTTTCGCAGAGCTTCGGGCATAGAATGGACAATATCTATCGGTCGTTTATTTGTGGTAGAATGAATTGTCCTGTTGTATTTCGCAGTGGCGAGTAGAATTAAGTCAATCGTGTCGTTTATACCTTGTGTTAATTTTGTACATCTGGCTATTTCTGAAAGCGTACTGTGGAATCGCTCAACCTGTCCGTTCGTAGTGCTATGATGTGGAGGTGTTGTAAATATGTTTATCCCAAAATGGTCTCTTACTAGCGAGCTAATTGTATGTGAATGAAAAGATTTTTCATTATCACAGACAATTGTCTTGGTGTCCTTGAAAAAATTTAAAATTTGTAGTATGGGTTCTTTAATGTCAACTATTGATCTGGAATTTATTGCCGAAACTATGGCAAATTTTGAGAATTTATCAACACAAGTTAGAAAGTGTTGATTGTCAGTAGAGTAGATGTCGATGTGCAAAATTTCACCAGGCCTTTGAGGTAAGGGTGTTTTGCCAATCTCCGGGTTCGGAGGGTGACGCTGATACTTTGCCTCCCTACAGATTCTACAATTTGAAGTTATTTCTTTTAGGCTCTTACGCATGTCAGGGAAATAGTAATCGTCCAGAACTTGTTTAAGGTTTTCTTGCACCGAACGATGGGCTCTATTGTGCTCCGCTTGCAAGATTTCCCTTTGGTCATTTTTATTAAAGATGTCTGTCACCTGCTTTGCTGCACGTAGGAATTTAACAGCAGGGAACATTGAGATAACTTTATCCTGAATCTTGGCCAAGGTAGGTAGGTCACACAATACTCCGTTGACTACGTTGGGATTGACGCATGACCTAAAAGTCTTCAGAAGATTATCTATATTGGAAAAAACAATACGATGTCTAACTTGGGATTTGAAAAGTATTTTTGACGTAGTTGTTTCAGTATTTCCTTCTTCTAGGATAAGCTGATTTCTGAAACAGTTTATGGGATTCTCAACAGTGGGAATTGTTTTTGTCAGTGACTCCTCACTGTGGACCGTGTTTGATGAATTGCTAGAGTTTCCTAAAGCATTGATATGTTGCCTCGACAAGGCGTCGGCTACAACGTTCGCCCTACCAGGTTTATAAAAGAATTTGGGTGAAAATTCCTCAACAAACGCTCTCCACCTTTTCAACTTTGAGTTAGGATTTTTATCTGATATAGCGAACGTGAGAGGCTGATGGTCAGTAAAAATACTCAACTGCTTAACACCATAAAGATAATTTCTGAGCTTTTGTAAAGCCCAAACTATTGCGAGCAGTTCACGTTCATTAGTTGCGTAATTCTCTTCAGTCGAAGAGAGAGTCCTGGAAATCATGGTTATAGGCCGTCCCTCTTGAGAGAGAACTGCTCCTAAAGCATGTGACGATGCATCTGTGGTTAGTTCGAATGGCTTTTCGTAATCAGGATAAAGTAGAAGTACGTCCTCTGACGCCAGTATTTCCTTTATTTTGCTAAAGGCTTTTTGTGCTTCTTGATCGAAATCTATCCGAACGTTTTTTGATTGGTTAGCACCAATATTTCCATTTTCGCCTCGCAAGTATCTTGTTAGCGGTTTAGCAATTAACGCATAGTCCCTGATAAATCGTCTGTAGTAACCAGACAATCCAAGAAATGATCTTAAGCCTCGGAGTGTCTTAGGAACCTCGTAATTAATGATATCCTTTACTTTGTCCGGACAGGTTTTCAGCCCGTTCTTGGAAACAACGAAGCCAAGGAATTCCACCTCTTCTTTGAAGAATTTTGTTTTTTCTAGTGAAATCCTCATGTTAGCTTCAAAAAGTTTCTTCAAGACACGCCTTATATCCTTCGTATGTTGTTCATAGCTAGAGGAGAATATAATTACGTCATCTATGTAAACGTGACAACTTTTGCCTATCTCGTCCCTAAGAATGTCGTCAATTGCTCGCTGAAAAATGCTTGGAGCATTTTTCAATCCAAATGGAAGTCTACAGAACTCGTACTTGCCGTTATTGACAGAAAAAGCTGTCTTTTCTCTGTCACGCTCAGCGAGATTTATCTGGTGGAAGCCAGACTTGAGATCTAGAGTAGTAAAGTAGGAAGATTTCCCTAAATTTGAGAGAATAACCGAGGTGTCCGGAATCGGGTACCTGTCGCTTGTTGTTTTTTCATTGAGTTTCCTAAAGTCAATGACCAAACGCATTTTACGCTCTCCTGTCTCAGTGGTTCCTTTCTTGCCTACGACCCATATTGGATTGTTATACGGAGAGCGAGAAGGCCTAATGATACCGTCTCGTAGTAGTTCGGAAATTTCCTTATTCACAAACTCGGATGCGGCTATTGGGTAAGGATAGGACTTGGAGTAAACTGGTTGGTCATCGTTTGTTCGGATTGTCGCTACGATATTGGTATTATAGGGCAAGGCTTCATTTGGATCTGCAAAAACTCCTGCCTGTTCTTTGATAATGAGAGAGACTTGTTTTTTGTGATTTGGGTTTGATAAAATATTGTTCACCTCGCGGCAAAAAAAATACAAGAGGGCTTCCCGTTTATTATTGTAGCAAATCATTCCTTTTTTCATATCAAGAGTCGCACCAATTTCCTTGAGAAAATCGAAACCGATAATGCCATCGAATGTTTGGAGTGACGGAAGAATAAAAAACTGAGCGTTTGTGTCGAAAATATTCATGGTGCACTTTCTTTGGATTTTTTCGGTACCGTGAATTGATTTAACTAGGAATGGATTTTCAATATGCTTGACACCTTTGAGGGTTTCTAAATTTGTAATGTAATTCTTTGCGGCACCCGTATCTATTAAGAATTTTAATTTCCTCCCTGCCAGTGTTCTGGTGACGTAGGGCAGGAGGGATCCTGTTCTAAAAAATTAATCTCGTCCGTTGCCTCAATCTCCTCGTCCTCTGGGATATCGCCGTCGTCGTCTCCATCTTCGTCCTCGTAATCCCCGGGGAAGTAGAGGTTTTTGGCAACATAAAACCCGGGTGTGTCCCGGTCATCGCGTCCGCGCTGCCTCAAATGGTTCACACGTTGTAGCTTATTGGCTGGCAATCTATCGCTCTCAATAGGTCTTTTCGCTGGTCGGATAGCTTGAGGATTAGGGCTTAGGAAGGGATTTCTGTTGAAGTTTGGCGCAGTGTTGCGGAACAGTCCCTCTGGCTTATTGTGCCTAAAGCGGGATGACGTTGGGTCTGTGTCCATAGGCACTGGTCGAGGATACGCGTTCGTTACTCTTCGATAGTGGGGTGAATTATGAGGGCCATAATTATTAAGTTTTGTGAAAGTACCCACTTGGTTTCGATTTGGGCTTATAAATGCCTGTGCGAAAAGGGATCGTGCATGGTTTGATTCAAGCTCTTGGGCAAGAGCTAGAGCTGTTGGCATGTCTGTCGGTCTGGAGGAGAAAAGAATGTCACAGAGGGGTTTGTTAAGTCCCGAGATGAACACTCGAAGGGCGTCTTGTCGGTACTTATTATTAAGGGAGTTTATTAGTTCCGTATTACCGTAATGTGTCATAATATTTTTGTTTACTATTAATGACAGTTTCCGTTCCACGTCGTCGTAGAACTGGGAGATTGTGCGTTGCCCTTGCCTTAAGGTAGACATTTCCTGCTCTACCAGGTAGATGGGCCTCTTGTCGGCGTAAGTGAAGTCTAGACGAGCGATTATGGCGTGAAAATTTAAAATGGTATTGAAGGATGACAAAACCATATTTGCCGAGCCCACCACCTTATTTCTCAAAATGGCAACCGCCTGGTAGTGCTTGGAACTACCGTCAAATTCCTCAAAAAGTTTATACGCAGCATGGGCAGCCTGCCTCCATGATACGTAGGTGGCTCTATCGCCACCGAACTCCGGTAGTGATTTTATAAGATCGAGTGATTCCTCACATCTGACGGTCGGGTCAATTGTTACTGGTTCGTATTGCGTGACGGTGGTCGGTGTTTCTAGGGTTTTTAATCTAGCGGTCAACTCGTCGACGGAACCCTGGAATTCTCGTCTTGTTTGTTCCGTTGCAGCCCTTATTGCGGCATTAACGATGGCTTGAAGAGCTTGAGGATCCATCTCAATCGTTACAACTTTCTTTATTACTAACTATTTGTTATCTTTATTTTCAGATTCTAGGTTTTCTTCAACAGTTAATTGACTGAGATTTAGTAAAAGTACAAGGGTTTTTTCTTCAAAAAAAACTTTTTAATTAATTTAAAATTTTTCTAATTAATTCAAAGACATACAAAACATCTGGAAGAACTCAATTCTTAAGTAAACATTCACTTACATATAAAATATTCTACTCATCATTTCTTAAAATCTCGATTGCTTCGGTGGGTGCAACAAATACGGGATATTCTCTGCAGCTGCGGCAGTAATTGACTCCTTCGTGAATTAACGAACGTTTTTCCTTTCTCGTTTCAGGTAGGTACTGGAAGGTTTTTTCCAATTCAGTTCTTTTCAGAAAAATTTTAGATATTTTTCACTTGTTTTTTCCAGTATTGAAAAATTAAGATTTTTTCACTTCAGTTTTATTTTTCAGAAGATTTTAGATTTTTTTACTTCAGTTTTTTAGTATAGAAAAATTTAGATTTTTTCACTTCAGTTTTATTTTTCATTAGATTTTAGAATTTTTTACTTCAATTTTTTCAGTATAGAAAAATTTAGATTTTTTCACTTCAGTTTTTTCAAAAAAGAAAAATTTAGATTTTTCCACTTCAGTTCGTTTTTCAGGAGATTTTGGATTTTTTCCACTTCAGTTTTTTCAATATAAAAAATTTTACGTTGTTTTTTTCCAATTTAGAAAATTTTTACGCTGTTTTTTTCAATATAGAAAATTTTTAACGCTGTTTTTTTTCAATATAGAAAATTTTTAACGCGAGTTCGAGCTCACTGGCCACTTTCAATTTTCCTTTTTATAAAGAATTTTTTTAGTGGCCCCACGTTGGGCGCCAATTAAGGTTTTCGAAATAAAAACACTTGATTTAATTGGCACTATGTGCCAGTGTAATAACTTTATTAGATGCTCTTCTTAGACTAACTTAAACAACTCCAAATAAACTTATTATATCTTCCTATACTTGTCGCTTCAGCTGCGCTTTTGTCGTTGATATTGTTGTTGGACTTTTAGCTGCACCTTAGTGGTTGTTGCTATTGTTCTTGTATTGCCTGCACTGCTATTGTTGTTGTTGTTGTTGTACCGGTTGAATCTGCTGTTGCAGCGCTGCCGTTATTTTTGGCTTGCTGCTGTTATATTTTGTTGGCTCAGCATTTGGCTTATGTGGGAATGGAATATGCGGCAAAATTGACAAATTGTCACGTACCATCCTCGTATTACAACTGGAGCGGATACGTGTGTTAACTTGTACAAGTCAATCGATACGATTGTTAATAAAGAGGATTTGGTTCACTATACAAGTGAATTTTTTGGTCTTCTCCGACATAAACTAACATTTAAAATGAATCTGCCTATTATGTTATTACGCAATTTAAAACCTCCACAACTTTGTAATGGAACCCAGCAAGTAATGCAATGTTTACCAAATATTATAGATAATCTATATTAATAAAAATCATTATCTGTTTGTTTGTTTGTTTGACTTTTATACAAATCTTAACGGCTGAACGGACATCGCTCAAGCTTAAAACGTGTATTACTTGCGCCCTATAATTGGTAATTGCATACTTAGATTTAACCACGCTCTCTTTTACCGCCCACAAATCAATAAAAATGCAATATTTCAGACTGTTTCGATTGTATGAGACTAAAATTTAGTAATTAAGTTTGTATACTTACCGTACTAAAAATAAGCGTGCTGGCACTATAATTACGCTCACCTTTAAGAAATCATGAAGACTCCAAAACATCTGAGCCCATTGCGCTGAAATTTTAGCAGTAGATTGTTTTCGAGCACAAGATGTTTTATGGAAAAAAAAAATGTTTGCCACACCCCTTTTACCGCCCACAAATTAAAAATATATGGTTGCTGGAACGTCCGTGGCGAAGCCGCAGACAACCGGGTCCTGCTAGTTTTGAATATAAATCTTTCTTCAATTTAATTTTTTCATATTTAGGCAGTTGATTTTATTTTTTTTACTCTTAATTTTTTATATTAAATTGTTTTTTTAAATTTGATTTTGACATATACATATTTCTGACATGTAATATTATTTAAGTTTCGATTTTTCGACATTTATAAATGACAACTGATTTTTGTAACCATTAAAATTAAATTTTGAAAAATTAACGGTGAAATTTTTTTTTTTCGACAACCATCGATGAAGCATGATTAAATTTCTTTTTCTAAAAGCCTAAACAGAATAAGCATAGACAACATGTAGCCAACAGAAGAAATGTCAACATAGAAGTTGGTTGCCTTGCAACCCTATGAAATAAACAGAATGAAAATAACGATCAGGTAGTGATTAATATTAATATTAATATTAATATAATATATTATATAATATAATATATTAATATTATATTAATATTAATATTAATAAATGTTTATTTATTCAGTGAACTGAACTGTTCAGTGAACTGAAACTCGTCATCCAAAAATTCTTCGTTCATTTGTGTAATTGGAAGAAATCCTGCTTCGGCGGTGCGCCCATCCCCTTCAAAAATATCAGTTCCAAAAAAATCCACAACTTGATCGTCAAGATTGTCTAGCTGTTTTGGTCCGGACGTACTCGGCAAATTTCTAGTTTTATTATTGAATCGCTTAATTGCGCTGTACTGGCGCTTAGTTGCAGCTTTCCAGTCAATCCAACACTGAAAATATGAAGTTTTAAAATCAGCAATAAATTTTTTTTTGTTATTCTCGTTGTTATGCTCGTTGTATACGTTCACTACCTGATCGTTATTTTCATTCTGTTTATTTCATATTAATATTAATATTAATATTAATATTAATATTAATATTAATATTAATATTAATATTAATATTAATATTAATATTAATATTAATTATAATATTATAAAATATTAATTATTAATTATTGATATTTAAAATCGAAATGAAGTTTGGGCCAAATGGCCCCAACCTAGAAACAGGGTTAATTTATTAAAGTGGCAACACATTTGTCTAAGAACCATTTTCAGGATGGTTCATTTCAAATGCAAAATGTGATGTAATGATTTTCAAATATTTAGCCTCAATTTGGAAGTATCAATACTCCTAACATACGGAATGTATTGTTTCCTTTACTTTATGTATTGCTTATAAAACTAATGCCTAAAATATAAATTCAGTAATTTTTCGTGTTTAGTCGCCGAAAGGGTTAAGAAGTGAATTGGATATTAACCTTCTATTTGAAACATTTTATTTTTTAAATAAGTTACCAATTATTCGTTTATTAACAAACTAAGCCCACAAATGCCAAAAAAATCTTTTTGAATTTTTTTAAGCCTGTTCGAGTAGGAATTAATACGTGTGAGGCTGTTCTATGATATTGATTAAAAAGATTTTATAAAATCGCTATAATTTTATTTATTGCAAATACAGAAAGACTTAATAAAGTCTTAAAAATACATAAACACTTCATTTTTATGTTTGAAAATAGTTTCTAACAATATGTTTGCATACTCTTCTACCTTGCATTAAAAAGGAATCATTGGATAACATATACTCATCGTTTCTTTCATGTCGGTACTCGTCTATAACCGTTCCTGAAAAAGCAGGATTAACAAGTAGCCCTCGATCATGAGATAGACAAGCAAATAATTTTTTTATAACACCATTTAGTCGTTCCACGCAATTACGAGCTCTTATATGAAGGTAGTTATATTTTTCTTGACTTGGATTTTCTCGATTTCGATGTCATTAACCATGGTTGCAGTGGATATGCTGAGTCACCAATTAACCACAGTGTGTCACCGTTTTGATTATACTGGTTACTCATGAACTCGTTACCTTGACTATTCTCCCATATATAGGCATCATGTGTACTACCACCAAATCGCGCATAGCAACCTAGAATAGTTAAATCATAGTCACATATCAGCTACACATTTTTGGAGAAATATCCTTTGCAATTTCTGTATTAGTATTCTACGTCCATTGAAGGTTTTTTTATTTTTACGTGCGTACAATCAATATCACCAATAACATGAAAACCAGGAAAACTAGTGCAGTTACTTACTTACTTAGTTGGTCGTAACAACCCGTGTCCGGGTTTCAACCGACCTCATCAGCTCTCGCCAGGCGCCTCTGCTTTGCGCGCGCCTTCTCCAATCGGATACACCAAGTGCGGTTAGGGCTTCCTCAGCCTGGTCCATCCATCGGAGGCATGGTCTCCCTAGTCGTCGTTGACCAGCGACCCTCGCCTCGAGCACCTTTTTCTCTGGAGCTTCGTCGTTCATACGATGGACATGACCCAGCCAGCGTAGTCGCTGCACAGTTATACGCCGAACTACGTCAATGTCATCGTAGAGTTCATACAGCTCGTGGTTCATTCGGATGCGATAGTCATCGCCGACTCGAACAGGACCGAAGATTTTGCGAAGAACTTTTCTCTCGAACACCCCCAGAGCGGCTGCGTCAGTTTGCGAAACTACCCATGCCTCAGCGTCATAAAGCAGCACAGGTAGAACGAGCGTCTTGTAGAGTGTTAGTTTTGTCGATTGAGAGAGGGCTCTGGAACTTAGTTGCTTACTGAGCCCGTAGTAGCACCTATTAGCAATTATTGTTCTTCGTTTTATCTCCAGGCTGATTTCGTTTTTGGTATTAATGGCGGTGCCAAGGTAAACGAACTCCTTGACTACTTCAAAGTTATAGCTGCCGGATGAAACGTGGAAGTCTAAACGCCGAGCTCCCTTGTTTGTAGACAGCATATATTTTGTTTTGCCCTCATTTATCGTCAAACCCACTTTGGCTGATACCTTTTCGATAGCGGCGAAAGCAGCGGTAACATCTCTCTGGGTTACCGTGCAGTTATCTGCAGTTATCACTCTAACCAGTGCAGTTATAAAATCTAAAATAGGTATTGCATGTACATTAGGAATTAAAATTATACAAATCGTGCTTACCGTTGTCGTACCCTATCTTGATATTCAATGCCAGTGGGAAAACGTATGTATTTAGGAAGAAGTTAGCTTTCAATGACGTAAGATACTTCCTTTATAATGTTGCACATCTTTGACTTACTTATAGCGCAAACGAAGTTCTGCCCAATATCTCTTAGAAAGGATCCAGTAGCATAAAAATGAAGTGCAGCAGCCATTCTTATATTCTAAGGTATAAACGTTTTGCGAATACCTTGTTTCATAAAGGGTCCTTTTTCACTTACAATTAGAAGCACAATTGTTGTATCTTTATTAAACCTAAACAGCTCAAAAAAACGTGCCTCTGGCAAATGAAATGGATCACTTCCGTCTCTTAATGCTCGTTTGTGGATGCGCAACATATTCCTCCTATCATAAGCATCAGCCAACACCAATACAACAAAGTTCATTTTCAACGCTGAAATTCACGCAAAGTATAATCATAACAAGGAATTTTCAAATTCAAATAATGCAGTTTTTTTCCATACATATTGATATAGATGCAATTGCGATTAAAACTTTTTGAAACTTTATTGGCTACGCGAATTGCACAAATAAATTTCTTTGTTGGCTATGCGTTTTGCACAAAATTTTCTTAAAAAATAATAAAATTCTCAATCACAAATGTCAAATTGTCAACCCAAAACGAATATCTCAATTGGTGAGTTTCATGATATACATAAACACTTGTATTCTATCAGTAGAGTTTAGCAGAGTGATTGAGCATGACGTCACGACCATTAGAGAATTTCTCAACTGAGTCACATGAACGCACCAAAGGTCTCTCTGATCCTGAAGCTAGAGCCCTTCGATTGAGCTAACCAGGCGATAAAAAATTGGTAGCCCAAGCCACTTAAAGAGTTCTTTAGTCCCCTACATAGCAACCAGCATCTTAAGTTTTTTTTTGTTTTGTTATTTTTATACATTATAAATATAAAACCTAAAATTAATTATTTCAATCATAAGTATCATTTTTTAGTTGTAATGTATTTGATGTACTAAATCTCTGTAAATTGTGCTATAACGAAATGTATTATAACGTTTACTACTACAAATAAAGATAAATTAAATTAAATTATTATTATTTCTTTTTTTAAAACCTTACATTTGACATTGTCGTGTTTACTGTTTTAAAATATAGTCGATAATAATTTCTTTAGCACAAAGTATTTATTTTATATAAATAGCAATTTTACTTACGGCTTAACCACGTTTCATTTTTTAATTTTTTTAGTAATTTGCAAGGTAGTGTCCGATATTTTCTTAATGATCACAAAAGATTCTTCTAGAAATACATTTCCAACCGAAAATAAATATAAAGAAATCTTTAAAAGGAAAGACTCTGTTCCATTTTTGCTTTTTAGAATTTTTTTTTTTTACAAAAAAGATCAGAGTCACACGCTCTACTCACTACGCCACGGCCGCCACTAAATCTAAATTTGCAAAATTTGTCGTTTATGGTGTTTTTTTTTTTGGATTTTTTTTTTTCTTGAAAATTTAGATAGACATATACTAATAACATGCAAGTTATTAACGGCGTTTTTCTTTTAATTCATAAATTCCGCTTTGCTCCGCCTTTTTGCAAAACTCGATATTGAATATACCTCTAAATCAAAAAATTGCTTGAAATTCCACACACAACTTTATAAATTTAAGTGAAAGTCGCAATACTTTTTATTGAGTTATTGTTTATTTTTGTTTTGTATTGTTTCTGTTTACCATAATTACGCATAGTACACACCTATTGCTTTTTTTTCAACTCTTCTGACCAAGTTTCGTTAAAATCGGGAAACTTTTGTATGTACCTCCCATACAAAATCATGTAAAAAATGAATATAGGTTCAAGGGAGGTACCCCTAGATAATAATCAATTTGAACCATTTTAAGTATACATCTATTATTTTATATTATTAGCTTTCTGACCAAGTCTTATTAAGATTAGTTAACTTTTGTGCCTACCTTCCATACAAAATTATGTAAAAATTTAATATATGTCCAAAGGAGGTATGCCTAAGGACTGACTGATTTCAACCATTTCTGGTATTTTTCTCAGATAAATTGAACTTACTATGTATAAAGAATTTCATTATTATAGGAGCACTTCATCTATTTATTTCCAAATTTGTATGAGCTCAAAGCACTGTGCGGTGTTGGTCAAATTTAAGCTCATCAAGCACACAAAAAAAATGTAAACATATAACTTTTATGCCACTCAAAATTCGTTGAGTGAATACAATTTAACGGGTTTTTTGAAATACGATATCAGTGGCGTTTTTCTACACTGGCATTCTCGCATTTTAACAACGATTGTATGCAAAAACAACTTAAGACACTTGACTAAGGTTGTTTTAGTAATAAACGAAAATTACGACGCATTGCTTTAAGGAGTACACTGACGTGTGTGTGCATTTTACCCAGATTATGGGTCTACCCATAAGGAAGCGTTTCCAACACAAAAACTATGTTCGGAAAAAAATTACTAGTGCTGTTTCTGAAATAAATTATTCGATTATTAAACATATGGGCTATTCACAGTTTAATCGTATATTAACAAAGCGTATTTATAGCATTTATTATTTTTGTGACTGCGAGCACCTCAGTGTGTGACTGCCGTATTCAATAATTTTGCAACGCTGTTATATATGCTGTAGACAGGGCATACAAATACGAGACACAAAAAACACGCCCAAGGGCTACTTTTATTTACGCGTGCCTGCGTATTTGCGTTTGCATGCAAAACTACAACAAAGCAAAATACGCTTACGTAAGTTGGCGTTAAAATAGCAAATCGTAAATTAAACAGACCTGCGTACTTAAACTGTGAACACCCTAATAAAATAAATGGCAGTAGTTAATTAGTGCAAGTAAATTTCTTTACATGAAATACAGTATTTATGTATAACAATCAAATATAATGTATAATAAAGGAACGATTTTTACACATAACTTATAAATCATACCTCTTTAAAAAAATTGGTGGCGGCCGTGGCGTAGTGGGTAGAGTGTGTGACTCTTACGCCAGAGAACCCAGGTTCGAATCCTCCATCTGACACAGAAAATTTTTTCAATTGAATTAATTTTTCTGTTCGGCCGTCACCTCTCTGCAGACAATGGCAAACCTCAGAGAGTAAAAACTGCCATGAAAAGCTTCTTGAGAACGTAAGCCGTTCGGAGTCGGCGTAAAATATGTAGGTCCAGTTCTCGATTTCAATTTCAATTGATCATAAGAACCTCGGCCAAAGTCCTTTGAAGGGCTGAGATGGTCATTTCGTTTTTTTTTTTTTTTTAAACAAAATTCATTACGTTCAATTTTAATTAATGTTGTAAATTAATATCTGTTAATATTATTGCAAAACATGGAAAGTAAAAAGGATGATGACAAAACACAATACAATAGCTATCAATATTTATATACTTTGGAGGGTACTTTTTGCATTTAGTTATTGCTGGAAGAAGTTTGTTCAAAATATTGCGTACTTACAATGCATATCTATAGGCTTGCATCTTAAAATGCACATCTTCAGAGGAAACCATGTAAAATTTTGGATAAAGGGGTTTTATTATCGGGGTCGCAGTTTGGAGCAGTTGTTTTTTTTTAAAAATTGAAAGTGGACAGTTTCACCATGATATTGGAACTAATTAGCCCGGATCGGTAAAAAGAAAACCGAAGAAATCTTCTATCAAGCATTGAATTTTTCTCCATTTATAATGTGTAAATTGATTCTTAATAAAAAATAATCTGCACATATTTTCTTATATATGCAAAAACAGATATAAAATATAGTTTATATTCTTTCTTAATATGTTTTAAAACACATTGTTAAACTAAAGGGTTTTATTAATAAAATCGTCAAACTTTATGCATTTTTACTATGTAGCAGAGATCAGCAACAAGTAGCTTGAAAATAAAGTTAGTTGGAAAAATCAAGTTTTGACTTGACTTGTTGAAACTTATGGCCGTATTTTGTAAAACGCAAGCGATCACCTCACTTGGGGTTTTTTTGTCTGGCAGATATTTCTTCATATGAGGTTAAACGAACTCTCTTTCTCTCACTGAAATTTTATAATGGAATTTATTGCCAGACAAAAAAAACCCTGGTGACGTCATCGCTTTCGGTTTACAAAATACGGCTATTAGTTTGTTTCTACCCTACATGTTACGGCTTGCTTCTGAAAAACGAATCCTAAGTCCGACTTGATTCTATTTTGTTTCTTCGCCACATGAGTTGATAGAAAAAATCAAGTTTTCTACTTTTCAAGTCTGTTTTCAAGTCTATGCGACTGCGCTGCCGTTGAAAGCGACTGGAGAGCGTCTGTTTATTTGTTCGTTTCATATATAATGCGTAGTTTGTAAGGCGTTTTTTTTTTTTTTTTGCGTTGGAAAAGTTATTGCGTTGTAGATGTTTGTTGTTGATTTTTTTTTGCTTTTATTGGATTTGCTGTTTTATGTATGTAGATGCGTTGTGCTTCTGTTCATGAGTATGTATATCGCTTTGATCGTGAAAAAAAAAAATTAGAATTAATGTTGGAGTAATGAAATGAAGGTTGCGATTGGGCAGTGGAGGAGATACAGTATTTAAAATTTAATGAAACGCTTTATATCAGTAAATAATGATGCAGGGATAATGCGATGGAAAAACGCGGAGGAGGCATGTTAAGACTACATATGGGAAAAAATATCACCAAACATTTTTAAAAATGGTTTTATATTATAAATTTTAGAAAGTCATATAATTGACACATTCGAGGTAATTTAAGTGATTTGTTGTAAAAGTTATACTCTTATGATACAAGAATTCCCACGCAATGAAATTAGCTGTAATGTGTCAATTATAAAACTAAAAAAAAAATAATTATATAAAAGCATACATATGAATATCAAAAACTTCTGACGTAGAATTACGTCTCACACGGCCATTCCATATGTTACGGTTGGGTCAATTGAAAACTAAGTGTGAAGAATTTGTTAATTAAAATTAATTTGAAGCATTTTGATGAACTCACAGAAAAATACCATTGCATGTATTTATTTCAGAAAAATGTTTGCTTACACTATTAATAAAAAAGTTATGGTCATTTTTATAATGTTGCGGGACCGCACAAAATGTAATTTAAGAGATTCACTCAAAGATGATTAAATTTCCATGAGTTCTAACATATGTTCGGAAAAAAATGCATTTATTTGAAAAGTCAAAATAATAATGAACACATCTTCAATGACTTTTTTTAAATCCATTTTTTTATTAATTTTTATTAAAATAGAAATATTTTCAACGTTACGGGTGGGACGTTACGGATGGTACATGATAAATAACTTTTAAATATTGCTTTTACTCAAGATTGTTATCATTGGTGGGACCCTAGCAACATAACAAAAAACTGCGTGTTTTTTTTTTATTCATTTGTACTAAAAGTTTTTTAACATACAAAACATTTGTCGTGTTTTAAGTCAAAAGCAGTTCAGTTATCAGCTTATTGTCTTTTGCTTGCAGAGCAGCAAATTTAATGAATTTTTCATACAACTTTCATATTTTTTGGGAAAAAAATATTTTTAAATTTAAAAGTGTATTTTATTTTGCTTAAAGCAAAATATACTAAATAAATAAATACTTTTATATTTTTAATGACGAAAAACTATTCCTATCCCAAGATACATATATTTGATTTAGTTTTTTACCTAGTGGTTGACATTTTCGTGAAATGGCCGCACATGGCTTGCTTATGTTGCTTATGTTGTTGCTGCTGTAATCACGAACGATTCAGAGCGATAGAGCATTTAAAGACGAGACGAAGGAGAGCATCCTTGTTTATTATGAGAACAGAAAGACATTGCTCTCTCCTCTTTAGTTGGAGCGATAAACCAGTTTATATTCGTAAAAGTTGCTGGAAAAATGATACTCTTAAACTGTTATGTTTTTATGAGTTCAACCGATATACTGGTTTGTGTGACTAAAAGTGGCTAGAAAAATATCATTCTCAAGCTGTTATTTTTTTAACTTAAATTAAGTGCTTCTTCCACAATCATGGTAAGCCTTATGATTTTGTAAATCAATATTTTTTGTGCATATACGTAGGGTGCCTTTTATATTTCGGGATTTGGCAACCCTGGTGTTGCAATCTGTCAACTGAAAGCTCTTTCGCAAAGTTTGACATTTGTTGGCTTATACGTACTCAGAACGTTTTGACATACGAGCGCTATTTGTGTTGTTTATAGTAACTTAAAAGATTCATCTCGGTCTAAAAATGGAATTAAATCGTGAACATTTTCGTGCGATTATTTTTTACAACTTTCGACGTGAATTAACACAGCAACAGTGCATGGATGAACTTAATTCAATTTTTGGCGATGAAGCTCCATCAAGGACCAGTGTTTATCGATGGTATGGTGAATTCAATCGTGGTCGTAGTTCACTCCAAGACGAATTTCGTGAAGGTCGTCTGAAATCAGCTGTTGTTCTGAAAACCATTGATGCTGTGCGATATTGCAAGATCGTCATGTTACCTATCGTGAGATTGAGGCAACCTTAGGCATAAGTGGGACCAGCATACATTCAATATTGCATAAACATTTGACTGTCAAAAAAATTTGTTCGCGTTGGATCCCACACAATTTGTCAATCGCTCAAAAAAAGGCTCGTGTCGATTGGTCGAAGGAAATGCTCAAAAAATACGATCGCGGTGCTTCGAAACACGTCTATGACATCGTGACAGGTGATGAATCGTGGATTTACGCGTATGAGCCCGAAAGTAAACAGCAGTTGACTGTATGGGTGTTTCAAGATGAGCCAAATCCAACAAAAAATGTTCGCGCACGAAGCACTTCCAAGCAAATGGTCGCCTGTTTTTTCGGAAAATATGGACATGTCGCAACCGTACCACTAGAACAACGCAGAACAGTCAACTCTGAGTGGTACACAACCATTTGTTTGCCAGTTGTCTTCCAAGAAATCAGGAAAACCAACCGCCGAAGACGGATCACTCTTCACCACGACATTGCGAGCTCTCACACATCGGCTCAAACAACTGCATTTTTGAGCACCCAAAACATCGATTTGATGGGTCATCCGCCGTATAGTCCTGACTTGGCACCGAATGACTTCTTTTTATTCCCAACCGTGAAGAATAAACTGCGTGGACAACGATTTTCGACGCCCGAAGAAGCGGTTGCGGCATTCAGAATGCATGTTTTGGAGATACCTCAATCAGAGTGGCAAAAGTACTACGACAATTGGTTCAAACGCATGCAAAAGTGTATAGATCTTAATGGAGAATATTTTGAAAAACAATAAAGTGATTTTCGATGATTAATATTTGTTTTTGTTCTCTAATCCCGAAATATAAAAGGCACCCCTCGTAATTACTTTTATTTTATTTTGTTTTATTTTCTTGTCTATATTTTTTTAATATGAAATGTTTTTTATTTTTAAGCCCAATAAATTAAGTAATGTAATGTTTGGTTTTTTCTCAATGCTTGAAATACTTGCTTTTAAACATTTTATTATACATGAGTGCGATATGAAGTTAAAAATAAATATCGTCTTTTTGAATAACAAATTCGGCTCATTACTTAGGACCAGATCAAAATGTAAAATAATTTATTTGTTGAATTTATTGTACCTTGTAAAAAAAACCAATTTTAAATATAAGCTGCATCAAGATTTCTTTCTAAGATCCACAACTTAACACATAACTTTATTGATATCTTAATTGGCTTAGATTACTTTAAAGTAAGTGATATGTTAAAAAGTTTTTAGTAACGCTTTTAATTTCAAAAAAACTTTACTGTGCACACCACCACTTTGAAAACAACTCCACACCATAGCTGAAAACCCAGCTAGCATTTTCAATCGTAGACGACTCTTCCGCGATCAGACCAGGCGATTAAATAAATCGTCGACGATGTCTTATTCCGATCGCGGAAGTTCAGTACAACTGAAGAAACTGTGTCAAGCCGGCGACTCTTCCATTTGAATCGTCTACGATGCGCAGAAAAGAATCGTGGAAGACGCTTTTATTCCTACTTCAAACGATCCTTGAAACAATCGCCCAAATGAGTCATCTACGATACGCCAAAAATAATAGCTGAAGAGTCTTGAAACTATATCCAAAACGATAATTGATCCTTTAAAATAAAAAGGATTATTCCGTATTGTTAATTTCTTATTGTAATATTATAAGTAATAAATTTACCTATATGTATAAAATAAAATTAATTCAATTTTTAAATTAAAAAAAAATCAGTTTTATATACCTACAAAAAAAAAAAAAAAAAAAAAAAAAATGATTTTTGATCCTCTCTTTGTTCCGTCATCCTTCTTGGTATAACCCTTACTGAGCCGGTCACCAGCGAAAAAGAAATGTTGTTGCAGCAGTTTATTAATTCCTGCATCGACAGCTTTGAATTTTTAATGACAGACATCTTAAAAGAAAAACAAATAGGAAAGTTGTAAGATAATGAAATAAAAAGTACTTACTTGTTATAATTATCCGAATACTATTATTCCTGAATACTGCGCGTAATATTTGCTCCACGCCAGCTCAATTTTTTTTAATTGAATTTGAATTCAACTTGAATTGAATTGAATTTGAATTTGAATTTGAATTTGAATTTGAATTTGAATTTGAATTTGAATTTGAATTGAATTGAATTGAATTTGAATTTGAATTGAATTGAATTTGAATTGAATTGCTCACAAACGAGTTGGTGCCATCGCTACCCACTTTAACAAGGATATATTTCTGTAATAAATATAAATAGATATAGAAAGATGAAGATAGATATAGATAGATGGCATACCAATTGGAGAACAATATCCTCGTTCTCTTGTATCTGTTGATCCAACTCTTTTAACTGTTGTAGAGTTTTTACAGGTAATAGCAGCACCAAATTGGTTTTGATATCGTCAGAGTAAATAAGTTTTAAATAGTTTTAAATTTTAAATAAAAGCACACTTATTGCAATTACCAGTCTCGACACGTGTTCACTAGCTAACAACTGAGTTGAAATGAAGCAAAAATCAGTTGTTGAAAAAAAGCAAAAATTTTATTTTTTTTTTTTGTAAACTTTTCTAAACACAACGGTTAAATTCGCCAAAGGATCGCGAGAATGCAGTTTGGAGCAGTTGTTTTTTTTTAAAAATTGAAAGTGGACAGTTTCACCATGATATTGGAACTAATTAGCCCGGATCGGTAAAAAGAAAACCGAAGAAATCTTCTATCAAACATTGAATTTTTCTCCATTTATAATGTGTAAATTGATTCTTAATAAAAAATAATCTGCACATATTTTCTTATATATGCAAAAACAGATATAAAATATAGTTTATATTATTTCTTAATATGTTTTAAAACACATTGTTAAACTAAAGGGTTTTATTAATAAAATCGTCAAACTTTATGCATTTTTACTATGTAGCAGAGATCAGCAACAAGTAGCTTGAAAATAAAGTTAGTTGGAAAAATCAAGTTTTGACTTGACTTGTTGAAACTTATGGCCGTATTTTGTAAAACGCAAGCGATCACCTCACTTGGGGTTTTTTTGTCTGGCAGATATTTCTTCATATGAGGTTAAACAAACTCTCTTTCTCTCACTGAAATTTTATAATGGAATTTATTGCCAGACAAAAAAAACCCTGGTGACGTCATCGCTTTCGGTTTACAAAATACGGCTATTAGTTTGTTTCTACCCTACATGTTACGGCTTGCTTCTGAAAAACGAATCCTAAGTCCGACTTGATTCTATTTTGTTTCTTCGCCACATGAGTTGATAGAAAAAATCAAGTTTTCTACTTTTCAAGTCTGTTTTCAAGTCTATGCGACTGCGCTGCCGTTGAAAGCGACTGGAGAGCGTCTGTTTATTTGTTCGTTTCATATATAATGCGTAGTTTGTAAGGCGTTTTTTTTTTTTTTTTGCGTTGGAAAAGTTATTGCGTTGTAGATGTTTGTTGTTGATTTTTTTTTGCTTTTATTGGATTTGCTGTTTTATGTATGTAGATGCGTTGTGCTTCTGTTCATGAGTATGTATATCGCTTTGATCGTGAAAAAAAAAAATTAGAATTAATGTTGGAGTAATGAAATGAAGGTTGCGATTGGGCAGTGGAGGAGATACAGTATTTAAAATTTAATGAAACGCTTTATATCAGTAAACTAGCTTATACCCGGCGCGCTTCGCTGCGCTCAGCGCTTATCCCCTAAAAGAGGGCGTAGCTTTAGTGAAGCCATGCTTTTATAGTAAGTTCTTACCGAGTTTTATTAATGTGTGACTTATTTCGAAAGCTATACCGAAAATTTTGGGTGCGGAAAAAGTACCACGCCCCTCTTCCAACACCCATGAAATGTTACCTGTGCAACGGCATGTGTAAATTGAGGTCGAATACTGAATTCCGAGGCTTTGCGACCTATAATTACAAAACTGTTCGAAATCGAAAATTTTAGGTGTATTTACGATCGGCAACAGACTTCACAGGAACCCTCTCAACGCTTTGGTATAAAAATTGGCTTAGCGGTTTCGAAGCCTTTACGTGATATACACATATACCCACATACGTATATACATTAAGTCGCCTCACGCTCTTTAGAAAAAAATTTGTTCAGTCTCGTTCTTCAAAATAATCCATGGCTTATGTTATGATGATCCACAAAATATTGCGACTAAAAATATTGGCTGGTATGGCAGTTAGAAAAAAACAAACGGTCAGAAATAAGAGTAATGGAAAAAATTTTGCATCAAAAAATCTTATATTTCCGTTGGACCAAAGATAATGCGGATTTTTTGGATTGTTTTAACTTTTTTCATATTATTTTCACTAAAATTCAAACGAATCTTTTCCTAAACTAATTTTAGTCAAATAAATTGTACAATGTAAAAAATGTGTACATTTTTTTGTAATATCATTCAATTTAGCAATTCACTTTACACTTTATTTTATCATCCATAGATAATTTATTTGACTAAAAGTAAAATGGCAAAACAAAAAAAAAATTTAATTTGCATTTTAGTGAAAATAATACAAAAAAAAAAAAGTTAAAAAATTTAAATTTATAGAGTAGAGTAAAAATTTAAAATTTATTAGTGCAGATTGGAAGAACTTTTTAATTACTATTATTTCTGACCGTTTGTTATTTTTAACTACAGCGCCAGTAAATATTTTTATAAAAAACTCGATTTTTACAGAATATTTCAAACCATTCCGTGGCATACTGGTTGACGTGCGAAGCTTGTATACCATAGAACCCAGGTTCGAATTCTATCTGACACAGAAAGTTTTTTCAATTGAATTAATTTTTCTGTTCGGCCGCCATCTCTATGCAGACAATGGCAAACCTCAGAGAGTAAAAACTGGCATGAAAAGCTTCTTGAGAACATAAGCCGTTCGGAGTCGGCATAAGCCTTGTAGATCCAGTTCTCGATCATTTGTGTTCAAACATTTCACAACACGCACGCATAAGAAGCTCGGTCAAAGTCTGAAATGGCCATTTCCTTTTCCTTTTTGTTTTTTTTTTTTTTTTATTTCAAACCATTCCAGCTCACGGATGACTATCGCTACAGTCGAAATATTTGGGGAATCATCATAACATAAAGCATTATTTTGAGGAACCGACCCGAACACCTTTTTTTTGTGAGCAGCCTTAGTATACATACATACATTTTTTACAGATAGATAGATGAGCAGAAAAAGTAGGTATGGCAACATTTATATATAAAGTGACCGCCACTTGGTCCCATTGCACCTATATACCAAGTTCCTCTATCAAAACGCGTACAGCTCAGAAATTACAATGATTTTTGAAAAGTCGTCTTAAATAAAGTGTGACACGCCCATTTTTTAAGAGTTCTGGCAGTATCCATATGAACTAATCTACCAAGTTTTAGTCTTTTACTGTAAAAAAAGTCTGATATATATCCTTTTTATGGATTTGTGGGCATTGAAAGTAGGCGTGGCAACATTTATATATAAAGTGAACGCCAATTTGACCCATAGCACCTACATACCAAGTTTGTCTATCAAAACGTTCACATCTCAGGAATTAAAATTATTTCTAACCGATAGCCCAGGCAGCTAACTTAGTTATAATTTTTAAATTGTAATGAACTATAGTACATTAATACATAAGTAAATAAATAAATTAAATAAAATTATTTCTGAAAAGTGGGCACAGATATAGTCCTACCATGCACAATTTTTGCAAAGCTGTCGAGAGTAAGCGTATGAAATTAAAAACCATATTTTAGTATTTAACGATGAGAATCGTCTGATTTATAGAAGTTCTATTAATTTGTGGGTAAAAAGAAACCAAGTGGCGGCCGTGGCGTAGCGGGTAGAGTGTGTGGCCCATACGCGAGGGAACCCTGGTCCGAATCCCACCTGACACGGAAAGTTTTTCGATTGAATTAATTTTTCTGTTCGGCCGTCATCTCTCTGCAGACAATGGCAAACCTCAGAGAATAAAAACTGCCATGAAAAGCTTCTTGAGAACGTAAGCCGTTCGGAGTCGGCATAAAACATGTAGGTCCAGTTCTCGATCAATTGTGTTCAAACATTCCACAACACTCACAACACAATTGATCATAAGAAGCTCGGTCAAAGTACTTTCAAGGACTGAAATTGGCCATTTCGTTATGTTTTTTTTGTGGGTGGTACAAGTGGGCGTGGCAAATTTTATATATATATATTGACTGCCACTTAGAGCACCTGCATATCAAGTGTTACTATCAAACGTGTGCAACTCAGGAATAAGCATGATTTCGAAAAAGTTGGCGTAGATATGGTGCGACTACGCCCATTTTTAAACAGTTGCCGACAGTGACCATATGAACTAAATTACCAAATCTTAGTCTTCTACAGCAAAAGCCGTCTGATATAAAGCATTTTTACTGATTTGTGGGCGGTAAAAGTAGGCGTGACAACGTTTATATTTACAAAGTGACTGCCACTTGCACCCATAGCACCTGCATACGAAGATTGGCTATGCAGGCTAAAGTGGGCGTAGATATAGTGCGGCCATGCCCATTTTTTATACATTGACCGACAGTAACCATATGAACTAAATTACCAAATCTTAGTCATCTACGGCAAGAGCCGTCTGATATAAACCATTTTTACTGATTTGTGGGCGGTAAAAGGGGGCGTGACAACATTTTTATTTACATAATGACTGCCAGTTGCACCCAGAGCACCTGCATACCAAGATTGGCTATGAAAACGTGTACAACTCAGAAATAAGCATGATTTCGATAAAGTGGGCGTAGATATAGTGCGGCCATGCCCATTTTTTATACATTGGCCAACAGTAACCATACGATCTAAATTACCAAATCGTAGTCTTCTACGGCAAAATCCGTCTGATATAAAGCATTTTTACTGATTTGTGGGCGGTAAAAGTGGGCGTGACAACGTTTATATTTACATAGTGACTGCCACTTGTATGCATAGCACCTGCATATCAAGATTCACTATCAAAACTTGAACATTTTTGGAATTAAAATAATTGCTGAAAAGTGGGCGTAGATATAGTGTGACCACGCCCATTTCTTGTACAGTCACCGAAAGTAACCATCTGAACAAAATAACCAAATTTAAGTTTTATATGATTAAAACCGTCTGATATATAGCAATTTTTTTGGTTTGTGGGCGATAGAGCCAATTTGGGTTGTATGGGAGGTACCACGCCCCCTTGCCCAATCAACACCAAACTTCACAGGAACACTTCCCGAATGTTGCTTCAGTATCCCTCAAAATTTCATAGAGTTTGGTTCGGTGGTTTTGGAGTCTATACGTGATATACACACATATCCACATACCCACATACCCACATACCCACATACATACATTCATTTTTATATATATAGATAATGATGCAGGGATAATGCGATGGAAAAACGCGGAGGAGGCATGTTAAGACTACCCTATAGGAACGAACTACCTTGTTTTTAAAAACAACTAATTAAAAAACTAGTTTAAAATAAACCAGTATATGAACTACTTTGAATTATATTAAGGCGGAAACTACTATGATTTTGACATGTTTTAATTGCAAATTTTTATTAGATTACAAGTTTATATATATTTAACCATGTTATTTCATTAAATATTATTAACTTTAGGCCATCAGTAATAGTTTTCAATTGGTTGTTTTAAAGTCATTAAAAATAATTTAAATATAACTAATTTAACAAGTAGTTGAAAATATATGCAGACGAAAGTCAATTGACTTATTTAGCGGACATCACCATACAAAATAAGTTAGTTCGTTCTATGGGAAAAAGTCAGAATTTCAACTAGTTGTGGTTGACAAAAAACTACTTTATCAACTACTTTTAAATTAGTTGATTTTCCTACAGGGTACATATGGGAAAAAATATCACCAAACATTTTTAAAAATGGTTTTATATTATAAATTTTAGAAAGTCATATAATTGACACATTCGAGGTAATTTAAGTGATTTGTTGTAAAAGTTATACTCTTATGATACAAGAATTCCCACGCAATGAAATTAGCTGTAATGTGTCAATTATAAAACTAAAAAAAAAATAATTATATAAAAGCATACATATGAATATCAAAAACTTCTGACGTAGAATTACGTCTCACACGGCCATTCCATATGTTACGGTTGGGTCAATTGAAAACTAAGTGTGAAGAATTTGTTAATTAAAATTAATTTGAAGCATTTTGATGAACTCACAGAAAAATACCATTGCATGTATTTATTTCAGAAAAATGTTTGTTTACACTATTAATAAAAAAGTTATGGTCATTTTTATAATGTTGCGGGACCGCACAAAATGTAATTTAAGAGATTCACTCAAAGATGATTAAATTTCCATGAGTTCTAACATATGTTCGGAAAAAAATGCATTTATTTGAAAAGTCAAAATAATAATGAACACATCTTCAATGACTTTTTTTAAATCCATTTTTTTATTAATTTTTATTAAAATAGAAATATTTTCAACGTTACGGGTGGGACGTTACGGATGGTACATGATAAATAACTTTTAAATATTGCTTTTACTCAAGATTGTTATCATTGGTGGGACCCTAGCAACATAACAAAAAACTGCGTGTTTTTTTTTATTCATTTGTACTAAAAGTTTTTTAACATACAAAACATTTGTCGTGTTTTAAGTCAAAAGCAGTTCAGTTATCAGCTTATTGTCTTTTGCTTGCAGAGCAGCAAATTTAATGAATTTTTCATACAACTTTCATATTTTTTGGGAAAAAAATATTTTTAAATTTAAAAGTGTATTTTATTTTGCTTAAAGCTTGTACTTTTATATTTTTAATGACGAAAAACTATTCCTATCCCAAGATACATATATTTGATTTAGTTTTTTACCTAGTGGTTGACATTTTCGTGAAATGGCCGCACATGGCTTGCTTATGTTGCTTATGTTGTTGCTGCTGTAATCACGAACGATTCAGAGCGATAGAGCATTTAAAGACGAGACGAAGGAGAGCATCCTTGTTTATTATGAGAACAGAAAGACATTGCTCTCTCCTCTTTAGTTGGAGCGATAAACCAGTTTATATTCGTAAAAGTTGCTGGAAAAATGATACTCTTAAACTGTTATGTTTTTATGAGTTCAACCGATATACTGGTTTGTGTGACTAAAAGTGGCTAGAAAAATATCATTCTCAAGCTGTTATTTTTTTAACTTAAATTAAGTGCTTCTTCCACAATCATGGTAAGCCTTATGATTTTGTAAATCAATATTTTTTGTGCATATACGTAGGGTGCCTTTTATATTTCGGGATTTGGCAACCCTGGTGTTGCAATCTGTCAACTGAAAGCTCTTTCGCAAAGTTTGACATTTGTTGGCTTATACGTACTCAGAACGTTTTGACATACGAGCGCTATTTGTGTTGTTTATAGTAACTTAAAAGATTCATCTCGGTCTAAAAATGGAATTAAATCGTGAACATTTTCGTGCGATTATTTTTTACAACTTTCGACGTGAATTAACACAGCAACAGTGCATGGATGAACTTAATTCAATTTTTGGCGATGAAGCTCCATCAAGGACCAGTGTTTATCGATGGTATGGTGAATTCAATCGTGGTCGTAGTTCACTCCAAGACGAATTTCGTGAAGGTCGTCTGAAATCAGCTGTTGTTCTGAAAACCATTGATGCTGTGCGATATTGCAAGATCGTCATGTTACCTATCGTGAGATTGAGGCAACCTTAGGCATAAGTGGGACCAGCATACATTCAATATTGCATAAACATTTGACTGTCAAAAAAATTTGTTCGCGTTGGATCCCACACAATTTGTCAATCGCTCAAAAAAAGGCTCGTGTCGATTGGTCGAAGGAAATGCTCAAAAAATACGATCGCGGTGCTTCGAAACACGTCTATGACATCGTGACAGGTGATGAATCGTGGATTTACGCGTATGAGCCCGAAAGTAAACAGCAGTCGACTGTATGGGTGTTTCAAGATGAGCCAAGTCCAAAAAAAAATGTTCGCGCACGAAGCACTTCCAAGCAAATGGTCGCCTGTTTTTTCGGAAAATATGGACATGTCGCAACCGTACCACTAGAACAACGCAGAACAGTCAACTCTGAGTGGTACACAACCATTTGTTTGCCAGTTGTCTTCCAAGAAATCAGGAAAACCAACCGCCGAAGACGGATCACTCTTCACCACGACATTGCGAGCTCTCACACATCGGCTCAAACAACTGCATTTTTGAGCACCCAAAACATCGATTTGATGGGTCATCCGCCGTATAGTCCTGACTTGGCACCGAATGACTTCTTTTTATTCCCAACCGTGAAGAATAAACTGCGTGGACAACGATTTTCGACGCCCGAAGAAGCGGTTGCGGCATTCAGAATGCATGTTTTGGAGATACCTCAATCAGAGTGGCAAAAGTACTACGACAATTGGTTCAAACGCATGCAAAAGTGTATAGATCTTAATGGAGAATATTTTGAAAAACAATAAAGTGATTTTCGATGATTAATATTTGTTTTTGTTCTCTAATCCCGAAATATAAAAGGCACCCCTCGTAATTACTTTTATTTTATTTTGTTTTATTTTCTTGTCTATATTTTTTTAATATGAAATGTTTTTTATTTTTAAGCCCAATAAATTAAGTAATGTAATGTTTGGTTTTTTCTCAATGCTTGAAATACTTGCTTTTAAACATTTTATTATACATGAGTGCGATATGAAGTTAAAAATAAATATCGTCTTTTTGAATAACAAATTCGGCTCATTACTTAGGACCAGATCAAAATGTAAAATAATTTATTTGTTGAATTTATTGTACCTTGTAAAAAAAACCAATTTTAAATATAAGCTGCATCAAGATTTCTTTCTAAGATCCACAACTTAACACATAACTTTATTGATATCTTAATTGGCTTAGATTACTTTAAAGTAAGTGATATGTTAAAAAGTTTTTAGTAACGCTTTTAATTTCAAAAAAACTTTACTGTGCACACCACCACTTTGAAAACAACTCCACACCATAGCTGAAAACCCAGCTAGCATTTTCAATCGTAGACGACTCTTCCGCGATCAGACCAGGCGATTAAATAAATCGTCGACGATGTCTTATTCCGATCGCGGAAGTTCAGTACAACTGAAGAAACTGTGTCAAGCCGGCGACTCTTCCATTTGAATCGTCTACGATGCGCAGAAAAGAATCGTGGAAGACGCTTTTATTCCTACTTCAAACGATCCTTGAAACAATCGCCCAAATGAGTCATCTACGATACGCCAAAAATAATAGCTGAAGAGTCTTGAAACTATATCCAAAACGATAATTGATCCTTTAAAATAAAAAGGATTATTCCGTATTGTTAATTTCTTATTGTAATATTATAAGTAATAAATTTACCTATATGTATAAAATAAAATTAATTCAATTTTTAAATTAAAAAAAAATCAGTTTTATATACCTACAAAAAAAAAAAAAAAAAAAAAAAAATGATTTTTGATCCTCTCTTTGTTCCGTCATCCTTCTTGGTATAACCCTTACTGAGCCGGTCACCAGCGAAAAAGAAATGTTGTTGCAGCAGTTTATTAATTCCTGCATCGACAGCTTTGAATTTTTAATGACAGACATCTTAAAAGAAAAACAAATAGGAAAGTTGTAAGATAATGAAATAAAAAGTACTTACTTGTTATAATTATCCGAATACTATTATTCCTGAATACTGCGCGTAATATTTGCTCCACGCCAGCTCAATTTTTTTTAATTGAATTTGAATTGAATTGAATTCAACTTGAATTGAATTGAATTTGAATTTGAATTTGAATTTGAATTTGAATTTGAATTTGAATTTGAATTTGAATTGAATTGAATTGAATTTGAATTTGAATTGAATTGAATTTGAATTGAATTGCTCACAAACGAGTTGGTGCCATCGCTACCCACTTTAACAAGGATATATTTCTGTAATAAATATAAATAGATATAGAAAGATGAAGATAGATATAGATAGATGGCATACCAATTGGAGAACAATATCCTCGTTCTCTTGTATCTGTTGATCCAACTCTTTTAACTGTTGTAGAGTTTTTACAGGTAATAGCAGCACCAAATTGGTTTTGATATCGTCAGAGTAAATAAGTTTTAAATAGTTTTAAATTTTAAATAAAAGCACACTTATTGCAATTACCAGTCTCGACACGTGTTCACTAGCTAACAACTGAGTTGAAATGAAGCAAAACTCAGTTGTTGAAAAAAAGCAAAAATCTTATTTTTTTTTTTTGTAAACTTTTCTAAACACAACGGTTAAATTCGCCAAAGGATCGCGAGAATGCGTAAACGGTAAACTCGCGAAACAATCGTCAAAAAAATTCGCAAATACATAATTTACAAGCGTAAAATACGATTGTGGGGTGAAAACAATCTTTCAATGGTCGTCAGAACGATTAAACGACTATTGAAGAGTAAAAAAAAAAAAAAATACTCGTCAATCAATTATGAAAATGAGTCACATGAATACCATTTTCAGGAGTCATATGCGATCTTTGACAACTAGCAATCTTTAAATACTCGCCAAAATGCGTGAACGACGATTAACTCGCCCAACAATCGTCACAACGACTCGCATTAGCATCGCTTGGAAGAGCAAAATAAAATTCTACTGCAACAATCGTCTGGGCGATTAAGAAAAGAATTGCGAAATGATCACGCTCGTCATGCAATCTTCCAAATGCTAGCTGGGAACGCTTCATTTCACACAATGCTGACGTATCCCACTACACGCATAGCCCTAAAGTCTAATAACAACAAACAAAAAAAAATCTGTAATAAAACTGCTACTATAAAAAATAAAACTACATCCAACATAAACTTCAATCCAATGCACTATGGCCGAAATCGCGATTTTAGCGGCAAAAAATACTTCCCGACAAGATAGCTTCACCAAATTTGGTGTGTAGACTTCTAATGATAAAAAAAGGATTTGAAAAAAAAATGGGTGTTCCACGCCCCCTTTTTCTAAAGAAATGGCAAATAGTAGTTCCCGACAAGCTATCTTCACAAAATTTGGTGCAGAGACTTTTTGTGATAAAAAAAAGGATGTAATAAAAAATGGGCGGACCACGCCCACTACTAAAAACCAATTATATGCTACAAAGAAATTCATTTATTTCTTAATTCATAAATTTATAATTTTAAAGAACTTGAAAATATTAATGTGTTAGTCTGAAAATAACAAAAGATATATGCCTTAATTATTCACAGTGGCTTTCTTCAATTTCAACCGCTTCTAATTCCAAAGAATAATTATTTAACGACTCTAAGCTATCATCAGAATCCGAACTATAACTGCAGCTGGAGGCTTCTTGAGATGTTGAAGGTAATACCAGTTCTGCTGGTAATTCAGGCGCTTTAAAAAGAGCAACGACTTCTCGAGGAAATGGAAGTTTTTTTAAACTATTTGTACGTTCTTGCAAACATAAACTTGAAATGTATGGGTCAGAGCTATCCATAGCTCTATGATACATGTCAAGGATGTTGTGCATTCTTGAACTCTTTCGAGCGTGACCAGTTCGATCTTTTTTATAATGTTTGTTTCGCCCCTCAGATGCATTTTCTGCAAGGCATCCTACGGGTACTACTGAAGCTTGAATTATTTGTGACGAATGTACTAATATTTTGTGTACTGTGGCAGACATCGAGTACCATTCGTAGTTTTGGAAAAATATTTCACTGGTTTTAATGCAATGAGCTCGAAACCTCTGAGCATCAATTTCAAATTCAGAGGAGAGAGCAATTAAAATTATGTGTAAATATTTCAAGAAATCAATATTCACACCAGTAATAGATGCCAAAAGGTCCGTGCGAGAAAACGCTCTTCTAGCTGTGTTGCCGTCGTTGGTGTTGCCGCTGCCATTTGCTTTCGGCTTATCGACATGAAGCCCCATTTGATGCAAAAACTCTTTTTGAATTTTTTGTTTCTTTTCTGCTAGGATTCTTTTTTCTTCTGTTCCAAGAACTTGCCATTTTTTCAAATCTAGCTTATATGAAAGTTTTAAAACAAACTCGAAACTACGAATCCACGCATGCAAAGGGCTTATTCCATTTTTCAAAGCGTCGGCCTTTGCTTCAAAGATTGGAGAATCAAAATTTCTTATAGTTCGGAATTCCTTTGGCCCGGCATGACAGATGGGACATTGCTGTGCACTTTTAGTTTCTGTCAACACATTTAAGACTTTCCCATCTATTAATGTCATATATAAATCATATTTTACTTTAATTTGTTTTCCATTGCTTAGTGTGTACTGTAGTGGCTCCAACTTCTTTATCTGTTTATTTATGTTGCTGTTTTCAGTTAAAATATGCTCTTTTGTTTCTTTGACAAACTCCACTTTTAATGGTCTACAAAAGCGTACTGACTGAGGTGTGCGGTTTACCCAAATATTATCATCTGCTGATGAATATATGTGAAAATGTCACAAAAAGGGACTGATCGAAACTTTCCGAAGTCTTTTCTACAAATTTTTGCTTAAACAAGCTGTGACCGGTAGAACCATCAAACCCGTAGCTCAAAATTAGGATCGATTCTTCAACATCCATTTTACACAATACTTCATCTTGATATGCAAGTATTCTTTCTGCTGTGTGGTTTACCAAATTTTGCAACGATACTTCGACAGAGCTTTCATTCCCTTTGATTCCATCTGGTCTTCATTTCAATTTACTCTTATAAAGTTTATCATAGGTCGGATAAATACTAGAGTTGTGTTTTATGTTTAATTGACGCATGTTTAAGTACACCTGTTTAGTTAAACCGTTTTCTAACAAAAACATTAGAGCTTCTTCAGGTGATACTTGGGTAACTTCTTCATGGCTAGTATTAAGAACTTCTCGAATTTTTGCTGGCCGGTTTGGAGATATAGCAACTTGTTGTAGGACAAATTTCAAATCCGTTGCGTTGGATTTTTTGGCAGAAATAGTGGCAGCATGAACTAATAATTGCGCATTGTCTCCTTGCTGGGAAGCTAATTCGGATGCCAATCTCCTTTTATTTCTTTCGCCGCTATTATCATAATTTAGTTTTGGTCGCCCAACAGTATTAATCTTTTTCGGTGTAACAAAAATTGTTTCTCGATCCAACCATTCCTTATTATGTTGTCTAAAACCTTTTTCATTTCGGTATTGTCTATCCCATTTTAGTTTTATAAAATTAGATAAATTCCGAGCTTTAGCACATATTAATTTATTTAATTGATCGTCAATTTCGTACGGAATTTTTTCTTTTATATAACTCTCAACATTCCTCTTGTTTGTCAACCAAAACTCAAATATTTCAGCATTTTCGAACCTGAGTGTTTCTGCAAAAATTTAAAAAACTCGTTTATTTGCAGTCAAACGCATAAACTTTTGTCACAACATAAAACTAGAGTTTTCTACAAACAATCACATGTAAATAGTTCCAATGACACTTCAAAATATTTGTAGTTTTACTCCACGAAAAATGATAAAACTCTTCAAAATTTAACAAAACAGACACACACAAAAAACCACCAAAATAAGTATGAAGTACAAACATTTAGCAAACTATATTTATATATAGCAAAACTACTCACCTTGTGTATTAGAACTCATATTTACACTTTTTGTTTACAACAATATATTATTAAAATAAACTGTTTTTAATTTTACAAAATTGTGCTGCTTCACTTGTATTAACACGTGCTAAAAGATAAGCAAACTTTAACAGATGTTTGTACATAAACAGGGTTGCCAACAGTAAAAAAAATTTTTTTTTTACTTATCAAAATGTTGGGTATTGAACACCATCTAGAAAATATTAGGAATTTAAAGTTGAAAAACTGACTTTTTGCCGCTAAAATCGCGATTTCGGCCATAGTGCAATGCTTTGAAGTACAACTGTTTTCTCAACTCGAAAAACGGAGTTTGCGCTGATGACACGAACTTAATTCCACGGACTTCGTAAACAGACTTGAAAATAAACAATTAGTAGGCAAAATAATTGCTTTTTGCCTGCATTTGAAGTTTCCTCATTTTAAATTTCCTACATATCAAGTGTCCACATTTTAAGTTTCCTACATTTGGCGACTTGATTTTTGCTGATTGACGCAAACTTGTTGTTTGCCTGCCTCAACTTGCAGGGAGTTGAACAATTTAAGGAACTTGAATCAGCAATTGAATCCCATCATGCAGATCTCTGCTATGTAGCTACTATAAAAAATATTACACAAGTTTCGTGATTTTTATAAAAAACTCGGTAACTTTTTCAATAAAATGTTTTTAGATTTTTCTTATCTGGTTATCTGACTATAATATCATTTGCTTATATTAAGGAAACAGGATATTTTAAAAAAAGATTTATTGCCGCAAAAAAACCACTGTTCGACCCAGCATACCGTAGCGAGGGCCATCACTTTATTGAGATAAGCATTTCATGATTGAATCATCTGAAGAAGAGGGCCAGTCAATTGGCTGCCTAGGTCAATGGATTGGGCTCCATGGTACTACTTTTTGTGGGGATACGTCAACTCACTCGTCTATGCTAATAAATCAGTTATGTAGACATCTAGCCATCTACGTAAGTTTACAATCATGAGTGCATGAAGGCTAACCTTAAGTCCCTGATTGTATAAAAACTGTTATAAGTGAAAGTGAAATAAATCCCCGTTTTCTTGTAAATAGCATATAGCATATAACATATAACATATAATAAAATAACATATAATAAAATAACATATAATAACATATGTTTTTATTGATAAATTTAAACATTTTAGAAATCAATTCACACTCTGTAAACTATTTTCAATTGAAAATTTAATTTAAAATACAACAAAATCGTAATTTCTTTAAATCTAAACAAAACTTTAAAATAAATCAATAATATAGTAGAACATTTGTTTAGTAATGTACCGGGAGAGGAATGTAGCTCTGGAACACAAAAATATCAAACAAAAATAACTTATATTGAAAAAACAAATTTAGGAAATTTTACACATAAAGTAACTTCTTCTATTAAATTGGTTGAGTGTGTTTCATAATGCTTTTGTTTTTTTTTTTAATCAAATACAAACTCATAAAAAGCATTCTTTTGTAAATTGCACTTATATTAAGCAGATTTAATATTCGGAAAATAATCATCATATAATAATCTTAAGTAAACCCCTTAACTTTTATAAGTGGAATCGCTTAGGGCAACATCAGGCGTTTCTAAGAAATTGACATAATTTAAAATTGTTAACAGCCGTCGAACTGTTTTAAGCCACAAACACAACCGCAACAAATTGCCCGAAAAAGTCCAAAAACAATAACAGTTTGAACAACATTGCGTTCTGTGTGCCATTATCTTGATGTTAGGATACTTCACCGTTGTGTTCATCATAACATCCTTGTGGCTATCATCAGACGTCGGAGAAAATAACAAGTTTGCAGTAACTTCCCTGTAGGAAAATCAACTAATTTAAAAGTAGTTGAAAAAGTAGTTTTTTGTCAACCACAACTAGTTGAAATTCTGACTTTTTTCCATATAACGAACTAACATATTTTGTATGGTGATGTCCGCTAAATAAGTCAATTGACTTTCGTCTGCATATTTTCAACTACTTGTTAAACTAGTTATATATAAATTATTTTTTTAATTACTTTAAAATAACCAAATGAAAACTATTATAATATAATATATTATAATATTCCACTTACTGAAGATGAATTTAAAAGCATAAAAATTTTAAATTTCTATACATCAAAGAGATCATTTATTTGACTGTTTTGAAAAATACATAAATACATAAATCATGCCCAAAAAATCATGCCTGGTCGACACAAATAAATTCTGAAATATAAAATCTGAAAGCAAAATGTAAACAAAGTTAAACGTGAACAGAGTTTTTTAATGGAAAATTGTGAAATGCCGTTCTTTGTGGTGTTTTAATTAATTTTAAAATAATTCAAAAGTGATTCATGCCAAGCTTTATTGCCAGTTAATTCAAAAATTAACTAGTAATTACATTCAAGGAGCGCAACAGAAGTACGCTGCGATGGTAGATATAATTTCATTATTCCTTTCTTCATTGGACTATCTCTGCTTCCAACAGGTGATAGTTCCAGAAGCTGGATGAACTCGGCGCTTATATGTGAGCATGCGTACCACGGAAGCAGTTTCCAAAAACGGGCACGCCACCGCCTGGATACATGAACGAAGGTGCCGATCCAATTGATCGGAATTGTGTGGATACTGCGCGTTATTTAACACGATCCAGCTTTTTGATGCTTCATTTCAAAATATGAGCTAAACAAGCGTGTCAGCGGGATTTTCCACGCTTTGCAACCATCAGTCATGGTCGATGGAGACACTGATATTTTGCTTAGTGCTACTTTTAAGTGTCAATCGCAATGAAGTGATGGAGCAGACTGGACGCTACGTAGGGAAAGGCTTGAGTCTTTACTTCTGAAGTGATGGGGTGTTTGCTGAATGGTTAAGCAATGCATCAATTTCCGTACAGAGTCCGAATTGTGCAATGTTTGCTAAACACTACCAGTTTGTAATTTGAATATCTTAAATAATAGAGAATTTTTAATCGTTTCACAGGGTTTTGAGGCAGCTTATCACTTTTAAAGCGTGTTTACCACGTATGTCTTCCAGCTCAATGTCGTAAATAAAAAATATGTCTTTTTGAAACAAAAAGCCTAAAGTTAATAATATTTCATGAAATAACAGGGTTAAATATATATAAACTTGTAATCTAATAAAAATTTGCAACTAAAACATGTCAAAATCAGAGTAGTTGCCGCCTTAATATAATTCAAAGTAGTTTATCAACTTCTTGCTTTTAAGTAGTATTTCAATTACTTCATATATAATCCAATAAAAACTATTTCGTATTGAAGTGGATGCCGCCTTAATATAATTCAAAGTAGTTCATATACTAGTTTATTTTAAATTAGTTTTTTAATTAGTTCTTTTTAAAAACAACTAGTTAAAAAACTAGTTTAAAATAAACCAGTATATGAACTACTTTGAATTATATTAAGGCGGCAACTACTCTGATGTTGGCATATTTTAATTGAAAATTTTTATTAGATTACAAGCTTATATATATTTAACCATGTTATTTCATCAAATATTATTAACTTTTGGCCATCAGTAATAGTTTTTAATTGGTTATTTTAAAGCAATTAAAAAAATAATTTAAATGTAACTAATTTAACAAGTAGTTGAACATATATGCAGACGACAGTCAATTGACTTATTTAGCGGACATCACCATACAAAATAAGTTAGTTCGCTCTATGGAAAAAAGTCAGAATTTCAACTAGTTGTGGTTGACAAAAAACTACTTTATCAACTACTTTTAAATTAGTTGATTTTCCTACAGGGTTCCTATAGGGTTACACATATACATTCACACAAACGCACACTCTACACACATACACACACACACATACATACAATACACAACACATAAAACACATACAAAGATGTATACATTCAAGCATAAACTTAAAAACACATTACAAGACTAACAATGTAGAAGCGAAGAAGCAGAAAGCAAGCTATGTGCTCCAAGGCAATATGTTGCAATAATATTTGTTAAACTTACCGTTACGAGTTTTCAAACAGCACAAAATGTCAAAATAAATAATAACTTATTATATTAATTTGTTGATTTTGTCAATGGATGAAGAACAACAAAATGTATAGTTGTGTATTTTTAACGACAACAAACATCCCTGTAGGAAAATCAACTAATTTAAAAGTAGTTGATAAAGTAGTTTTTTGTCAACCACAACTAGTTGAAATTCTGACTTTTTCCCATAGAACGAACTAACATATTTTGTATGGTGATGTCCGCTAAATAAGTCAATTGACTTTCGTCTGCATATATTTTTAACTACTTGTTAAATTACTTAAATTGAAACTAGTTTTTCACTACTTTAAAATAACCAATTGAAAACTATTACTGATGGCCTAAAGTTAATATTTGATGAAATAACAGGGTTAAATATATATAAACTTGTAATCTAATAAAAATTTGCAATTAAAACATGTCAAAACCAGAGTAGTTGCCGCCTTAATATAATTCAAAGTAGTTTATCAATCACTTGTTTTTAAGTAGTATTTCAATTATTTCATATATAATGCAAATAAAACTACCCTTTAGGAAAATCAACTAATTAAAAAGTAGTTGATAAAGTAGTTTTTTGTCAACCACAACTAGTTGAAATTCTGGCTTTTTTCCATATAACGAACTAACATATTTTGTATGGTGATGTCCGCTAAATAAGTCAATTGACTTTCGTCTGCATATATTTTCAACTACTTGTTAAACTAGTTTAATTTAAATTCCTTTTTTAATTACTTTAAAATAACAAATTGAAAACTATTACGGATGGCCTAAAGTTAATAATATTTGATGAAAAAACATGATTAAATATATATAAACTTGTAATCTCATAAAAATTTGCAATTAAAAAATGTCAAATCAGAGTAGTTGCCGCCTTAATATAATTCAAAGTAGTTCACCAATCACTTGTTTTTAAGTAGTATATCAATTACATAATATATAATGCAATAAAAACTATTTAGAATTGAAGTGGATGCCGCCTTAATATAATTCAAAGTAGTTCATATACTGGTTTATTTCAAATTAGTTTTTTAACTAGTTGTTTTTAAAAATAAGTTAGTTTGTTCCTATAGGGATTGTACCCACTTATGAGTGTGTGGGTACTTTAAACTTCTGTTGAGTGGAGATGCTTCTTAACCTTGGTAGGAAGCAGTTTCCTACTTATATAAATAAATCATTAGTATAAAATGAAAAGTACTGAAGTAGAAAGAAAGTATTTGTGTTCTTTACAACTGAAACATACGTATCTAGAATGGGTATTACAAATATTTTTCTTGTGCCGGTTTTTAAAAATGTTATCGATTTGTCATTTTCAGAAATAATAATTTTCTATTTAAAAATTCATTGTGCTAAAAACTTCCAAAGTTTTATAGATATAATAATATTTCTTTTGTCAAAATAATGAAAGTTGTGTGTTTCAATATAATGACTCAAATTAAATTAATTGTATAACATTATAAGGTAAAATTATGCAAAAAGTGCCTTCAGTTCATCTTTATAAAACTTCCTTGGCATTACATATGTGGACCATTTGGCCAATTATATCTACTACAAGCTTAGGCACGTAGTTTTTTTAACTCAATGTAAATCTAGCAATACTCACTTTTTTGGATTCAGTACTGTAGTAATTATAGTTTATATCACCTTTTTATACTTTGACAAAGTAGTAATCCTTGACCAAAATCTAATTTTTGAAGCGCAAAGTTAAGATATTTTCTTGAGAAATTGAAAAATTTATGCTGCCATAATAAACAAAGGACTAAAATCATTGATATGGTTTAATCATCTAAAATCAGCTTCACGAGAATATCAACACTCAAAATAATACCTGCTTTATCTTATGAAAAAAATTTTGTGAAAACTAATTTCGTAATATAAAGGAAACTTTTATTCATATTATGAAACTTTCGTTATATTTTTGAACTAAATTTTTCTTGGAACGAAACTTTCGTATATTCGACGAAATACTTTCGTAATAAAAAACGGAATTTCTAAGTGAACGAAAGTAACGAAACTCAAAGTATCATATAGTTGCAGCGTTCCATTTAACAAACTTTTTGCTAGCCAAGTACTCGGGACTGCTCCCAGCTACACCTGTTGAGCAGCAAAAAATTGTCTTATAAAGATTTGAAGAGCATTCCTTTTATTAACTTCTCGATAATGATAATGATAACAATAAATGGTATGCAGCAATTAATCTCCTCATTTTGTATATCGTAAAAGCAAACCAACGACAAGAAAAACACGAGAAGCAATAGAATTTTGCGTGTAAAAAAGTATTGCTTCTTGTGTCTTACTTGTCGCTTGTTTGTGTTTTCGATATACAAAATAAAGCGAAAATGCCCGTATGATACTTAATTTTTTTGGGCAATTTTAAAATCTGAAAACAAGTGGCGCGTGGGCAGGACAGACATATTTTGTAAGAAAAGGATAAACGTTGTTACTTTTTTATATCTGGTGTTTTTAAGAACAGCTGCATTAAATAAATTAATATTAGCTACACACATCACTTCCAATTCAGCAGCATACATTTATATTAAATAGTTTTGTTTACTCTAAAAATGTCAAATAAATTATTAACAGCACAGTAAATATTTGATCGAAACTTAACGAAGAACGAATTGAAAGAAACGGCAAAAAAAATGCAAAGAAAATACAGTCCGTCCTACAAATTTTTCTCCAATTCGTACCATATGCGTACTCACTCACACCAATTGAATCCATGCATTCGTGCTATTTGAACTGCTCTAGTTATAATTCTCAATGGCTGCATTCTGCCAAGGCGAGCGCTATTGTAGCGATGGATCATTTTACGCTGGATTTCTCTGAATGCGTTGCTACGTCGAACGTCAGATCTGTTGACAACAGACGTTTGATGTAGCTTGTTCGCTTGTTTTGTTTTGTTGAATTTAAAACCTAATTTCTTTCTACTAAGAGGTTTACTTAATGCAAAACTTTGTGCTAGAGACGCTAATGGATGATGGTCTTGATATGGCTATTAAGGAGCACATTTGGGACCTCATTCAACTATTGCAAGGAGCAAAGGATATTTAAAACCATTAAAAATAGCACAAGCCACGAAAATTTGCATTTATTTTAAGCGTTTCATTTGAGTGTTTGCTAATTCATGCAAATTGGCGCGCAAACAGCTGTTAAATGACATAACTTGCAACTGTTGAGTAGAAGTAGCGTAATTTATTTCGCTAGGTAAAATGCACATCGCTCGAGCGTAGACAGCTGCCAGCGCTGTCAAAAGTGTAGCCATTCACCCGAATTTTCTTGAGCGCTAGCGTTGGCGGAATGCAGCCAATGATCAATTTAATTAAGTAGCATACAGGCTTAACCCTTGTGTTGACAGCTGGCTCACCGGTGAGCCATAATGTGTTTCATCTGGTCAAGGAGACAAATTATTGCAGTTAGCGTACTGGAACTTGGTGACATCTCCTAAAAACCTTTTTTGAGCATTATAGCCAAAGGAAGCACTATTAGTGAATTTTTAAATATCAAAAAGTTGGCCATGAATAACTTTACCCCTTTGTCGGACACCTGGCTCACCGGTGAGCCACACATTTTCTATAGATTACACATAGTTTGCGTTGCATTTTCAAATATGTAGTTCGAGGAATTGAGTTCGCGGAATCCACAAGCTTGCATTCAGTTGAGTCGGTTCCTCATTTTGTGTTCGGTTTTCACATTTAGAAGAAAAATGTCTGAGAATATAAATTTACCCAGAAATGGCCTGTTGTCTGCGCGTCAATATGCAAAGTAAGTTAAAATATTGTGGTTTTTATATTTTTTTTATGAATAATAATGATTTTGCTTATGAATAACAGATTGTCATATGAAGATCAGCAAGAGTATACTCGAAGTTTGATGGACGATGAGAGCAGCGAGGAAGAACTGTTTAATTTTGATGATTATGATTCCGAGGAGGACCCAGAATATGTGTTGCCTGTTCCACGTAAAATTAATTTGGATGAAGATACAGTTCTGGCTGGTCCAAGTGGACAACAATTTGTGCCTCGCCCAATTAAGAATAAGAACTTGGCATACGATGAAGATTCGGACGTGGAAAGAGAAGAAATATCGATCGAGATAGTGGAATCTGACAGCGAAAGCGATTATGAGCAGGAGGAGGAAAATGTTCAAGGCAAAGGACGGGACAATTTGGAACAAAGATCCAATGCCACCATCTGGCCAAACACGGGCTCATAATGTTCTGCGCCAAAACGCAAAGGCTTCAGCTGCTCCTGAAACAAAAATGCTAGGAATCGTAGACACATTTCGCCGAATTTTCACCCCACAGATTAATAACATTATCATCCGAGAGACAAATAGACGGGCTGAAAGGGCTTTCGCAAAATTTAATGCTGAAGTGCCTGAGGATTCTAAACGTTCTTGGACGCTAGTTACCATGCAAGAATTCGAAGCCTACCTAGCTGTTTTACTAATGGCAGGAGTTCAGCGTTCCAAAAAGGAATGTGTAGAGGATTTGTGGAAAGCTACATCAAATCCATTGTTTCGTGCATCAATGTCCATTCAACGATTTAGAATGATCAATCGGTATATCCGTTTTGATAATATGGACACTCGAGCTGAAAGAATGAAGGAAAGTAAGGCTGCACCAATCCTTGATGTCTGGCTGATGTTAAACGATAATCTGCGGAAAATGTATCGACCTTCGGCCAATTTGACTGTTGATGAACAGCTGTACCCGTATCGTGGTCGGACCAAATTTACGATGTACATGCCAAATAAGCCAGCAAAATATGGCATAAAAATTTGGTGGGTATGTGATGCGGAAACTTCATATCCGATTTCAGGACAGATTTACACTGGAAAGTCGGAAGTCCGTGAAGTAAATCAAGGTGAACGCGTTGTCCGAGATGTTATGTTATCAATTTAAAAGAACGGGCAGGAACATTTACATGGGCAACTTTTTTACATCGCTGCCTCTTGCTCGCCTGATGATGGAATTTGGATTATCTGTTGTCGGTACCTTGAAGAAAAATAAACCGTACCTGCCGGAAGAGTTCAAGCCAAGTCGCCATCGAGATCTTCACTCAACAGAGTTTGGTTTTCTGCAGAATGAACCAATTACCATTTGTTCATATGTCACCAAAAAGACTCCAGCAAAAGCAGTTGCTTTACTTTCAACTCTACATTATGATAAATCCATCTCAGGTAATAACAGCGATTTTCTGGTTCTTCATTTCCTAATTTTTTTTTTTATTTATTTCAGGGCATATTTTCCGTAAACCTGATATAATTATGGACTATAATAAATATAAAGGTGGTGTTGACACTATGGATGAAATGTTGACGGAATATTCCACCAAACGGAGGACTCTTCGCTGGCCACTAGCGCTTTTTTTTTGAATATGTTAGACATTGCGGCGTTGGCAAGCTTTATTATAAGTACGATTAACTTAGAAACAGTGCCATTGAGACAAAAAAAAACGAATGATCGACGCAAGTATCTTCAGGAGCTAGCCATTTCTCTTGTAATGCCACAAGTTATGAAGAGGGCAGAAAATGAATGTGTTTGGAGAGGCCAATTCAGCACTCAAAGCGGTCTTGAAAGTATGCTTGGGCGAAAATTACACAATGTCAAAGCAGTAGAACCCTGTCAAGCTCTAAAAAGAAATTCCCAGGGACGAGCTAAAGAATTGGGTAAATGCGGGTATTGCGTAAGCAAACGGCGGTCAGCCCGTAAGCAATGCTATGCATGCAAAAAATTTATTTGTGCCACTCATACTTCGGCAAATATCGGCTGCTGCATCAACTGTCCAACTGGAAATGGAAACAGTACAACATAAATGGATTTTATACATTATTTTTAGTATTTTACTCCTCAAAACATTAACTTTGTACCTAATGAAATACAATTTATTCGTTTAAAATAAAATAATTTAAGTTCCCATGTCCACGGGGATAGAAAAACTTAAAATGTTTTTAAATAAACTTACAATTAACACTCGAAAAAAAAAGAAGGTTATGCCCAAACCCCTCCCCCTGAGAGTGAGCCTGTTTGTATATCTCCTCATAATACCTTTTATACATTTTGCGAAACATAATATACCTCATAAGAATCCTAAAGTTAGAAATATTTCAGTTCCCTATGCAAAACGTAAAGAGGGCAGAGTGGCTCACCGGTGAGCCATGGTGTCCGTTAAAGGAGTACAGTTATGGTGTCAACACAAGGGTTAAAGCAGTCATCACAGTCAAAGCAGCAGTCACAGCAGTCAGCTGTTATAACTTTACGTTCAAAGCGAACATCAAAATGTTATAAGAAAAACTAAACATAGCAATTTTCACAATTGTTGAACTATCAAATATTGAACTATCAATTGAATAACTATCGCCACTGGTTTATGTTCTTGTTAACGTCAGAAAAGCTTAAATTTTTGTTTAGCTCTGTCCACATGGTCAAATTTTTCATCAATTGTTTGTTAAACACAATAAAAGAACGTGAAGTTTTTATGGAATTTCCATAATAATAAAACTTATAGTATAATAAATACAACGTGTTTTATTTTTTTTTCATAACAAACTGCTAAACTATAAGAAAAACCCAAAAAATTTGGATAAATTTCAAAACTTCAAATAGGAAAAAAACTTCGAAGTTACGAAGCTTCGATGCTCGATTATTCGCTTGGCATAACAGGCAGTAAAAAAATTCGAAGCTTCGAAGTTTTTACTCAAAAACATTTTAAAATTTGTATGTATTTGTGTGATAAACTTCATTTGAACTACATACAAAAATATGAATATAAAAAAATACATTAAAAAATTAATAATAATAGAAGTGCTAATGCTCAATTAGTGATTTGCAATGTATGCGAGGGCACTTCGTGCGCATCTGAAGACTCACTCAATTTTTGAAGAAGTTCTACAGAGAAAGCGCCAGCATGGGAATAGAGGCTGAGTTCCTAAGCGCATTTATTAAAAGCATTAGTGATTTTTTTTCTTTGAATTAGTGCTTGGTAGATTCACCAAAACTGCGCAAATAAAGCGTGCTTAAAAATAACAATCCAGTTGCGCAGTTTTGGTAAATCAACTAAGCACCAATTAAAAGAAATGAGAAATGAACTAATGCTTGGCATGAATGAGCTTAGGAACTCAGCCTCTTTTCCCGTACGGTTCATACATGCTCTGTTAACTTACCTTTCTTCATGCTGGAGCATTATCTGTAGAAATTCTTCAAAAATTGAGTGAGTCTTCAGTGTAGAACTATGAATCAATAGGGTACAGGATCGGTCTCCACACGGAGAGAAAAAGTGATTTTTATTTCAAAAGTAGGGCACGTTTGACTGTAGTTTTTGAAAAAGAACTGTTTATTTAAAAATTTTACTTTTAATCCAACTAAAATCCTTTCAAATTAAACGATTTTCTAAAAATATAACAAAAAAAAACGAAATGGCCATTTCAGACCTTGAAAGGACTTTGACCGAGCTTCTTATGATCAATTGTATTATGTGTGTTGTGAAATGTTTGATCACAAATAATCGAGAACTAGACCTACAAGGTTTTCATGGCAGTTTTTACTCTCTGAGTTTTACCATTGTCTGCAGAGAGGTGACGGCCGAACAGGAAAATTAATTCAATTGAAAAAATTTTCTGTGTCAGATGGAGAATTCGAACCTGGGTTCTCTGGCGTATGAGCCACACACTCTACCCACTACGCCACGGCCACAACTAAAAATATAAACGTTTGAATTGAATGTCTAAAAATATATTTCAGTGTTTATTTCAAATTAAATAAAAATCAAAGCAAACGTGGATGCATTTCATTCAAATGCATTTTTTAGTAACCCAAAAAAACGTTTTAACCAAATGTTTGTTTGTCCGTTCAAATCTTTACAGTTAAGTTTTTAAACGAAAATCATGTTCAAACAAAAATTAGTAGGTTTGACTGAAACACTTCATCGTTTGGCTTCATTTTTTAAAATGTACATGAATTTTGAACAGAAAGCCCGCGTGTTTGAATCAAACGTTCCAACGTTTGACTTTTCTTCATACAAAAGGAAAGCTTATTCAACTCAAACATACGCGGTTGTTCGAAATATTTTTATTTTCAAATATTACAGCTAGAAATCGATTTGATATACCTAATATTTTTCTTTGTCCTTTCATTTAGTTTCCTTGTTGTCGCCGGTTGACTCGTAAAAAATGTGTTTGTACGCAGATATTAAAGTAAATAGATGAATATATATTAAATTCAGTTACTTTGAACATTTACGTGAAATAAACATCGATCGGCTAAGTCAATGTGTGTGATTAAAACAAATAAAAAATATGAAATTGTGTTTGTTGAATAACCAGATGAGGCTGCGCTCTTTAACCTTGTAAAATCCTTTAATCACTGTTTAACCATGCTAAAGTTACTTATGAATATTGAAAAAGATATCGATGATAGTAGCATAGAAGCATCCTCATATTTTAAGAAATTTATTCTATATTGTATTACAGATGTAAGGGACTGCATTATCATACTTCTTTTAAATGCAGTCATAAAACCATATCAAAGAGTCTCAAACACCACCATAAAAAGAACAAAAAACAGAAATTTACCATCAAAGACGCAAAGGACTCGTTAATATTACATGTAAGCGACGTTATTGATTTAACAAACATTACAAAAAATTTTTCCGATTGTTTAAGATTATTTATATAGTTATATATAATCAGAACTATTTCTATATTATTTGTAATGAAGTTTCTATTCTTAAATTTATTGAACATTATCAAAGTTCAAGTGGGAATCAAGTGGCAGACATTATAGACATACCTATTATGTTAAATATTGAATTTTTTACAAGTACTCCTATTCACACTTATACACTTCCAAATGGTGAAATATTTGTTAGACAAAAACATTTGTGAATTTATATTACTATAAGACTTAAGTTCATTTTATTTTCTTTTATTTTTAAATGCAAACGCTCTCTAAGATTTACGATTGAACTTAATTTTTTGTTTTTATAAGTTAATAACTGTTAATTGAAAAATAATTAAAAAATTGTATTTGCAGTGTTGTAAATGAATAAATAAATAAATTAAAAAATTTTGTTTCTTTACATCGGAAAAACCCTGTGTTTTATTTCAGAGCCTTCATTCGGATCAAACGCAAAAGCATTCAGTTTAAATATTTAGATGTTTAATGTAAACGTTCATTGCGTTTGATTTGAAAGCTTTCCAATTAAAAGTCTATGCATTCAGGTTGAATGTGAAACATTTGAAAGTATAAATTTTTTTAACTTTTAATTCAAACGTTTAAGCCTTTAGGCCTGTTTCCAGCTCTCAAGTAAAGCATAATTTTCATATAAAAAAACTGAAAAGTAATCAAAAAGAAATTTTCTTTTTTAAAAATTACTTAAAAGTGAATCCAGCTCGGAAGAAAAAAAAATTTTTTTGTACAAAGTTTTTTCGATGAAAAACGAACACGGAAACATTGTGAATATCAAGAAGTATTCACATTGTTTCTTTAAGTAAATTTTGTAAGAAACAATGTGCTGGTAATAATCTCTATTATAGAAAACGTTGTTATTGCAGTCTGATGCAAGTTTTGATCGAGAATATGTAATCTGTTGCTAAAACATGTTGCGAAAATTCTCACATGGGGTCGAATATTTTCGAGATATGTTTAAAATAAAAATATATCAAATTACTAAGTTAAACAAAATTAATTTTTAACCCTCCTCTAATTAATTCCCTACCACTGGAAGGATCCCTCCCTCCCTCCACTGGAAGGATCCATAAGTTTTTAACAGATAATGCTAAATATATAAAAAAGATACGAATTGGAAACTATGCTGCAAATGAAACACTTCGGTAAGCATAAAGTAAGTGGATTTTTATGAATGTTATCGTTTGATATAAACTTTTCGATCCACAACCCAAGACTGTTTCAAGAAGTGCAAGAAATTGCAACTGTTAAAACCAATAATAACATATAATCCTTGGTTTAAATCACCCAAAAGCAATAATCAGTAACAAGAAACAGTATTCACATTGTTTCTTCAAGTAAATTTGGTTACTTAAAAGTTACAATATGGTTAGCAACAACTTCATATGAGTAGAATTATAGCGGTATAATTGACGGTCGAAAAAAAAACAATTTAGGAAATCAACCAGCTTAGACATAGGCAATGTAGCCATAGGCCATACCTCGAAATATCTACTTAATTTTTACTATGACTAACTGCTGTGTACCCATGTTGCCCTTCACGAAAAACAATGGAGCTCTTAGTCCACTCAAGCACTGGAAAAGTATACGCAAAAAATATTCGGTTTTATAACCATTTTTAGCAAGCGTACGATTGCTCATAAGTAAACTATCAGTACCACGTTTCGGGCGTTGTAATATAAGGATTACGAGGCAACTACTGTCAGGCAATACCAAAGTCGTATTGTGGTAAAAGGATATGCAACAATTGATCTATCTTTTCCCATCCAAAATACTTAACTCGCCCGTAAGTCAAATCTTGAAAAGAGAGTTTTCATAAGTTAATCTGGATATAGAACGCAAGAACGTTTCGTTAGGTATATATTTACACAGAGTTTTTTAACAGGCAGACCAAAATTCACCGGAGGCAGAGCAGAGTATCACATTCCCAAACTTCTTATCAAGCGTATCACGTTGATACGGACTGAAAAGCTGACACTGCTAGATAAGGTTAAGCCTTTGCTTAACTGCAATAGCTTTTGTCCCAGCCAACCCTGATTGTAAGACAGGACAGGGAGAAATTTCTCCGCAGCTCAATTTTCCAACGAAATGTTATATATTTCATTCAAATAAAATTATTTTATTTTTGTGTGCTGTCAAAAATACTTTCTTACTACTTCTTTGAGAACATAAGCCGTTTGGAGTCGTCATAAAGCTGGTAGGTCCAGTTCTCAATCATTTGTGTTCAAACATTTCACAACACACACAACACAATTGTTCATAAGAATCTCGGTCAAAGCTCTTTCAAGGGCTGAAATGGACATTTCGTTTTTTTTTCGAAAGCTTTTGTTTTCGAGAACTGGAAAAAGAGCTGAAGAACTCGTTTTGCTGATAAGAAGCGAAAACGCTTCTTAGGAACAATAAATTGATATAAGTTTTGTGATCAGCTACCCCAAATTAGTCTAAAAAAATGTCCTTCCAGTTAAGTTAAAGGCCCAAATTTTGTAAGCAAGTGTTATATGACCGAAGCTGAAAGCAGACGTAGTACACATACTTAACTCAACATACTTAACTTAGCAAATGACATTCTGAAGAAAATTGTCGCATTTTTTCACCTACACCCGAAATAAATAAGTATACTAAACGAAAAAAAAAAAAACGAAATGGCCATTTCAGCCCTTGAAAGGACTTTGATCGAGCTTATTATGATCAATTGTGTTGTGTGTGTTGTGAAATGTCTGAACACAAATGATCGAAAACTGGACCTACCAGCTTTATGCCGACTCTGAACGGCTTATGTTCTCAAGAAGCTTTTCATGGCAGTTTTTACTCTCTAAGGTTTGCCATTGTATGCAGAGAGGTGACTGCCGAACGAAAGTATATACTACATGTAAATATAAATACATAATTGACATTCCATAGCGTCTTCTTTCATCGATTTTCGACGTTTAAACAGAATTAGGCTGTGAAACACGACATTCTGCGTCACAAAACACTCAGGTAATCGGGTATTCAAATGGAAATTTTGTTAAGGTTATTGTTTCACGGACAACCCCCAAAACCAAAAGCTATCTACGCCACTGAGTCAGTGCAATATTAGAATATTTACTTGAAGCCTCAGCATTGACTTTTAGCTTTTATTTTGTGCATGGGTCAATGTAAAGTACATTGCAGAGAATTAACGGTTATGGAACGCGGTTAATGTCGTGGGAAAGTATTCAGTTGTACACTAACTGAAACAAGTAGCATTATTTTCTTTTTGCATCTATGAATTACCCATCATTTCAAAAGTGAACAAACATTTTATGTCAAATAGAAAGAAATAAATACAAACAAAATATGTATAGCTGTATAAAAACAAACAATATATGAAGCTTCGAAGTATTAAAGTCTTCGAAGTTTTGCGATTCGAATAGTAACCTTCGAAGCTTCGGATTAAAAAATTTCGAAAAAACCGAATATGAACATCCCTAGTAATTACCCAATCTAACAAATTACAGTCAAAATTTGGTAAAGAGAGGACGAAAGTAGATGCATATGTATTTTTGCGTGTTAAATTCAAATCCACAGTACATTTTTTCTATCGGGTCAAGCTTTGGAGACATAGGCAAAAATGCGGAAATTGGTCCTTTTTCTGGTAATTGGACCTTAGCTTAGTGATGAATCGGGCGATTTCTATCACTTTTAAAAATTCAAATAAATAATCTTAGATCTAACCATTTCTGTTTACATTAATTCATTATCTTTAGTAGTTTTCAAAATATTGGCATTCTAATATCAAAAGTTTTAAAACTTTTACGTTATATGCATATTTGCAACATATTTATATTTTTTTTTAATATATATAAAGATTATGGCTCGCGATAATACTTATGTATTGTCCCCTTTTACATTGGTCAAGAATTGTAGGCATTCATTTTGTTTTTATCGTTTGTAAGCTTGTGTAATTACTTCTTATTGTAACGCATTGGAATGAATTTTTATTTAATTAGGAATGCCTAAAAAGGCAGAATACATTTGTTTTAGTTGTTTAAACGTATTTTTTGTTAGAAGTTGCCCATAGAGTTACTTAAATTAGCTGTACTAGCCAAGTTAATTTGACGTCTACAAAATAATGTTGAAGAATGAAATGAATATTTGTCAAGGAATAGGTTTTCAATACAAAAATTAATGGTTTTCCATGCGAAACATAGTTGAAAGCGATTCTTGTTTTAACATTCTACTGCCTTAAACAAAAATGTTTGACCTCGTAACCAAAATTTTAACACGTTTTCATAAATAATGATCTATTGTACGTATTCTATCAAAATATTATAATTGTATGTTACAAAATAAGACAGATATGAATATTTTAACTTTAAGGCGGTCTTCTCATTCAAAACCCGTTTTTTGGACCCTTTTTAAAAAAATTCTTATTTGAAAACGCAAAGAATAATTCAAAACTTTTTTTATTTATTGTATTACAAAAGGTTCAAAGTAAATAAAAAAATTTTTTTTGCCTCGATACGTGGGCTGTTCAAAAAGTAATGAGACTTCAAAGTTGGTGGTGAAAAAAAAAGGTGTCGTCACGGCGGCCACGATTCCGGGTCTCCGGAGCGTCTGAAATGAAAAAAAAACGGGGTTATAATCAGTATAGATGTAATTCTCGGGTGAACCTCAAGCTTAATTTTGTGATTTTTTTTGACAAAATGGCGGCCATTCAAAAAAAAAATTTCAATTTCGGGTTTTTTTTTTGTAGTTTAGTGTAAAAAAAAAATAGTCAAAAATTTTTTAAAATTATGGTCGAGGTTCACCCGAGAATGGTGACAATTCTGCGTCGATTCCATTTTGTTTCATGAAAATCGGTTCAGTTGAACTGGAGATATCATGGCCGCCAGTTCGAAAAACGTGGGTTCGAGATAAACGCGTTTAAAGTTTGAAGTAATTTTCTTGGGAAAAAAAAAAAAAAATCAAAAATGTTTAAATGCAGTTTTAAAGAGCTGACAATTTTTACTTACAAATATTAGTCGGCGATGCCAGCTCCATACAGGCCACCTTCCTCTTTTTCGTAGAAACTGCTTTCTGCTGCCCTCTCTGCTCTGCGAGCCGTTCTGCCAGCTTTTGATGATGCCGCAGCTCGAGTCTCTGATCGGTTCAATCTGTCTTCATTGCGAGATAGTGCGTATTCGTATGCGTTTTTGCCAATCGCAATACCCATCAAACCCATAATTTTAAGTATGGGTATAAAACCGTCGTTGAAGAGGCACGTTGCAATGAAATTGGCCACTTCGATGGTGCGTGCGCCTGAGTTGATGTGTTTGGGCGAAAGTGACCAAAGAACAGAATTGTAGGACTCATTGGAATTCTGAGTTTCAGATCCAAGGCATCTTTCAAGCAAATTATCTGCCGACAGCGCTTCGTAAGCTGGTTTTATTACCTCCATCACCTTCTTGTCCATCAGACCTTGCTTCACAAAAAAGGCTGTATCTTCTAAAGTATTTCGAATTTCTAAAAATCCTTTTAGGGGCATATTCACAACTACCCAAGCTATAAATAAATGGAAAAAAAAAGTTGAAAAAAAGTTGCTCAATGAGAAGACCCCCTTAAGACTATTTTTCCTATTTTCTCCCACGAAAACAAAAAACCGCTGGTAGCACTAACTAAAAATTTAAAAAAAAAATAGAAAAAAAAATGTTTAATTTTGGTTTTCATATTTCGAAATAACCATACTATTTCAGACGATCTCGGTAGATTTGCGATGAAATATTTTTTGACTCACACTAATGAGGGGAAAATGTGAGCGCGTGGGGGGATAAGCCCACCTAGGCCCTGGGTAGCTACAGGCCTGTACAAATCGGCTTGAAACATTTATTTAATACCGCAATTTTTGCAATACAAGGATACTTGCATCAGTCAATTTATGTTTGTAGAATGCAATATCAAAATTTTAAGTTTAAATTTGACATCTTAATTGTTTCTATATTTAACCAAACGTTTATAGGATTTGAATTAAGACCCTCTAGATTATAATCATACATAAAATTTTGTGTAAACATTTGTTAAGCCTTGACGTTTACTTTTAAAACTATTTGGACTATTATTAAAACTCGTACGGCTTAGGATGAAAAACCTTAGGTTTGGTTAAAAACCTAAACCTAACCTTTTTCATCCTAAAACCCAAAAGTTTATTTCATAAGCCTCCGAGTAGCGCAACCAAAGGGATTTGGATTTTAAACCCCCCTCCCCCAAAATTATCGTAGCAAAAAGAGGAATAGAATACAATTAAAGTGACTCACACAAAAGGTAGTCACAAGATTTTATGGAAAGAATGAAAACCCAAATATAAATTTTAAATCTATTGTCTTTGAACCGTTATCTTTTAAACTATCAATGTTTTATTCGTTCAGAATACATGTGTTTAAATTTGTTTAGTTGTAATTCTGACCATTCTGGGGTATTGTTGACAATTCTTCTATTTGAGCATGGTGTGAGAAACAATGTGGTAGCGTATTTTCTCATTCTATTTGGTAGTGTATCTCTCTCACCAAAAATGTCCCTAGATCTGTAAAAAATAGGTGATGGTTAATTTTAAGCAAGCCACATTAGCAAAACGAAGTTTGTGAAATCTGTGTTTTTTGTTGATTTTTAATAATATACGAATATTTTTAATATAAAAGTACATAAACTATGGAAAACAACACTGCAATGGCGTCACCTATTGAATAACCAACTACACTGGTCGACATAATTATTTTGACAAACGGAAAGTGCAAATATTTTGAGTTTTTTAAATAGTTTGAGAAAATCTGAATTAAAAATTTTTTTTTTATATATTTTTTTTTTTTTGGTTAATATGTTGCCAAAAATGTGTAAATTTTTTTATTTATATTTATATTAGGATAACATATTAAAAAAACTTGATTTCAAAGAAGGCATAATTATTTTGACAATTTAATTTTATGCAAAACTAAACTTAAAAATTAGAAAAATTAATAAAAAATACATCCGCCATTAGTTTCTATTACTTTTTGAAGGCGTTTAGGCGCCGATTCAACAAGATTTTTCAAAATATCTACCGGAATATGCTACCAAAGATTTTTTATTTCAGAAATAGTCTCATGCCTAGTCCGAGTCAAACAGGAGCTTCGCTTTCCTTAAATATAGGCCCACACATTTTCTAAAACATTTAAATCAGGACTTTGCGATGGCCAGTTTAAAACATCTACGCCAGTTCGATTCAAAAAGTTCATTATGAACTTACTCTTGTGACATGGTATATTATATTGTTGCAAAATAAATGACTCACCAAATAATTTGTCAAGATGGACATGCATGAGTATTAAAGACATCCAAATATTTGTATTGGCTCATAGTTCCACCAATTGGAACCAAACCACCATGACCACAAAAGGAAATGCCTCCCCAGAACATTACCGATCCGCCGCCATGGCGATTTGCTTCTAAGAGTGGAGCTACTTCTTTTCGTGTTTTATTTGAAATTCGGACAAATCTCTTTTCAGGTGAGCAGTAATACTCAAACATGCTTTCATCAGTCCACAAAACTCGGTTCCAAATGCTCATAGTAGAGAAAGTTTAGTTTATTCAGAAGTCATTGGATACAAAAAATCCTTCAGACTGATTTAAAGTGAAGTATACATTAAATAACAATTTTATGAATTACAATTAATAAAATAATCTTAGTTCTATGATAAGAAAATACTATTAACAAAGTTCATAAAAATTTGTTTCGGAACAAAGAGATCGAATTCATGAGTTATATACAGCTCATTAAATAAAGTCAAAGCCCTAGTAATTGGCTCATTTAAAGCGTAATTGGTTTTACAATATTTTACATAAAACAATTTTGATTTTCTTAAATATCTTAATGGAATATTGAAAGTTATAAGCTCTAAAAGAGATGGGCAGTCAATCTGACCAGAAATAATATCGAATACAAAAATTAATGATGAAATTTTGCGTCTAGATTCAAGAGACTTAAGTCCCAAAAGAATTAACCGCGAATTATAAGGTGGTAATGGATCATGAAAGTTAAATGACCGCAAGGCATACCTGGTAAAATTTTTTTGAATTCTTTCCAATCTGAGAGATGTTGATATATAAAATGGACTCCAAATAATTGAAGCATATTCCAATCTAGACCTCACAAAGGAATTATATAATATTTTCAGAGTAAACAGATCTGAAAAACCGGTACTGTTTCTTCGAATGAAGGCAAGTAATGAGTAGGCCTTAGGTATAAGGGCATTGACATGGTGGGTAAATGTAAATTTTGAGTCGAAAATTACTCCAAGGTCGCGGATTGTAGAGACAGTTTGTATTTTAGAATCTAAAAGAAAATAAGCATTACATAATGTTTTTAAAGAGAGTTTAGAGAGGGTGATATGGAAACATTTTGAATTGTTTAAAGTAAGGCCATTCAATTTACTCCAATTTAAAACTCTAGAAATGTCGGCTTGCAAATCAGCAACATCTGCAAAGCATGATATTTTCTTGAAAAGTTTTAGATCATCCGCATACAATAGAAAACGAGAGTTCCAAATGTGCTTATAAATATCGTTTATGAATAAAATGAAAAACAAAGGGCCTAGGATACTACCCTGAGGAACACCTGAGGTGGTAACGAATTCAAAGGACTTGATATTGTTTATACAGACAAAGCATGTCCTGTCCAACAAATAAGATGCAATCCAGTTTAAGAAACTTGAATGGAAGCCCATTTTTGATAGCTTCCAAAGCAACAATTTATGCGAGACTCTGTCAAATGCTTTTGAAAAGTCGGTATAGATCACGTCAACTTGATATCCAAGTTCAAAAGATGATACACAGAACTCCGACAGAAGAGCTAGATTTGAAACCGTGGAGCGACCAGCAACAAAACCATGTTGCTCAGGGCAAATATAACTTTTGCTTAAAAAACTTAATTTCACTTTAATAATACTCTCAAAGAGTTTAGAAACATTTGACAGTTTAGAGATAGGGCGGTAGTTTTCCACATTATTTTTAACTCCAGATTTAAAAATAGGAGTGATGGATGAAATTTTCCAACACTTAAGAAAGTTCCCTTCAGATAAAGATTTATTAAAGATATCACGCAGAGGAACAGCTAAGATATGTGCGCATTTCAGGAAAATAATTGTAGGAAAACCATCAATATCTTCTTTAAATGATGTTTTCATATCCATTATGGAATCTATGACATCGCCAACTGACACAGACATGGACCCAATATCAGTAAATGGTTCAATGGAATTCTCAATATTATTTACGGATGAAACATTGTCTAGAACGAAATTGGACTTGAAAAATTTAGCAAAAAGGTTTACTGTATCAGCAATGGTAACTGAGGTGTTATCATGTAAATACATTGAAGTGGGAATTTACGAACCACCTCTTTTCGACTGAACAAAATTCCAAAAAGATTTAGGGTTGGATTTTATGTTAGATTCACATCGCAAAATATACTGTTTGTACAAAAACTTATTTAGAAAATTAAATTCACGCATGAAATGTAAATAATTTGACTTGTGTGTAGGCTCATTAGTAGCCTTAAATAGCTTTAAAAACTTATTACGTAAGTTTTTTAGTTTTTTAGACCCTTCGTATACCAGGGAAGTTTATGTTTAATTTTAGGAAGGAGTGGAATAAAAGCATCGCAAATAGTTAAGAGATACGTTTTAAATAAACTATAACATGACTCTGCACTGTTACCACCAAATAATACGCGCCAATTTACATTATGCAGTACATTATTTAAGATGTTAAAATCACAGATGTTAAAGTTATACTTCTTAATTTCTGGGTGTGTGTCAAAAAATTTATAAAATTCAATTACAACAACAAGTGACTTATGATGCATACAAGATATGGAAAGAGGATGTAAACATTCACTTATATCATACTTAATATTTGTAGATATGTAAATAAGTCTAACAATTTATTTAAATCATTAAAGATATAATTGATTTGATGTAAATCGATACTGCAAAGGCTATCGATAGTATTAATTTCGTGAGTTTGGTTAATATTTGTTGGAGTTAAGTCCCCTGAAATAAATGTCCAAATAATTTTTGGTAGATTAAAATCGCCCATTACGCATATGTGAGAGTTGGCCTCCATAGATGAGTTAATATCTATTATATTATCAAGATGTGCCGCATATAATGCATCATTGCTATTTGGTGGAATATACGAAGCACAAATATATAGAGATCCATTCGCAGTTAACACACGAACGCAAATTTGGTCAAGCAAAGTATCTGTATTATTAAGTGGTTGGAGAGAAGAGCACAGTATACGCTTAATAGCAATGAGTACACCGCCACCACGTAGAAGTCCAGTTTTCAACGCATCACGATCCTTACGATATACATCAAAAATGCTGAGATCAAAAAATTCGGCATCACAAAATTCAGGGTTAAGCCAGGTTTCAATTAGTATGTAAACATCAAATTCTTCATGCGATGTAAAATTAAAAATATCTCCAGCCTTAGTTCTCATACCAGACACATTCTGGAAATAACATTTTATATTTTTGCAAAATTTGCGTGATTGAAAGTAACTATTAGTTAATTCACTCGTGTTTTCAATTTCTTTTTGTGAAAATTTGTAAACATAGAGACTTTTATGTTTTCTTGCCAAAGCAATGGATCGAAAATAACATCAATGCACTGCTCAATAACACCAAGCTTAAAAGTTACTCTTTTAAGATCTTCCAAAACAGAACCTTTTTTAATAAGCTTGCGGCAGACCAAGTTTTTCTCATCAATAGATGAATGCTTAACAATATTTTTAATTATGTCTTGCTCAGAGACATTAGGGTTAAAAGCACCAATATGGACATAAACCAGTTTAGGGCTAACATTTAGCTCATGTCTTTCACTTAGACCAATAACACATTTCGAACGTTGAATTGATCTTTTATTTTGCACAACTTTCCACTCTTCAACAGTATGTGATTGATATTTACCAACAACAGCACACTCAGATTGCGAAGATTCAGAAGCAGCAATTGTAGAAAACGTTGGCACCCCAGAAACAGCAGCAACAACAACATCTTCAGTATCCACAACATCAGCAGAGACCGGCAAAGTAAACGCAGAAGAGCAAGTAGCCAGTTCCACAGTTTGAGTATTTCCACTAGAGACAGCAATAGAAGAAGATTTCGGCACATCTACAACAACAACTTCTTCAACTGCATCACCAAATGCAGTAGAGGCAGGCATTAGCGCAGATGAGTACGAGCCCTCTCCCACTGCTGGAATATATTCAGTGAGATGAACATCGCCGTCAGCTTCAACAACAATAGCAGGAGAGATCAGCGGAGAAACAATAGCTGGTTGACTAATAGTTGCGTTGCTATCAGAAACCGGTTTTTTCAAACGAGAGCGCGATTGAGCAACCCCCCGTGAGGTGTTTGTGTTATTGATAGTAGCCTTGCGGGACCGGAGACGAGGCAAATCAAGTGCAGCAGCAGCAACAGAGTTTTGCATGTCCGCAGCTGGTAAACCAGCAACAACGATTTTGTTTTGCACATTGGCTGATTGTGCGGGGTCACCAACCTTCCCACCAAGAGTCTGCAATAGCAGAGTTTTAATTTCATTTATTTCAGCGGATAATTTATTTAATATTAACGCGAAATTAGAATTTTCATTTAAACATCTATCGCATCGAAAAGTAACATTTATATTACTTTTTATAAGTTCCACATGCGAGTCAATTAAATTGAAACATTGTTTATGGTATTTATTGGCACACACGTTGCACTCAATGATCTTATCAGCAGTTAAACACTTCGAACATTTAACGCACTCCATGATTTAGTATGTCTGATTAGACTCGCGGCTGATCAGAGACTGAAAGTAGAGAAAGCAGAGAAAATTTTTGGGAAATTTGATTCGTTTGATTTTATTTGCCGGTGTTATATAAGGTATTTTTCTAACGGAATGTGTACCGATTTGGAATTATTTTAAACGTCTGCAAATTATGCGTTCGCTAACAGGATTCTGAGAAAAGTTTTTCATCTGAAATTCATGGCTTTTTGGAGTTAAGCCAGGGTTCTTTGCCGACTACCGTACAATAAGCTGGTCTTCTTTACGTTTTGTTTTACGTTTTCTGCCAGAACGTGGCAAATTTTTTACCGAAGTTGTTTCTTTGTGCTTATTTATTTGATATTGAATGGTGTGCTTTGACAAATTTAACTCGGAGTATATTTCTTTAACAGAAATACCACAACTATGCTTCTCTACGATTGCACATCTCATTTCAATTCTTAGTTCCGATTTTTTCCGAATTTTTTCAAAATACTTTTGCCGCCAAGAAATTCTTTCTTTTTGTAATGAACGACTTAATACCTCAAAAAGCGTGGCTTAAATGACTTCGTTTATTCAGATTTTAACTCCTCACACTATGTTTCTACATTAATTTATCACAATAAGAGAGAATCGTTTAAAGTTAGATTTTATTCAGACAGCACGTGTGATGCCAACTTTAGTCAAAATATTTATGCCGACCACAGTAGGGTGAAAGGACGTTTAGTTCCATAGATAGAGCTTTCCAATAAGTTCGCCATAACACGTCGCTGTGGTTGAAGTACTAATACTTTATTATTAAATTATCACACATTCAATTTGTTACTTCACAATATAATATTGTATAGAATTTATTTACTATACTTTTAGTATAAAGCCAACAAAAAAATAATCGATTTGACACTAATCAACAATTGGCTCTTTCTCTGTCAGAATTTTTGACAAGCTTTTGATTTATCTCAAACCTAAGAGTTAGATTTTTAAAACATGGAGACATTTTTATTGGATTTCGAACACTATTTCAATTCAAATCAACTAATCTACCCGAAGATAAAGCATTATTTATTCAGATAAGAAAAGAATTCGATTTTTTGTCCAATTTTCTATATAAGAAATATTTAAATACTATTGAAAACAATATCAAAACTAATTGAATTCGACCTACGTCCACCGCTATTTTTAACTTATTAACTCATATAACTTTAACTCATATTTTTAATAGGTCCCTCTTAACGGGTACTTTCTTAGATGAATGGAAAATAGCTTCTATAACTCCAATTTTTAAAGCAGGTCGAAAGAACTGTGTCGAAAATTATAGACAAATTGTTAAAGTGTCGGTTATACCGAAAGTTTTAGATAAAATTGTAACAAGCATTTATTTTTCGAGGTGAAAAATTACATATTCACCCAACAACACCGCTTTTTTGCTGGTAGGTCGGCTTGCACGAATTTAGCCATTTTCTCAAACTTTTGTATTGAAGCTTTAGAAAAAGGTTTACAAGTGGATGTCTTCTGCACCGATTTCACTAAAGCTTTTGATTGCATAATTCACGAGGCTATGTTAATAAAACTCGAAAAGTTGGGGATGCACTCTATCTTCTTAAAATGGATAGCTTCCTATTTGTCAAATCGAAAACTTTTTGTCAGAGTAGAAGGTTGTTTTTCTAAAGCTATCGATGTGATATCAGGAGTTCCTCAAGGAAGTCATTTAGGACCTTTGCTTTTTATTATTTTTATAAATGATATATCGCTAAATTTAAAATTTTGTAATTTCTTATTGTATGCGGATGACTTAAAGTTGTTCACGTCAGTTAAAAGTTTATCTGACAGTGCTATGCTACAATCAGATATTGATGCCTTAATTCATTCGTGCAGCATAAGTGGTCTTAGGCGAAATTTTAATAAATGCAACGTGTTAACGTATTCGCGAAAATCTTTACAAATTTCTTATGATTACTGCTTTGGTAATAATGTATTTTCCCAATTTGAATTTATTAAAGATTTAGGCATTTACTTTGATGTTAATCTTTCGTTTAATATGCACAAATAATCAAAAGCAAACTCATTATTAGGGTTCTTAAAACGCAACTCGAAAGACTTTTTAGATGATTTTACGCTAAAAATGTTATTTGTTAGTTAGGTAAGGTCTCTTTTGGAGTACTAAAATATCATATGTGATCCCACTTATGACTGTGATAGTATTTGCATTGAAAGAATCCAAAAGAGATTTCCTAGATTTGCTCTAAGGCGTTTATTTGATACCGAAAATATGCCAACGTACACTGTGCGATGTTAATTCTTAAAAATCAAAGCTTATCTCAGAGGAGGAAAGCACAGATTGTTATTTTTATAAAAGATATAGTGGACAACAAGATAGACCCGCCTGAGCTTCTTGAACTTATTCCATTCTATGCTCTATCAAGAACTCTAAGAGCAAGAAACTTATTCTTCATAAGATTTCACAAAACTAACTACGGCAATAATGAGCCGTAAATGCGTATCTTATTGTAACATAGCAGCAGACTATGTCGACTTTTGCAAGACAAGAGATAGTTTTAAGAGACTTATTTATAGTTTTATGTTAAGTCCATAGTCATAGAATGATGTGTTATCTGTAAGGGCTAAGCCCAGAAGATGCAAACAAAATAAATAAATAAATAAACTATTTTCTGACGCAACAAAATTGCTTGATATTGCGCGTAATGAGCTTTTGAAAAACTAATTGATTTTATCTAAAGGGTGGTTAAATTTAAAGGGTCGATGTTGATTTTGAATAAAACACAAATTATTTAAGAAATTATTGTCATTTCTTTTTATTATGATAATATTGGTGTTGCTCAATTATGTATGGAACAAAATATAGGCCAAATGGCCGCCGCGAACTCGGCGGCACACCTCCATCCGATGGTCCAAATTTTCGATCACGCTGAGGCATAAGTGAGGTTCTATGCCGTTAATGTGCCGAATTATCTCATCCTTTAGCTCTTGAATTGTTGCTGGCTTATCGACGTACACCTTTTCTTTCAAATAACCCCAAAAAAAAAAAGTACAACGGTGTCAAATCACATGATCTTGGCGGCCAATTGACATCGCCACCACGTGAGATAACACGGTCATTGAATTTGTCTCGCGAAAGAGCCTTTGTTTCGTTAGCTGTGTGGCAAGTGGCACCATCCTATTGAAACCACATATCGTCCACATTCATATCTTCCAATTCGGGATATAAAAAGTTCGTTATCATCTCACGATAGCGAACACTATTCACAGTAACTGCCTGACGGCTCTTCAGCCACACTATCGCGAACAGCAGCAATATTTTCTGCAGTACGAGCTGTATGAGCATGCACTGGTATTTTCACATCTTCTACAGACCCGGTATGCTCAAATTTTTTCACGATTTTTCCGATTGTACGCACATTTGAACGATTAAATTGACCAAAAAAAATCACGAAGTGCACGATATGCATTTTGGTTTGAACGCCCATTTTCATAATAAGCCTGAATAACTTTGACGCATTGCTCAATTGTGTATCTTTCCATGGTTCAAATTGAGTTAGTCTGAAATTGAGAAATGTCAAATGAAATGCAGAAAAAAACTTGACGTTTAGGTGTGGTTCACATTCAACATCGGCCTTTAAAATTTAACCACCCTTTAGATGACTTGGAAGGAGATTTTGATGATTTAAAAATGGAACTGAATGTTTGATACAAAGTTAGTAATAAAACTAATGATGGAAAAAAAGATTGTGCTTGAAGTCTTAGAACAGTGCAGCAAAGAAATATTCTCTAATATATTTAATTTATCAATCATCCTTGTAACTCTTCCAGTCACTTCGTATGATTAAACAGTTTCACATTGCTTAATCTGTACAGAGATATGACGCCATCAGTGGATTTTATTTTAGATGAACTCGCTGAAAGTAAGCGTAAACTAAATATTATTTTTTTTGTTAATCTTAATCACCATAATCCTGTAACTAACGTTTTTTTCTGTAAAAAGCAATCAATTGATCGCAATTTTTTAAATTTTTTATTATTTTTTTATACAAATAAAACACTTTTTATAAAAACTTATTTTTAGTTATCATTATGTATGTTATCATTGTGGTGAAGTTCTTTGTTTGTTTGTTAACTTTACCATACTTTCCATATATGCAAATATTACTCCCAAAAGATGCAATTTACTACTGTAAGGTTTGTAAGGTACTGAGGTTTTTACCAGGAACTTTTAGTGCAAAAATCGAACTCACTTACCACTACACAATTGCCGCAATAGTTAGATTTTTTTTATGTGTAAGACCAATATATTATAAAACCCCTCCCAAAAAAAATTCCGGTTGCGTCCCTGACTCTTTGTGTATGATTTTTAATGCCCAAGTTTTGCCAAAATTCTGCTACTGAAATAAGAAGTCGGCGGAGAAATATTTAGCTTTTCCGCTAGATGCTTAAGTACTGGAATTTTAAATTGTTTGCAAAAAGGAGGAACAACGTAATTTATCCAATAAACACTATGGAAAATTATACTCTTTTTTATCAACCACAGTTGCAGTTTTGAACATTGTCACATTAATTTTTTCGCCAATTGCACATAATTTTAAAGTAGTTTTTCTATGTTTTGATTTTGAATCATATATGGGTAGTTTATATTTCGTTTTGATATTATATACGTGGTTATACAATGCAATTGTTAAATTTTATTTCCATCCTTGGGTCTACTTTTTCAAGCCAGAATTTTTTTTCCAGATTTCCAGAATTTTAAAAGTAAATTTTAAGCCTAAATTATAATCTCTACATGTTTTCACAAAATATACATTTTCTTACTTCCTAAATTTTGGAAAATGGAATTTAATCTATTTTTCTGGTTTTATTCTAACACTACCTTAAACATATGAAACATTTGGGCTTGCTTTTTCAAACCCAAATTTTGTAATAATTAATTCACTCGGAAATAAACTTTGAAATATTGAAAAAAAATTAACGTTGAAGTTTGTTAAAGAAGACATTAACACGAAAATAGTTTTAAAAATTCAATATTTAAACAATAATTTTCGATCGTGAGGTGTAACGTTGCATGCAGGGCTACCAACTTGGCAATAAACGTGCCAGATTTGGCGCTATTTAGCTTCAAATGTCACTTTTTTTTTGGCCCAAGGTGCCAAAATGGCACTATTTGAAAAATTTGATTTTGAAATGTTTGATTTTCTTACACACGTTTTTAAAATATTTATTTACATTTAAATACATTTTTGTTCAAATCTTAGCATTTACTAATTTTTAAGCAATCGATTACGATTAACAGTTTTTTTACAGATTACGATAAGCAATTAACAGTTGCTTTGTTTTATTTCGTTATTGCAGTTTTGTTTTAGCAACGTGGTTCTTATGATTTTGAACTAAAACTGAGCAAAAAATATTTGCATCGAAGCTGTGATGACTGAAAAAGATCAGGTATATTAAAATTGGCACCTTTTTTGGCACTTTTTGGCCCCTTTTTACCTCCGATATGGCACGTCATACCTAATAAAAGTTGGCAGCCCTGGTTGCCGGTTTCTGACGATTCAGAAAAAAATCCGTTTCCGTCGCTTCGAACTCTGTAAACATAAGTAAAACAGGAGGAGAGAGGCTTAATAGTCTAGCTCTTCTAAATGTTTAAAGATATGTGGAAGTGAAAACAGAAGACCTTTAAATTCAATAGCCGAAGAAACTAAGAATGGACAGTATCATCTAGAATGTATATATTGTATTAAAACATTTCAACAAGTCTATAAATAAAAAGACGTAGCCCCCAACATTTTTTGCTGGGTGCGCCCCTGCTTCAGTATATCGAAACAATGAAAAACTTATTGGCATTTCATTTTAATATTCATTCATTGACCCTGTATATTAGATTCCAGGGACTAGTGTCCCTTTGAATGGAACAAGAATTTAAAAGTTGCAAACAAAAGCTAAAATGAAAGGCGTTCGCATTTCATTAATATTCAAACATCTGAAACGTGAACAATTTGTCCTCATTATATACAGAAAAGTGTCAAATATGCAAGTCTTTGTTTCACTCTGCTGCGAAATAAATTAACTCGAGCGTGAATTCATTAAGCAAGTATTTCACCGTCAGGGGTGACAAATGTTAAAACCGCTCGTCTTCTGTATTCTTGCGTACGCAGTTCTATTTTCCACCTGCAGAATCTTTGCGTTACATAAATGCCGCACGTGAAAGCAAGACAATGAACGATATAATGAAATTCAAACAAAAACACACAACATCAAACAGCGTCTGAACGACAAAAGCTATTGCAAAGAAGCTGATGACAAATAATTTATCGCTGGGTTGTTAATTTTCATTTGCGAGTACGACACACTCACGTTGTGAATTCCGGGATTCCATTGTGTATCCTTAATTAACACCCAAGTCAGCGATAGCGTAACAAGGTGATGCGATGGTGAGTGAGGATTAAATCATCGCACAAGGCTAAAGCTGTTAAGAAATGCTATTGTACAAGCATGCTCAGCTTCTGTTCGTGCCACCCATGCAGCCCACGCCAGGACGCAGCGGTAGATTGACACTAAAACCAACGTTGACAAACAATAAAAAGCAAATTATAGCAGATAAATTATCATAATGATTTTCACGATTCGTCGTCATATTATTTAAGATGGCGAAGACGTGAGTGTTGTACTAGTGAACTAGCTTCCAAGTGATTTATACCGGAGACGCCTTGCCGCCATATAAAGATGAATTGCCGCATATGTACGTCAACATTTTTCTGATTTTATTGACTTTTATTGGATTTTAATAAATTAATATAAATGATTTCGCAATGGATCTCTTGCCTCAGTAATAGCCGCAGTAACAGTTACATCCTATACTCTCATTAACGTCTGTCTTTCTTCTTTGAAATTGCCATTAAAATTTTTTGCTGGGAACAGAAGTTGACGGAACAATCATTAGTCTGGCCGAATTATTAGTTGGTTTTCCGTAAGCTCATTCATATGAGCCATCAATTTTAAACTGTGACATTCCTTTCGTTTATAGCGCACACAACATATAGAGCTCAATATCAGCATTTTGGTCAGCGTTCGGTCGTTATCCTTGAACTCCATCTTAGACTTTATTGGGCAAGGAACAGGGGCGACAAGTGACTCTTGTTAAGCAGATAGGAGATTTTGTTTTGTATAATTCTGGCGCTCGTTTCTTTTAAGCTAGTCCAGTCACGTTCACTAGATTTTCGAAAAGCATTTATTGTCCTTTCATCGGTTTGGGTTGTTGTGGCTGTTGTTAGGGGTTGCCCGGCACGATTATGTTCTCTGGCATAAAAGTTGACAATAAGTTAATTCCAATGGCAAGGTTTGCTTTGTTGTAACCAGTACAGCCAATGGCTTGAAAGAAATGTCAAAGGACTTAAAGGACCTTATTTTGTCTGCCCGTTGGCTTACTCAGAGTGACTATGAACTTGGCATCGTTGTGCTTGGTGTATATTAAATGTGCATAAATTCTTAACTATGTTTTATGTGGCTACATTTTTTTTAACGTGTTATAATGGTGTTTGTTATAGTTTAGCTTAATCACATAAAAGAATTAAATAAATTATTCCAATGGTTGTTTATGTAAAAAACTGACTATCAAACTAGATATATATATAAAAAGGTATAGTACGTATAAAACCTACATCAGTTGTGAAAACAGGGTTTAGCTACTGTATCAATGCAAAGCAACCTTGCATTATGTAAACTTTGTTAAAAAAAAAAAAACATTGTATATAGTTTGAGGTTTTGGAACACGTTTTGAACATTGATTGCTTTTAAAATGGCGGGTGTTGTGATGAAGAAAATTGCTTAGTAAATATAATAAATTGCTTAATAATATTAAATTTAGTAACAAAATACCTCAAAACAGCAAAAATATAATCTTACTCTTTGATGTCGGCCATTGTTGCAAATAAAATGCCAAAGAATCACAAACCTTAGCGATGCGCATTTTGCTTTTGTTTGCGCATCGATAACTTTCGTAATACAATTTGGAAGAAGTGATAACGTCAAAGTTTACACAGTTGCGCTTAGAAATGCATGATTTTGTAGAATTGCTTTGCAATTGACGAGAGCATTTGTGACGAAGTGTGACATGTGGGGGAGGGAGTAGGTTGGTCGTGCGTTACGTCACAACAAAATGTTTGAGTTCAGTTGTAAAAATTTAAAATTTTATTAAAATTTAATTCTATTGTATATAACATATTGCTTTCACTTTTTATCAATAAAAAAATGCACCTAATAAACCTAAAATCTATATTTAAGCCAAGTAAATTTATAAAAGACAAACACATTCAACAAGTGTGCCAGCTTCAAAAAGCAAAGATCAAGAGCAGGTAATAACAGCAAACGGTGATAAAGTAACGTTTTTTGTTGAACTGAAGTGGGAAGTCCTACTCTAAAGCAATCATTGAAATAGCTGTTACAACTTCACGTTTAAAGCGAACATCAAAGTGTTATAAAAAAACTAAAACAAACATAACAATTTTCACATTTGTCGAACATTGAAGTTATAATGTATCGCCATTGGTTGGTGTTCTTGTTAACGTCAGAAAAGCTTTTATTTATGTTTAGTTCTGTTCACATGGTCAAATTTTTCATCAGATTGTTGGTCAAATACAATGAAACAACGAAAATTTCTATGTAATTTCCATTATAATAAGCCTCATAATAATTATAACGCGTTGTATACTCTTTTCATAACAAACTGCTAAATTATAAAAAATTCAACATATTTAAAAAAATAAAAGTGAGACGTTACATCGGTAGGGGATAAAGGGAGGAGGGGTACATTTCAAATTTAAGTCTGCCAAAAATATGTTACGTTTAATATAAACATCCCCTTATGTATACATCTGAATGTGTCTTGGTTTTTTAAATAAATAATTATTTATTAATTATATATATAATTTCAATCAATAGCCATGCTTTTTCGTTTATATAACTTTTTAGAATTTATTTTTTTAAAGGGGGAAGGTATGGTTTGAAAAAAAAAAAAATAAAATGCTTCGTTTTCGATAAAAAGTCCAAAATCAAAAATTGTTAACTGGCCATGGGTTTGGGGCTTGAACCACCTTTATACTTTTATCAACGTCCATGATTGTTTACCCAATTCTTTTAATTCTATGGCATAATCTGCATAACCATTTTCGATTTATAGTCGCAGGCTTTGATATTTTTCTTTAATTTTTGAAATGGAAAATAGGAGTGGCAAATGACTAAATCCACCCGCTTTTTGTGTGGTTGTTGCTTAAGCTAGTATGCTATAGGAACGAAAAGGACATATAAATCTACACGCGAAATTTTGGTGCAGAGTCAAAATTTTTGTATGGAGAAAAAGCACTAGCTGTTCTGGTTGACAGATTCATATTTGTATTGCTGCAATTTTATATCCTATAAAAGGCAAGAATACACATTAATAACCTAAATAAATTTATTTAATAACAAATTCAACACCAACACATACTTACTGCTTACTTTTTTATTGTTGAATGTCAAATTTCCGCGGCAATTAAATGTATAGACATATAATTGCCAGCGAAATTTTGACATTTTAACTCTCCACACATGGTTGTGAACTTGGCTACACTGAATACATTTTTTTCCTTCAACTGCGTACTACCTAGCGAAAAAAAAATCCGCTGCCTGTTCGCTGTAAAAAAACTCAACTCAACTTCTTATGGGAATTTTGTTTTCGTTTTTACAGCATACTGAGCTTTAACTAAAAAATAATACGCACACAAGTTTTTGATAATGGAAACAACAATATAACCCCTGTAGAAAAATCAACTAATTTAAAAGTAGTTGATAAAGTAGTTTTTTGTCAACCACAACTAGTTGAAATTCTGACTTTTTCCCATAGAACGAACTAACATATTTTCTAAAGTTAATATTTGATGAAATAACATGGTTAAATATATATAAACTTGTAATCTAATAAAAATTTTCAATTAAAACATGTCAAAATCAGAGTAGTTGCCGCCTTAAAAAAGTTCAAAGTAGTTTATCAATCACTCGTTTTTAAGTAGTATTTCAATTATTTCATATATAATGCAAATAAAACTATTTACAGTTGATGTGGATGCCGCCTTAATATAATTCAAAGTAGTTCATATACTGGTTTATTTTAAACTAGTTTTTTAACTAGTTGTTTTAAAAAACACGTTAGTTTGTTCCTATAGGGACTATTTAGTATGCAGAAAGTGGGCGTGGAAGTACCCAATGCCGCTCATTTTTTGTAAGGTTTGATTGCCTTCCCTCTCAAAAGATGCTTAAAATTAGCTGTTTACAAGTTAGCAAAGAAATTGAAAAGTAACAAAAGCTCTTTGAAATAAATAAAATCTATTGGTAAGGAAACCAAAAATATGTGGAAATTGTGTAAAAACTGAATATATATTTTAATATAAGAATTAATTTCAATATTGCTAAAAATCTTTAATCATCAAGCTTGCGCTAGAGGTGAATCAAGCAAATTTGTTTTTGACAAACGGCTTTATTTGACAGTTTACACAATTTTAGTCTGAAAAGCGTTACCGTACTTTTTTGTGTTTTGCTATATTTTTGAGGGACTTTTTTTGTTACGGTCACGCTTTTGACAGTTTTACTATTTTTAATCCAAAAAGTACGGGAGGAGACCTAAAATCTAAATAATTTTTACTCCTTTTTGTTCAGCGTTAGTTCTCATCTCAAAAAATGTTCAAACCATCACACAATCATAAGGTATGCTTATTTTAAAATAGCTGCTCAAAAGACAAGTTTTCCAACGGCCTTAACGTCAGATGCTAATGGCAATAGTAACTTCTTTCTAGTTTCTCTCCTTGCTAAGCCGACCTTATGAAGGTGTCATGGTTCCAATCTTTGAAATTGTTAAAAACTTAAACCTGACTATACTGAAAACCTTCGCATTAAAACAGTTAATTGTTTTGATTATATTATTTGTTAATGTGTATATGTGTCATGTTGTTAATAAAAAAATTGCCTATTGTCTTCGAACGCTGAACATTTAGTTTTTATTCACCATAATCTACTTCTTCATAGTTTTGATTATTTATTTTAATCATTTTACTAATTGAACGTTGTTGTAAGATTTTAGTGAATTTATCATTAAAGTGAATACTAAGAATGTAATCTAAGTTTTTTGGAAGATACCTTGTAAATTGTTTGTTACTTTTTTATCTTTAAATAAAAGCCGCCATAATTTTTAGTACATATTTAATTGTTATTGTTAGCGAAGCTTTTTACTCCTCGTTCCTTGGAGAAGATTTCCTCCTTACAGTGAAATCTGAAAAATTTTCGACAGATTTTTTCTTAGAATTTTTAGTTTCATATTGCTTGCGTTTATTACAACAAGAAAATTAAATACTTTAATATTAAAAATAATTATTTTCCCCCGTGGGGATTCGCACCCAGTTGATCACCAGTTCGAGCTGTTAGAAACGTTTGTTGATTCAATGTTAATTATAACAGAAGCTATGCTGCAGTATATCGTTACAATCTATCAATATATAGAGGATTATGTATTGGCTTATGCCAATAAGATGTCACCAGCATCGGTGTATTTTGTTTTTTCTTGGTGAACGCGCAAAGGAAAACTGTAGACGTGTACCACTACAATATAAAACTCTTTATTATTAAAGAAACAATTATTACATTAAATCCAAAGGAAGTTTATTAAAAAAATGATAAAGTGCGGAAGCCAGCCGTTAAAAAAAAAAACGATTTCTTTTCGTCTCTCTATCCGTTCTCTACTCCATTCGATGCTGGTGACATCTTGTAGCAAATAAAAGCAAATTTGTTGTAAGAACGAAAACAAGAATAAGAAGTGCACTGAATTTTTTGACAGCGAACAAGCATCGGAATTCTTTTTCGCTAGGTAGTACGCTGTTGAAGGAAAAAATTTGTTCAGTGCAGTCAAGTTCACAACCATGTGTGGAGAGTTAAAATTTAGAGTCGCTGGCAGTATATGTAATTGGCGTGGAAATTTGACATTCAACAATAAAAAAATAAGCAGTAAGTATGTTTTGTGTATATGTATATGTAATTTATTTGATGTTATTTTAAATTTTTGAATTTAAAAGTTAATTTAATAAAAAGAAAAAATTATTAAGCTATCAAATCTATGCAACTGCGAAAAGCTTCGCTTCTCTCGTGTGTGCAACGACGCACCTGTGTTTTGTTACTTAACAGAGATTTATTGAAATAAAATAATTTTATGAAACTATCCGGCCGGCCGGTTACCGGATGCTGAGTTACTCTCCGGAATATGGCCGAATAGTAAATTTAAACTGAATATCCGGCAAACCGGATAGTTGCCGGACATCCGTTGCATCTCTACTATTTACCGTTATTGCGGTAATAGTTTCGTTAAATATTACACCCAGGAAGGTAAAACACGTTAATGTGCAGGCATAAATGACCTATTTACAGAACTTGGTCAGAGCTATGATCTGACTGCATTGGTCAAAGATGAATTCAAACGCAGTCATAAAGCCCGTATGATTATTAATTTTTTTGATCAGTTTTAAAACCTGAGAACACGTGGCGCATGGGCAGGACAGACATATTTTGTAAGAAAAGGATAAGCGTTGTTACTTTTTTATTTCTGGTGTTTTTAAGAGCAACTGCATGTAATAAATTAATTTTAGCGACGCACATCACTTCCAATCCAACACCCATTTTTCTTAAATAGTTTTGTTTACTCTAGAAATATTAAATTATAACAGCAAAATATTTCTCAGTAAATATTTGATCGAAACTTAACGAGGAACGAATTGAAAGAAACGGCAAAAACAATGCATTGAAAATGCAGTCCGTTTCTCCAATTCGTACTAACATATAAATGTACTCACTCACACCAATTGAATCTATGCATTCGTACTATTTGAACTGCTCTAGCTAAATTTTCAATGACAAAAAAATGAGCAATTTAATGAAAAAAAAAAAAGAAAAAAACAGTTTTTTCCAAAAACTTTTTTATGCACAAGAAGTTGTCCAAGAAGAATGTTTTCTTTTTTGAAAATAGTTTTTGGGTTTTATGGAGGACGCAGAAAATGATATTAAAAAAAGACATCCAAAACGGTTCGAAGGATATGGCCTGTCCCATGCATCTGAAACAAAAAAAATCAAATGCCATTTTAAAGTACAGACCATTAGTTCGACATCCCCCCTACGCACGACCCCGAGGGGTTTTTTAAAAATTATAGTGAAAGTTAGAACAAAAAGTTAAAAAAAAGAGTACGATTTTCGTGCGCTTTTTTATCTATAAAAAAAAAAATAACAAAAAATAGTAGGTACTCGAAGAGGGATGCTTAAAGGACAAAATTACAAACAAAATGCACTAAGATTCATTGAAATTGAACCAATAGATTTCGAGTAATCTATCGAACCGCTTTAAAAAAACTTGCTTCTAGGAAATTGCGTCTAAAGATTTTGTTTTTCGAATTTTTGCATATATTTTTAAGATTATTAGTTGATTTTTTCTATAATGCCAGGTATTGATTTAAAAACATGTACAGTCTGTCAAGAAAGTGTTTTTACATAGTGAAATAATTGTAAATATTATTTTTGTTTAAGAAAAACTACCATATTTTTTGTTTTGATTATTTTTTTAATTGATTTAGAATTATTTATTCAATGACAAAAATGTAGTGCTGGAAAAAGAGAAAAAAAAAAAATCCGCAGCAGCAAAAGCAACAACAAAAACTTAAATCACTTCGAAATTTTACTGCCAAGAAAGTGTTTTTACATTTCGTTAATTTTTTATATTGAAGCTGTTGAAAGAGTTTACCGTTATTGGTTTTATTTTTTTCAGAGATGGACTCAACTTTTAAAGCAAATAGAGCAAATTATTATTAATATTGTCTCTTTTAGCGCTTTAGATATCATGCTATACAGTGGATATTAATACAAATAAAACTAAATACAAACGGAAATAAAAATGCCAGGTAAAAGCACATCTTTTGACATAATTCAGTTGATTTATTATAATTACATTATTAATCGTGCTAAAAATTAGAAAAGACTACATCACCATTCATCAATTGGTCGAGCACTCATTCTATCGGAAAGAACGGAACGGTTTTTGACAAGAGCAGTGAATGACAACCCTTGAATATCGAGATATTTTGCATGCTTATCAGGACAATTATTCGAAACATAAGGAGCAGACAGTGAATATGTGGCTATTTTCCAATTGTTAAAAAGTACTAAATACAACAGCCCAGAGGCCGGATCTAAATCCCATAGAAAACTTATGGGCGTATTTAAACAAAAAAAGTTGTCAAAAGGCAGCCAAAAACACGTACGGAGCTAAAAACTGCTATTGATGAAGAATGGAATAAAATTCCTATGGGATATGACGTAAAAATGTTAATGTTCTATTAGAAATAGGTTACCAGCTAATTTACTGCAGAGGGGATCATACCAAATATTAATTCTTTTAATTATAGTTCTAGTACAGTTTTAATAAAAAAAGACTTTTATGTAAAAACACTTTCTTGACAGTAAAATTTTTAAGTATTTTAAGTTTTGTTGTTGCTTTTGCTGCTGCTGTTTCTTTTTTTATTTTTTCACCACTACATTTTTGTAATTAAATCAATAAACAAAAAAAAAAAAACAAAAATTAAGTTCGTTTTTTTTTAAGACAAAAGTAAAAATGACAATAATTTCACTATGTAAAAACACTTTCTTGACAAACTGTATGTATATTCTAGAAACTATAAAGAACACATTAAACAAACAAAAAAAAAATTTATTTTTTAAAATTTACACGTATATTACCTTAAGACAGTTCTGATTCATAATGGCAACTAAAAACCTTTGATTCCTATCACTCACGCGCCGTGGACATTAAAGATGCGTATAATTTAATGGCAGTACTTCTAAAAAAAACTTATTATGAAACTCATAACTGGTGACTATTACTTACTTACTTAGGTGGCCGTAACAACCCGTGTCCGGGTTTCGACCGAGCTCATCAGCTCTCGCCAGGCGCCTCTGCTTTGCGCGCGCCTTCTCCAATCGGATACACCAAGTGCGGTTAGGGTTTCCTCTGCTTGATCCATCCATCGGAGGCATGGTCTCCCTCGTCATCGTTGACCAGCGACCCTCGCCTCGAGCACCTTTTTCGCTGGAGCTTCGTCGTCCATTAGATGGACATGGCCCAGCCAGCGTAGTCGCTGCACAGTTATACGCCGAACTACGTCAATGTCTTCGCAGAGCTCATACAGCTCGTGGCTCATTCGGATGCGATAGTCATCGTCGACTCGAACAGGATTGAACTGGAGATTATGATCTGATTTTAAAGTGGTCACTCTGCTCATTGGCTTACAAGGCGGCTTCACAAAGGCACTGCTGCTTTCTATGCAATTGGGATAGCCACGTACGTGAACACTATTTCGTACGGAAAAACTGGACTGCTAGAGATGACCATATTATGGGCCAGAACAATTTTTCACAGACACCTAGGTCAGTAAAAAAAATATTATTGGTAAAGAAATATTTTGGAAGAAAATATACTGGCTTTCATGAAAAACTTTGTGAAGGAGTTTAAAGATAATAACAATGCAATAACCTACTGAAAAGCAGCATTTTTCCAACTGTCGGAAGCTAAAATAAAAGAAGAAATTTTCGTTGAAGTACAAATTTGCAAGCTCTTTCATGACGAGAAATCTCTCAAATGTTCGTCAAAAGATCAAACCTTAACTTTACAAGATGTTGTCACCGGTTTCCTTGGTAAATCCTCAAGAAGTCCTTAATACGAATATCTAATTAAGAATTTGCTCTCAAAATATGAAAATATAAGCAATTAACTCTATCCATAATAACTCTTCATAAAATTTTAAGTTTAGTTTGCAATGAAAAACTTAATGTCAACAGATGTCAATATGTCATTGAAAATAAATTTTCTTTATTCGAATGTTTTTTTTTTCGGAAAATTTTGGCGCGGAGAGCGACGAGCATGGTGAGTGATTCCACCAAGATATGATGAAAGGCTTTAAAGGAAATTGGAACACACAAATAATGAGTGATTTTTGTGGTTCTTAAAACGAGAAGATTTACCTAGCTCTTATCGAAGAAAAAAATACTTATGTTAACTATTTTTGAGTTTTATATTGTATTCTGAATTTTATAGAATAAAAATTAAACCAATTTTGGCCAAATTGCAATAAGTTGGAAAGTTTAAGCAAAATAAAATAAGTGTATTAAAATCATTTTTAAAAATATTTATAGACAAAATACCTCTTTAAATATTATTTAGTTTTATTTCATGTTTAGGACTTCACTTAACAAAAGCATACGAAATGCTCAATATATGTCAAGAAGTAAGAAAAAAGAGAAAATTTACTAAAATACTCGTAGTTTTTAAATATTAATGTTTTGACTGATTTATACGAAATTTGTTTTTAACAGAGCTCGAATATCTCGTCGATTTAAAAAAAAAAAAATATTGGAAATTTATTTGAAACAAATCATTCGTTTTCTTTAATAATGTCCAAATCCAAAAAAAAGTAAAAGATGAGTTAGTTATGCCGAAATTTGTGTTATACTTAATTATGGTGTTTAATTTTGGTGACAATATTTTTTTTACTTTTCGTGTGATAGCAGAATATGCAATTACTTAAGCTCAATATATTTTTAATTTATCCACATAAAAGATGGAAAATGTAAGGTTTTACTTGTATGTAGTGAACATACATATGTAGTCACTATACCAGCCTCGACTGTAATTTAAATTGAAGTAAAAATATCTAAATCAACATTTCCTAACATAAATAAAAAAGGCAAGCTATGCTATATTTTTTCGGCTTTTGTTTTGTTTTAGTAGCATCGTGCATTGACTTGTTGACTAAGAGATCGTATTACACCTTTAAGCCAATGCAACGTCATTAATATAGTTATAAAAAAAAACTTGCAACACTGAATATAGTAATATAGTAAATTTAATTTTCTTATTGGTCAATTATAATTAAACTTAAGTAATCAAAATTTTTAATTGACCACTTAGCAACCGAATACAAAAAAGATGAGAATTTATAAATGTATAAGACTAAAACTGAAAACTGAACTAAAGCGGTACTTAGGCATTATTTCTACAGCGAGGCACGCTATAATATGCCATATTATTTTGTTAGTAGTTAATTATCACCACCATGCCTGTGTCAGTGTGTAAGAATCAAAACATTTAAAATACAGTAGCATATTTGGTATAATGGTTATATTTTAGAGGTGTTGGAGAAATTTCCTATATCTGTTCCAAACGTTAAATGCTTCTGCTGAAAAATTAGATTTTTTGATTTCAGATATTTTTTGATTTCAGATAAGAATACGAGCGATATACGTATTTTAAGACACTGGTAAATATCAATTTTTCTAACGTTGTTCGCATATAACGTATTACAGGTGCACAAGCTACATTACTTTTTGCGACGAAGTTACAAGTCCGATTAAATGTGGAACTTATTTGTCCAAGTGGAGTCCATTTATCAAAAATTAAAGGAATTCTATCTAAAGAGTCAAAAAAAGCAGCAATGACCCAAATAGTCATTGCTACTTTCAAAGTGGATCCTATTGGTAATGCTTCCATCGATTTTTGTTCAAGAAGTCTACAAAATCCAAAAAACTTCAAATGGGACCCATACAAATTCCTGTGACCCAACTGGGAGCTCTACTATTAGGCTTTCTTTTCATTTACTGCAATTATGCAATGTTTACCTTCGGAAACACATTTTTTTCAAAAATATGCAACATAAAAAATGGAATATTTTTCATATTCCTATATATCCAGATTTCACAAAGATTGCCATAAGAAATTACTATTTGATTACTAAATGATTATTTTTTTGTTATCGATATTTCATATTTTTTCTTCTCCAAACCACCTTGTAAAACGTGATATAAAGAGTATGATTCTTCGTGTTTGAACATGGCTACATGTTAAAAATAAAAAAAAAAATGTTACAATTCCTACCAAATAACTGATAGCTTAATAAAAAAATGTAAAACTACGAAGATATATGATAATACTACAAGCAACAATTTAAGTATTGATCTCATATATACAGGGTGTCCCGCAATTGAGTGCAACTATTAACGGAGGTGAAAGGTTATGTTGAACTGAGCAAAAAATCGTATGGGAGGGGGGGGGGGGGTCCATTTTCACATTCTTAGGAGCTACAGAGCTAATTATTACTTCACGACTTTTATTTTACGTTATTGTTTCTAGCAGGAAAACTAACTTACACAAAACTTATTTTGATAGCTCATTGCAAAGGCAAAAAAATCACGTTTCTAACGGTATACCAACAAATCCCACCGACTTAACTGTTACCGAGCTGCGCTCGTGTAAAAATTAAATCAATCGGTTGAAACTACCAAATTTCTACTATAAGTGCAAATTTCTCAGAATGCAATAAGTAATATGCTGTCTACAAACAAGGGAGCGCAGCGTTTAGACTCCAACGTTTCATCCGGCAGCTATAATTTTGAAGTAGTCAAGGAGTTTGTATACCTTCGCACCGCCATTAATACTAACAACGAAATCAGCCTAGAGATAAAGCGAAGAACAATAATTGCTTACTGGTGCTACTACGGGCTCAGTAAGCAACTAAGTTCCACAGCCCTCTCTCGATCGACAAAACTAACACTCTACAAGACGCTCGTTCTACCTCTGCTGCTTTATGGCGCTGAGGCATGGGTAGTTTCGCAAACTGACGCAGCCGCTCTGGGGGTGTTCGAGAGAAAAGTTCTTCGCAAAATCTTCGGTCATGTTCGAGTCGGTGATGACTATCGCATCCAAATGAACCACGAGCTGTATGAGCTCTACGAAGACATTGACGTAGTTCGGCGTATAACTGTGCAGCGAAAAAAAAAACGACGAAGCTCCAGCGAAAAAGGTGCTCAAGGCGAGGGTCGCTGGTCAACGACGACGAGGGAGATCATGCCTCCGATGGATGGACCAGGCTGAGGAAGCCCTAACTGCACTTGGTGTATCCGATTGGAGAAGGCGCGCGCAAAGCTGAGGCGCCTGGCGAGAGCTGATGAGGTCGGTCGAAATGCGGACACGGGTTGTTACGGCCACCTAAGTAAGTAAGTAAGTAGCTCCTAAGAATGTGAAAAGAGACACCCCCCTCCCTCCCATACGATTTTTTGCTCAGTTCGACATAACCTTTCACCTCCGTTAATATTTGCACTCAATTGCGGGACACCCTGTATACATTGATCATTGTATATCGTTAATCCAAAAACCATAAAATTGGATTAACCATCCAATCCAAAACCATTAAACTTTTAATTTTTTATAGTATAAGCCAAATACAGTTTATATTAGAGCACATATATATACATATATTAGATTTAAAAGTCATCCTCTGTTCTTAATTTTGTTTATAATATAGCTATTTTTGAATATTTGACCAAAGAACGGCTTTAAAATCGCAAATATGTCCAATTTTAAAACGTTTTGGCGCTTCCTATAACAAATTAAAAATGTTGTTACGGCTTTTTATATTTAAATTGGCGATATTTAATACACCTTTTTGCTTGTGTTTTAAAAATTATGTTTTCTATGTGAGAAAAAAGATATGTAACTATTTTTAAGAGAATATATTTCTTGAAACGACTTGCAAAGTACAAATGAACTAATATACATATTTTTGTTTATATCTTATTAATGTAATTTTATTAATATTAACTTATATTTAATAATTTCTGATTGTTCTAAATTCTAAAGTCTGATAATAATCATTGAAATTTATGTTTTTAAACATGATTTTGAGTTTCTTTTTTATATCTATAATCAATTTTGTTTATATGTATCTTTAAAATTGAAAATGGAATATTTTCGTGGAATATAAAAATTTTAAGTGTAATATCTAGCATATATTTTTTTAACAAAATGCATATTTCTACAAAAAACTTCTGGTCACATTGATCATGAACAGTCTAAGATTTGAATAGTCCCAAAACAGGGCTCAGATTTTATTGCCCTTAACCCTGCTTTGATAGCCTACGTCTGCGAAAAGTGTGCTTTGCGTATGTTTTGCTCTCTCTCTCTTTTCCAATAAGGTTCTCAAATTAGGGTTAAAAACATCAAAAATGGCCTTAAAAAATGAACTGATGACATCAAAAATCATTAAAAATGCCATAAGAAAAATTACCTAAAAACAACAATACGAGTATGAATATATTTTTAATTATTTTAAATTAAAATGCTTGCAACTGCATCACGTCGCAATAATTTACACTCTACATTTTTAAACACTCCAACATTTTTTGTTAGTTCTTTTGTATTTCTGTTATCATAAATACATTTTGATTTTTAGAATCATTATTCGGTTTTGATATCTTTAGCAGATATATTGATGTCTAAAAAATATTAAAGTAATTAAATAAAAATTGATATCTATAGCAGTAAGCAAATAAAAATATGGTTTCTGTTACAGAATTAGCATTTCTATACAGTTGATCTTGAACTATCTACGATTACCTGACCGAATCATTGATTCTACCAATCAAATGGTAGCTTATATAAAATTTTCAACGCTTTTTCGTTACGCTGCTCAATCTACATCAGATTGCAGAGAGACGGAGAGAGAGAAGTTCCTGATTAATGAAAATGCTCTGTATATTAATATATCTAGGGTATTAACTTGCAACTTGTCTATTTTTCACATAATTTCAGCTCCATTTTCTTATTTCTTATTCTTTCTATTTTCATTCTACCATTGTCTTATCATTCGTTTACCTATTTTCAATTTCTGCATTGAATAACGCAGCCTTTAGTGTTGACGATAATCACAAAACTGTGATTGAAAATCTGTGCAAGCAACGCTCTGGCCTGAAGATTTTAACGATCGAAGTCTTGATGGATTGTGTTAAATATGTTTTTGAAAATTCTTCTATCGATATACAATAATTTGCGTGTCAGAAACGTGGTTTAGGATGTTAAAGATTCCTTTCTGAATATTAATAACTTTAATCTTTATCGACATGACAGAGTTAGTAAAAAAGGCGGCGGTGTTGCTATATATGCAAAAAAATACTTACTCGTAAAAGTGCTCAGTTCTTCAAGCTATTCTGATGTTGAATATTTGAATGTAGAAATCTCTAACAACAGAACTAAAGTTTTTCTCTCAAACTCTTATAATCCCAATCGAAACTGCAGCCTAGAACCTTTACTAAAAGAAGTCTCAATATATAATAAGTCGGGGATTGGCCGAATCAGACCACAGTGGGTCCCTTTTCGTCCCCTATTTGACGAAGGATGCTACTGCTCGGAGCACTCATAAGTGAGCATGCTCCTTATATAAGCACCCTTTGTCACCTCAAGCATGTCCTTGTAGGTCAGTTGACCAATCTCGGCTTTGTCAATAAATGGACGTCCCAGAATGGTCAGTCTTATGTTTGCCACCGCCGGACACTGGCACAGAATGTGTGGTGCTGTTTCCGGCTCCTCTAGGCATAACCTACACGCATCGTCCTCGGTCAGAGTCATCTTCCTGAGATGGTACATGTAGGGACCTTGTCCTGTGACCAGTGCAGTAAGCCAGCTTAAAGTCTTCCGATTGTATCGGGTGACTTCTGCTGCCTCACTACTTGACCATTTCACGGCCGCCTTTGATTGCCTGCAATTATCAGCTTCTTCTGTAATTTTTGTATTTCTACTTCTGTATTTCCCACCTTGTACGGTGTTCTGAGTCCGTCCATTGCTTAATAAGGCCTGCCACCATGTTGTCGCCTATGGCGATACGTGGTTCTGGTCCACAGAATTCTTCTGCTGATCCTTCTCTTGCTAAAGAATCAGCCTTTTCATTCTGTTGTATGCCAGAATGTCCTCGCACCCACATAGGTTAGGTTAGGTATGAAGGGTCGTGCACCGTTACCGGCGCTTCCGCGGGGGCCTATAGGTCCATTACGAATCCCTTTTTATAGTTGTGGTACCAAGTTAAACCATTGTTCCGATTTGTTCCTCAAACCATCCTGTGCTTTTTATGAACCTCCAGATGTCTAGCAGTGGTGTGTTCACCAACTCTTCCAAGTCTTTGAAAAATCAGTTCCCCATGTGTCGGAGTCGACGATTCTGTAGACTTGGACATTCGCATAGTAGGTGAGTTATTGTTTCTATTTCTTCCGGGTCTTTGCAGCTCCGACAAAAGTCTGGCGCTGTTATACCTATTCTATTGGCCAGTACCCCAATGGGGCAATGACCCGTTAGAACTCCAACAAGGATCCGGATTTCCCGTTTGACCAAAAGCAGAAGGCTTCTAGTTCTTTTCTCATTTAGCTCAGGCCAAAGCCTTCGAGATATGTTGCAGTCACCTCTGGAAGCCCAGTTTGTGTTGGCAATATCTCTGGCTTTTAGTTCTATACTCCTTTTGACGACGCCTATTGGAATGTGCACATCTGTGTCAGCTCTGTTTATACTTGCGGTTACTCCACGCCTTGCCAGTTCATCTGCTGCGTCGTTCCCTTCAATATTGCTATGTCCGGGAACCCAGCAGAGAGTGACGTTGTGGGTATTGCAGATACTGTTCAGTGCAAGTTTACAGTTTTGCACCGTTCGAGCCTTCGTCGTTTTACTGCTCAGTGCTTTGATGGCCGCTTGGCTATCCACAAAAATTACTACCCTTGTAGGGGTAAGATTTTTCCTGTAAATGGCCCGTGCAGCTTTTTCAATAGCATATATTTCTGCCTGAAAAACGCTACAGTAATCCGGGAGTTTGTAACACTCTTTGATTTGTAGCGTTTCACAGTATACACCCGATCCAGTTCCGTTTTCCATTTTGAAACCATCAGTATATAAATGGAGATTGCCGTAGGATTCTACAGCCGTTTCTTCCCATTCTTGTCTGCTGGGAATGGATGTGGTGTATTCTGTACCGAATCTTACACTGGGTATGATATAGTCGGTTGCTCTTTTCGATTCCTCGGTTCCAAAGAGATTTAGAATAGATGCGTGTCGAATGTGCTGCTTTTCCAGGCTCGTGATTCGTTGAGGCGAATCGCGCTCTTGGTCGCCGAACATTTAAGGAATTCTTCTACGCAAAGAAGATTTAGCATCATATCTAGACCCGCCTGTGGCGTAGATCTCATGGCTCCTGTTATTCCTATGCACGCTAACCTTTGAACTCCTGTTAGGAAGCTAAGGTAGCTTTTTTTATGCGTTATCGTCCACCATACGAGAGCACCATAGGCAAGGATGGGTCTCACGATCGCTGTATACATCCAGTGGATTATGTGCGGTCGCAGTCCCCATTTCCTGCCAAATGTCCTCTGACAAGCGTACAAAGCGCACAGTGCTTTTTTCCTTCTTTCCTCTGTGTTGTGTTTCCAGCTCAGCTTGTTATCAAGGATAATTCCAAGGTATTTGGCTTCCGTGGAAAGCTTCAGAGTTACTCCGTTAAGTTTCGGTAATGTGAAACTTTCTATTTTTCTTCTTCTTGTGAACAGAACGAGTTCGGTCTTTACTGAGTTAACACCAAGTCCATTCGAGTCTGCCCACCGCGATAGCTTATTCAATGCCGCAGACATTAGTTCGCTAATTGTTTGCAGGTATTTCCCGCATATTAGGATGACAACGTCATCGGCATAGGCTACCACTTTTGTTCCTCCAGTTGTGAGTGTGGTGAGAATTTTGTCAACCACAATTAGCCAGAGAAGGGGGGATATGACTCCTCCTTGCGGTGTGCCTCTTGTGGCTTCTTTCCTCACCACGCTTATTCCCATTTGTGAGCTTATACGTCTGCTATTGAGCATTTTATAAATCCATTGGGTTATTTTACTGTTAACTCCTTTGTCTACTAAAGCATTTCTTATAGAATCTGTATTTACATTGTTAAATGCGCCTTCGATATCTAAAAACGTTGCTAAAGTATATTCTTTGTGATGAAGGGTTCCTTCTATGACCGAAACCACCTCATGCAGTGCCGTTTCTACCGATTTACCCTTAAGGTAGGCATGTTGTACACTACAGAGATTATTATCGTTCACAGATTCTCTTATGTGAAGATCTATTATTCTCTCTAGCGTTTTCATCAAGAACGATGAGAGACTAATAGGCCTATAATCCTTTGGTGCTGAGTGTATCGGTTTCCCAGCTTTAGGAATGAAAACAACTCGCACATCTCTCCAAATTTTAGGAACATATCCTGTCTTGAGGCAGCCGGTGAAGATTGCTATAAGCCAGGGCATGATGCTAGGAAGGGCATGTTGCATCATGGCCGGTAGGATACTATCTGGCCCCGCAGATTTGTAGGGCTTGAAGGATCCGATCGACCATTCTACAGTTGACCTTGTAATAATGTTGGGGAGTTCTTGTAAAGGTTCTGGCATTGTTATTTCCAAGTTGTTGTTAGCATCGTTTTGATATGGTTCTGTACAACCTGGAAAGTGAGTTTCCATGAGTAGCAAAAGCGTTTCTTGGCTGGATTCTGTCCAGGATCCGTCGGACCTCTTAAGGTATCCCGGGACCGTTGGGTCTTTGGATAGCGTCTTTCGAAGTCTGGCGGCTTCACTGGTGTCCTCAATGGACTCGCAAAATTTTGTCCAAGATGTTCGCTTAGCTATTCTTACATCCCTAGTGTAAGCATTTAGCATGGATCTGTAGTTTGTCCAGTCCTGCTCTAGTTTGCTTAAGATGGCCTTCCGGTGAAGTTTTCTAACCTCTGATCGCCTCTTTTTGAGGTCGCTGGTCCACCAACTCGCATTTGCAGGTTTGCGACTTCGAGACTTTGGGCAGAACTTCTTGAAAGCCTGGTTCATTTTTCCCGTTATAAACTCGACTGCATTGTCAATAGATACATCGGTTGGGAGGTATTCTGTGTCAGGGTCTGCAATATTTCTGCTTATCCAGACTGAATACCTTTCCCAGTTAGTTTTTAAAGGGTTCCTAAAATGTTTCTTTAATTGGGGATCGTAGTCAATAGTAAAGAGAATCGTGAAGTGGTCGGAAAACGACTCCTTCTGTGACACCTCCCAGTTATCGACTATAATCTGTTCAGAGTTACTAGCTAAAGTGAGATCTATTACCTCTTCCCTGACTCTATTCTGAAATGTTGGCCTATTGCCCCTATTGCATAGAATAAGGTCTGTGGTAAGGATAAATTCAAAAATAGACTCACCCCTTTTGTTGATGTCTTTACTGCCCCATTGCGAGTGATGGGCGTTAGCATCACAACCGATGACCAGGAATGCTCTGCTTGTGTTAGAATGTTCTGCTAACTCGCGGACTGTTTGCACTGGTGGGTTCGCCTCTTCATAGGGCATGTACGCAGAGCAAAGGATCAGTTTTGCTGACCTTGTTTCTACGCTGGTTGCCACTACGTCTCCGTTGCTGAATCTAGGGAGAAAAAACATATTAATAGATTTTTTCGCAAGTATACAGCTCCTTAACTTACCTTCATTTGTAGAGTGAAACAGGTTGTATTGTTTCGACCCTAGGCCTTGGATCTTGTTGTTGATGATCCAAGGTTCCTGGATGAGGGCCACATCTACATTCTCCTCGGACATGCACAGCATCAAGTTGTCGGTCGCTGCCTTACAGTGATGCAGGTTGATTTGCATCACTTGCAGCTTCCTCCTCCTCTCAGCTATTGTTGGTTCAGCCTCTTCACCTTAATGGATCCGAGGCCGAATTTGAGCATGTCCGACTGCTCCTTAAGCCAGCCCGTGGAAGCAGCGTCTACAGAAAAGAGAAGAATTTTCCCTTCGCTGCCGTGACTCTTCTGCGACCTGACCAGCTTCCACTCCTGAATTCTGGCGTCTTTATTCTGCGCAGCCAAAAGCCTCTGAATAGACGCATCCTCGTGCAAAGCAGGAGGAGGAATCCATACAGATACCTTGTGGCGAAGCGGAAGCGTGGATTTGGAGATCACCTTTAGTGAAGCTCCCTTCCAAATTTCACCTATGTTGGCGATGGTTTTGGTCAGGAACTCCAGGGATTTCTTCGATCCACATCCGACGACTTTGACTCCTTGTTGCCAACCAGCACCGTCGAACTTGTAATCGTCGGGATCACCGTGTTCGACGCTAGCCATCATAGCTTTAAGGATCTCATTCTCTACAAGCAGCCATTTTTCCCCAGTCATAGAGCCGTCTGGGTCAGTTGTGTCTATAATGGCTACTTGTAGCTCCTCTGGTGAGTTTTCGAAGCTCCCCCCTGCTTTTCTTCGCTTTGAACAACTCGCAGCGACCTCTGCTGAGTTTTCGAAGCTCCCCCGGGTCTTGCTACGCTTCGAACAACTCGCAGCGACCTCATCCGCAGATCTTTGCCGTTTGGCCGTGGAACCAGGTGTACAGGGAGGTTCTCCTCTCGAAACCGTGGTCAACCCCCGGTTGGTCCCTGTTTGAGGTAACCTTGGGTTGACCTTGTCTCGCTTTACCTTCTCCTTGGTTCCGCCTTTTCCACACTCCTGTTTGCCGCTTTTGACGACATTGGAGTAGGAAAGACCTGCCTTAACCGTCGTTGCCCCTTCTTTCACTCCCTTGCTTCCACCTATACCGCAATCCCGTTTGTCACCTATAGCAACCTTGGATTGGGACGGTTCAGCTCTGTCCCCTCTATTCTTCCTACCTCTTTTCCTCCTCTTTCTACCTTCCATTTCCCTCTCCCGTTTGTCGCTTTTCCCGTCATTGGAGTTGGATGGACCTGCCTTGCAAAGACCCTCATCCGTGGAAGCAGGCAGAGTTGTGGCAGCTTCGTTCGTCGATGCTTTGGGGGCATAGTGACGTTCAAAAGTGTTCACTCTCTTCGTGTGCTTCCTGATGAGAGCCTTGTCCCTGGAAGTAAGAGTAGTCGGGTCTGCGGTTTTCATTTTCAGCAGATAGTTCTTAGCAGTCCTGTAGAACTTTCGTTGCATGGCTTCTTTCGAAGCAGATCTACTGTGGACTGCTGCACTACCCGCCTCAATGACCGTCGCGTCGGAGTCGGAGTTGAGAAGCTCGTCTTCAGTCTCTGAGCTAGGAACTTTGTGAAGGACTTGAGGGATGCTCGATTCCTCCGTGTCACTTCCAATGCTCAACCTGCCCAGAATCCTCAGAGTCGCTGAGTCCAAGTCCCCACCCGCGTCGGTGTTGTCCTGTTTGGTCAGAGTAGGTCGCCCTATGCTAGACCTGCCAGTTTCCGTCGCAGTTGCCGTTTCGTCTGTAGTAGTTTTTGTTGTTGTCGCCTCTGTACATTCTTCCTTGTTGTTGTTGTTTTTAAAGGTTTTGTTCATTTTTGGTCCCACGAGTAGCTAGGGAAAGTACGTCATCCATGCCAGAGCCCCGCATACCATGGAAAGGCCACAATTACTCACTGAGGCGGCCAGGTATCAGTGAGGTCTCCGTTCCCATACAGCCGGTATTACCCCCTGGCTGCAAACCATCCAATAGGCACGGTGCAACATAACACCCTGGATTAGGGGGGGGATAGCTCTTTGTTCATTGCTCCACAATAGCCTGTACGACATGGGTGACCCTACCAGGAGCTTGCGCTCCCGTCATCATAGCCCATTGTTTCATTGCAACCTAAGCCTCTACACCACGACAAGGTGGCTATCCTTCGTAGAGGTCGCACCCACATAAGTGTGAGCTCATTTGTCTGAGCGCACCTATTGAGTTTGGTAAGACATTCTGTGGCCAACCTGGAAGTAATATCTGTCCGTTGCATGCACCTAATCACCTGGTATACAGACACGAACCTCCCCAGCCTCAGTGCACAGGATAGGTTCAACTCTTCTGAGTAGACGCCAGACCCGGCTCTGCCTTTCATCAGAGAGCCGTCTGTGAATATACTGATGTCGCTACCAGCGGTTTCTTCACAAACGGATCCATCTGTTTTTAAGAGTTTTATAACATTTTTCTGTTATTCTCACTCTCTGTCTTCCGTCCATAGGCATACACGTCTCCCTGACATTTCGCTGTGTCATGTCCAGGATGCGCATATGACCATGGAGGGCTGTTGCTCCATGCCACGTAGCATTTCGCAACATCCTGAGGGCTGCTTCCGGCTGTTAGCGCTTCCGTTTTCTTTATTTCTAAATCCAACGGTAGCATACCTAACAAAACCTCCATTGCGCTTGTTGGAGTGGTGCGTATTGCCCCTGTTATTCCAACACACGCCAGCCGTTGGAATCTGTCTAGGCGCTTCTTAATGGTTTTCTGACTGACTTTTGTCCACGAGATCACCGAAGCATGCGTGATGACAGGTCTAACCATCATAGTGTAGATCCATTTCATAGCCTCTGGGCTTAGCCCCCATTTTAGACCACAAACGCGTTTACACTGAAACAGAACCCTCTTGGCCTTTTGAATTCTGTCTCCTACATGTTCGTTCCATTTCAGTTTACTATCGAGAGCTACCCCTAGATATTTAACTTTCGTGGACATGTTGATTTGAGCTCCAAAAAGTCTGAGTGGTTCTCTCCTCAGGCCTACCCTCTTTCTAGTCAAGAGAATATTGTCTGATTTTCCTGCGTTCACGGTGAGGCCTTGTTTTCGACACCACTCCTCCCTTATTCGGAGTGCTCCCTTCATGATGTCAGAAATGGTGTCAATGAACTTAACACAGACCACCAACGCAATATCATCTGCATACCCTATCGTGTGTATGCCCGATTCATCTAGTCTAGCCAAAAGTGAGTCCACAGTGATGTTCCACAGGGTTGGACATAACACCCCTCCTCTACTTACTCTACCTCTAGTCTTGACTCTACCGTTCTGCATGTTGACAGCCCTGTGCTTGAGCATATTTTCTACCCAATTTGTTATCATTGGGTTTACATCATGCTCTGCCAGAGCCTGTTGCAGCCTTCCAAAGCATATTTTGTCGAAAGCATCCTCGATGTGCATAAATGTGGCCATCGCGATGCCTCCTGAAATAACTCTTTTTCAGCCACTCTAACTAATTTGTAAAGAGCACTCTCCGTAGACATGCCTGCTTAATAAGCATATTGGCATCTACTCAGAGGATTATGCTTCAGTGAAGTGCTCTCAAGACAGTCAACCATCACTCTTTTTATCGTTTTCAAGAGGAAAGACGTAAGGCTGATCGGTCTGAACGACTTCGCCTCCGCATAATCTTTTTTTCCGGGTTTCGGAAGGCGAAAGTTGCCCCTCTCCATACTCTCGGAACGTACCCAGTCGCTAAGCAAGTAACGAATATACCCCACAGCCTAGGTGCAATGAGATCTTCCCCCCAATGCATCATAGCCGGAAATATACCGTCCATCCCTGTTGTTTATATACTGCTGGAAATATACCGTCAATCCCAGAGCAAATGAGCATATAGCACTCCTCACCCCGTCCATAGTGATCATTCTTTCGGCTTCCAGTCTGTCAACCCTGTGCATCCCTTTCTTCAGGTTTGTCCATGGGTCATCAGACTTAAAACATCCAGAAAATGCACCTCCATCAGAACTTGCATCGACTCTTCCAGGTTCTCTGCCATGGTTCCATCCGTTTTTCGGATCAGTCCCACTTTGGAGAATGGCTCTTTGGAAACCATTTTCTGAAGCCTGCATGCTTCTGAAATAGTTTTCATCCCAGAACAGAAGTCTCTCCACGACTGCTTTTTACGGTGTCGTATGAGGTTCTTCAGTTCCCTTTTCCGTGCCTTGTATTCTGCCCATGTTTCTGGGGTTCTCCATCTCATGTGCCGATTGAAGGCCTTCCTAACCTTCTTCTTCAGAGATTCGAGTTCCGTACACCACCATGGCGTCGGATCACCCTCGTCTATTGAAGTTGTAGGACATGCCACCTCGTAAGCTTCGACCATGGTCGAGCTAAGATGTTTGACATGGCTTCCACTTCTGCTGTATTCCCTGGTACTTTTATAGCTTTTTGTGTCAGTGTTTCCCTCAACTTCGCCTTATATTTCACAGGATCCGTGGTATCCTGACCTGACCTCCTGCTACTCTGCTGGCGTCGGATTCCAAACTTGACTTCAAACTGAATGTATCTGTGGTCCGACATGGTTAGCCTATCCACGACTCTCCAGCTTACTATTCTGCTCAGAATCTTTCTGCAAATAAGAGTGACGCCAATGACTTCTGCTCGCCTTGCATCAAGGAAAGTAGGCTGTACTCCTCTATTTGCTACCAATAGATTATACCTCTCCACAAATTCAAGCAGTTGCTCTCCTCTGTCATTGTTGTTGGTGCTTCCCCACTTAGTATTATGCGCGTTGGCATCACATCCTGTGATCACTCCAATGCCTCTTTCCTCACAGTACTTTACCAGGTTCTCCACCTCTTTTGAAGGTGGTTGGTCCGGAGAGTCGTAAAGAAGATACGCTGGAGCCACCATACTAGTACCTGCACCATCCCCGATTCTCAGTAAGATCCGGGGAACATAGGTGTGGCATATGTACCGCTAGTATACCATGTCTCACCAGGATACAGGTCCTCCGTCTGCGATCTGCCACCGGTTGGTACAGCGTGGCTTTCCGCTCTGAGAGACCTTTGATTCTATTGTGAAGAATCCAAGGTTCTTGGAGCATTGCTATGTCAATTCCATCCTCTTCCATGCAACGCATCATCATTGCTGATGCTGCCCTACTATGGTGTAGATTGAGCTGACACAACACGAGGTTTTCCTGGTACGGGCCCACCACCCGCCTTGGTGGTTCCTCCCTTGCAGAATTCCCCACCACCCCCGTACCAGGGGTTTCGTCGACCTCACCTTGCATCCTTTTGGAATTTGATGAGAGCTTGATCAAGGCCGCAGTTGAGTTTCCCCCCTGCCAGCCTGATCGCTTCCATCTCATCCTTCCGGCACCACGCAATGAACTTGACGCCTCCTTCCTTTGCATCTCCGAACTTCGTTGCATTAGGTAGGTAGGTTGAAGCGGCTGTCTCCCCTGAGACACACTTAGACCAATAAGGCCCATTGTGATACCATGGGTTAATTTCCCTCTCTATATAAACCAGTTTGAGCTGTTGACAAAGCCAAAGATTCGGTAGACCAAAGTTTCTGAGAGATCATCGAGATCTCTATAGAACCATTTACCTAAGTGAAGGTGGCGATTTTTAGCTAGCGCTGCGCAAGTACAGAGAAGATGTTTTGTAGATTCCTCCTCCTCCTCATTTCTGCAGCTTCTACAGAAGTCGTTGTGGAGGATGTTCAATCTTCGTGCATGATTACCTATTAAGCAGTGTCCTGTTAAGACACCTATCGTAGTACTGATTTGATCCCTTCTCAGAGCGATCAGTTCTTTTGAGCGTTTTGGGGTGATTTTTGGCCAAACCTGACGCGCTGTATGACAAGTGCTACTCGTTGACCATCTATCGTTGGCTTTGTTTAGGGATAGCTTATTTGTGAGTAGTTTACATGTGGGGAGAGATATACCAATACTTTCTTCTCTCATCGAGAGTTGTTTGGTTGTTCCGGTGCGAGCGAGTTCATCTGCTTTGCAGTTTCCTAGTAAGTCTTTATGTCCGGGAATCCAGGATAGATGTATTTTGGGCTGCTCTGCCATCTCATTTAGGGATCTGCGGCAGCGGATTACTGTTTTAGATGTTGTTTCAACAGATTCTAGGGCTTTCAAGGCGGCTTGGCTGTCAGATAGTATGTAGATATCCTTGGAGGATATTGCATTCATCTGAAGCCAAGTTACTGCTTCATGTATTGCGACTACTTCCGCTTGGAAGACACTCCAATGGTCGGGGAGCCTGAAGGCTAGATTAATGTTCAATGTATCAGAGTAGACTCCTCCTCCCACCCTGCCGTCTAGTTTTGAACCATCTGTGTAGATTCTGATGACATTGTTTGGTGGAAGGTTTCCAACCGCCCACTCATCGCGGGAGGGTATGGATACATCAAATTTCCTGTCAAAGAAAAGTGTTTGTGTGATGTAGTCTACGGATTTGGGTATCGGAGGAAGGAACTTCCTAATGCTAGAGTGTCCTGATTTGCCCTCTCTCCATTGAGAGGTGGCCATTGGACGGATGGATGTATTGGTAGCCATCTGTTTTACTAGGATATCAAGTGGTATAAGGTGGAGCATAGTTTCTAATGCATCTGTAGGAGTGGTTTTTAATGCTCCATTGATGCAGAGCTCAGCTGTTCTTTGAACTTTGCGGAGTATGTTGAGGTGTGTTTGTTTGTCCAGTGCTTGCCACCAGACAATTGCACCATATAGCAATATTGGCCTTACTACTGCCATGTAAAGCCAGTGAGTAACACTTGGCTGTAAACCCTATTTGTTACCCACTGCCCTTTGGCATGAGTAGAGGGCTATATTAGCTTTTTTGGCTCTCTCGAGCAGATTGGGTTTCCAGTTTAATATTCTATTTAGGATAAGACCCAGATATTTCGCTTGATCTGAGAAGCTACGTCTTATGTTTCCCAGTTTTGGAGGACTGATTGTTGGTAGATTGTGTTTTCTTGTGAAAATCACCAAATCCGTTTTTTCAGGGTTGACGCTGAGTCCACAGCTATTAACCCATTGTATAAGAGTATTAAGGCCGTTTTGCATAGTATCTCGAAGTGTGGATATATATTTTCCAGAAGTGACAATAGCAATGTCGTCTGCGTAAGCTATCACCTTGCACCCCTCATGTTCCAGTTTCTCCAGCAGTTTATTAACTTCTAGGTTCCAGAGTAGAGGCGAGAGAACCCCTCCTTGAGGATTTCCCCTTGGTACAGATCTTAGCGTGGATGCCACACCGAGATTTGCACTTATAATCCTGCCTACTAGCATTTGATTTATAAGTGCTCCCAGCGTGGCATCCACCCCAAGCTCCGTTACTGCATTTGTGATAGCCTCTGCTTTGACGTTGTTGAAGGCACCTTCTATATCAATAAAAGCTATCATTGTATATTCCTTTTGAAGAAGAGATTTTTCAATGATGGAGACTATGGAGTGGAGAGCTGTTTCCACGGATTTGCCTTTAGTGTAAGCGTGTTGTGCCGATGACAGAGGTTTTTCTACTATCTTTTGTCTCAAGTGGATTTCTATTAATCTCTCGAGAGTTTTTAGCAGAAAGGATGAGAGACTAATTGGTCGAAGGTCTTTTGGGTTAACGTGTGAGATTTTGCCCGCCTTCGGTATGAAAACTACCCTCACGTGCTGCCAAGGTTGTGGGTATGTGATTCAGGTCTAGGCAGCCTTGGAAGATCGTCATAAGCCATTGCTTTATGATATCGTAAGCTTGTTGTAATTCTATGGGGGCTATGCCGTCTGGTCCTAGTGACTTAAACGGTTTGAAGCTTTCAATTGCCCATTTGACCTTTGGTTGTGAGATAAGATCGAGAGAGTTGTTGACAGTGGGTGCGTATTCCTCCTGGGTTGGAGTATTACCTATTTCTGAACCACCAGGGAAGTGAGTTTCTACTAAAATTTTAAGAGATTCTTCAATGTTGGTGGTCCATGTTCCATCTTCTTTCTTCAAGAAGCTTTGGTTGGAAGGACTAATAGTTAGAATTTTTCTAAGCCTTGACGCCTCGGAGGTTTGTGTTATATTTTCACAGAAGGTTCTCCAGGACTGCCTTTGTGCTTTCCGTAATTCTTTCTTATATTCTTTAAGAGCTATTTTGTAGTTGGTCCATGCATCGATAGATCCAGTAACTTTAGCTTTGTTGAAGAGTTTTCTGCTCTTATTTCAGAGCTCTTCAAGTCCGGTCTTCCACCAAGGTGGCTTTTGTTTCCCCTTTGGTGTTTTGAGCGGACATGCGATATCTAGAGCTTTGTTCATGGACACAGTTAGATTAACAACCAGGTTGTTCAGGGATTTTTTACAGGTAGGACGATTCGGTAGTCTATATGCGAGATCTGTTTCGAGTGTATCTATGTAGAGACCACAATTGACTTGTTTAAGATTACGAAAGCTACGTGATCTCGTGGCAAAGTCATCGATGTCAAAGAGAATATACCTATGATCGGAAAAGGAGTGTTCTTTTGAAACTCTCCAGTTTCTAATCCTGTCAGATATATGGTGAGAGGCAAGTGTAATATCTAAGACTTCCTGCCTATTACATATAATGAAGGTGGGTTCATTGCCTACATTACTTTAAATAAGATTGGTAGAGAGTATGTAGTCGAAAAGTGACTCACCTCGTTCGTTGGTGTCTGAGCTACCCCAGATCACATTGTGAGCATTTGCATCGCACCCAATGATAAGGCCCTTCGATTGCGATGCCGCTGTGGAGACCAGTTGTCTTACGTTTTCCTCAGGAAGGGCTACATGGTCATGAGCCAGGTAAGCTAAGGTAAGCCAAAAACTGCTTTGGCCTACCTCGACGCTTATGGCCACGGTGTCCTTGTTGCTGAAGTTAGAGAGAGTAAATACACTCAGGTTATTTTTTATTAGAATACACGCTCTTGGTTTACCTTGAGATTTGGTGTACAATAGCGTGTAATTTGGAGTCCTGAGTCCGCACACCAGGCCGCAGACTATCCACGGCTCCTGGATCAGAACGACGTCTTCTCCGTCTTTACTAAGGCGGAGGATGAGACTGGCGGACGCAGCCTTTGAGTGGTGGAGGTTAGTCTGCACTACTCTCAGCATCAAGGCTGCTAGAAGTGGGCTTAACCTCCACGACAGTTATATCGGACTCACTGTCCGAGTTGAGGAGGTCATCCTCCAGGGAGGATAACCTTAGTGACTTTGCAAGTTCGGTATAGGAGCTTGTGTCATCCGATTCTGGTGCAGGGGTGCAGGACTGAGATGGGTCGTCCTTAATTGGTTTGGAAGCCTGCTCTTCCTCCAATAACGCCTCATCTTTCTTGAAGATCCGTAGTTGTATGGATGAGAAGCCATAGTCTACCACAAAACCTTTGGATGACAAGATTGCCAGGGACTCCTGATTGATAACAAAAGATACCGATCTAAAATCCCCCTTTGGCTCTTCAACCCGTGTCACCTTCCAGTTAGCTGTTGGTAGATCATGGTTTCCCAACCGAATTGCCTCCAGTATCATTTTTGGATCAGATGGTTCGGTAGGGATTCGGGAACGCGCTCTTGGTCTGTTAGGGATATGATCCCTATCAACGACTTCGAGTCTCGCGCCCGGCCATACCTCCCCCATCCTGGAGATCGCGATCTTATAGAGGTCCACAGACTTTTGGTCGGCGCATGCGATCAGCTTCACGTGGCCCTGATGCCATCCATTGTCGCGACAGGAAGGGCCCTTGCCGGAAAACTCCTTCATTACTGGAATGCCAAAAAGTAGCCCTTTTGACTACTACCTTCCTCCATCTTTCAGGTGAAATGCTGCCGTCCGGATCGCTTTTGTCAATTACCGCAATGATAATTTGCCCAGCTGCGATTTCGCTGAAAAGCTTTGGAGTGGCTGTGCTACCACAAATTTTTTTCGGTGCTGGCTGAGGGACCTCTTCTAGAGATCTCTAGCGCTTTGTGGGCATCGGTTTGACAGGAGCATTAGCTTCACCTATGATATCCACCGCCCACTTCAAGGACGAGTTCTGCTCCTCCGTGCGCCGATTATCGGGAATTCGCATTAAGAGGTCCCTTACTCTGTGCGCTGCTTTCCAAGAAACAGTACCCGTCCTTTTGGTGGGTGGCGCCGTTTTAGCCGAAACTTGCTTGCTTGCTGTTGGTTTGTTGGGTGGCATGTTGCCAGGAGCATTTAGACACTGCGCGTCTGTTGGCTGTTTGCCATGGAGAGCGTTTAAAGACCGCGTGTCCGGTGTAGCTGAAGGCTGCACCCTTTTGGCATTTAAAGACTTTCCGTCTATTTTTTTTGTGTTTTCTTTTTTTTTGATTTTTTCCATCTTGGTCTTACGACCACCTCCTCCTCGTTGGGCGAAGAAGGTTAAACTGGCAGGCTCTGAGACCCCTCCTCGAGCGGAATCGGAACTACATCCAAAGATTTGGTATCTTCGTGTGCAGCCCCGATCCAGCCCGAGCCTAGGTTCAGAGTCCGCCAGTATGGTGGTCAGAAATAAAGAGGGGAAAAGATGTCCAACTCGCCCTAACCCCAAAGCCGCGGTAAGGTCACAGTTACTCCCTAGGGTGGCCAGGTATCAGAGAGGCTCCGCTAGCGACTGGACTATTTTTGATGGGCTTCCAGCCTAGTAAATCCTCGGCACGGGTCGCATAACACCTTGATTCAGCCCATACATCAGACCGATGGGAAGGACACGCGCCAGCAGCACTAGGACTATTAAGAGTCAGAACACTGTGGCTGCATCCTCCCCTTAGCTAACCGCCGTCCCAGATTGAGACACTGTAGCAGTTATTTCCAGCCAGCACAAACGCGGAGGGTTAGGTAGAGGATTTTTGCCGACCTAAATTGCATTGCTAACTCTCCATTTAGAATTGTCCGCAACGCACCGGTTCTGGGTCTGCAACCTCCTAAGGATGACCTCCTTGCTTTCGGAAGTACCGTAAACAATGATGAACATCCTTCTAACGTCCTTTATTGCGTATAGTCGGTCGACCCGCAACTCAGACCCTTCCCATAAGTTCATGAGCTTTGGCACGGTTCGGCACAGCCATACCTTAGATGATGGGTTCTTGCACTTGAGTACAATAATTCCATCCTCCAAGTTTGCATTGCCAACAAATCTTACATCGCCATCGCTTTCATTGATGGTGTCGAGAGCCTCCAAGAGGGCGGGTTTAAAGACCTTCAACTGGGACTTTCCCAACTGATCATCGATGGAGCAATCAACGATGCCCATTAAGAGGTCCTTTTCTGCTACCGTAGCATAGGATGCACGGCCGCTTCCAATAACCCCTTCCGGGTTGAATTTCCCTCCCGCTGAACTCTTTGTGTAGGCAAAGATTTGCTACCGCTCGGTTTCTGGCTATCAGCCCTCCACGATTTCCACTGGCTATCGACTTCGCCGGAAGATCCAGGTTGTTCCCTGAGTCTTTTACGCTCGTTCGTTTCCGGGGTGGACTTATCACATGACATGCTTTGGAATTGGTCCATCATTTTATTGATTGGGGACTCCAAAGCAATCTCCCCCGCGGTTGTGCCCGCCTTCTTACGCTTCCTCCTCCGCCTTTGCTTCTCCCTAGCAAGGAGCCGCTTCGCCTCGGATTCAGCTATATTCCCTGGTGTTGCAGCTTCGACAGGTCTGGCTGACAATTCCACTCCTTTCGGAGTTTTATCGTCCACCAGGCCCGGCGGGCTACCTTGCGGCTTCCCGCACCCTTCCACGGTTAAATCTTTTTGGGATTCCACCGCTTCGGGACTCGCCCCCCCAGCGCACCCTCCGTTTTTTTGTTTTTTTGTTTTTTGGGTGTTCATAGAATATCCCACGAGTTGTGGAGAAAAACGGACCGAACGGACAGAGATCCCCATTATCCGTCCTACCCTACTAAAATACAACAGGGAGTGGGCTGCCCTGAGGAGACACCATTCGCGATCTAAAACCCCTAGACCCTGCACCACCGGTCCAATCTCCCTCGGCATGGTGTCTACAGCCTTAGAAATGGGGGGGGGGGTGACTTTTGGTTCGTTGCTCCACAGAGCCTAACCCAATAGCCATTGTGTCTTTGCGACTTAAGCCCCTACATCGCGTCAAGATTGTCACCCGTGCGTAGAGGAAAGAAGCCTCAAACTACGTCATCGATTTTCAGCATTATGTTTCGTGCGGTGACTTTAATCTGAATATTCTTGCTAATGATAATTCTTGCATAATCTTAATCAGCAATTTTGCGCAATTGGGTCTCAATATAGTTAACCAATAAAGTTAATTTCTCCAGCTCGATTTGCCAACAATGCCGGTCCAAGCTTACTTGATTTATTTATTGTCTCCGATTTATCATCAGTTTTACTGTTTGACCAATTATCATTTGATCTAATTTTTTGTACATTGGACATCGATCTCTCTTCTGCTGCCACTGATACCACTTTTTCCTTTCGCAACTTCAAAACTATTGATTATGCATCACTGTTTGTTGACTTGTCTCTAATAAACTGGAAGGAATGTTGGTTCTTTACCTCGGTTGACGAAAAATTAAACTTCTTGGTAAGCAAAATATCCGAACTTTTTGATAATCATGTTCGCCTTTGTACTCGCCGAATCACCAACGCATCTTGCCCCTGGTTAACGTCTTCTGTGAAAATTGCCCTAAAAAAGAGAAACAAACCTACAGCAGGTGGAAGCGCAATCCAACTATGCTGAACTGGGAGGCATACAAACTTACTAGGAATAAAGCTACCTCAGCCGTTAGATCGTCAAAAAAAAAAGATTATTTTTGTCTAAGTTAGATCCCTCTTTATCATCTAAACAGCTATGGAATAATTTAAAATGCATTGCGATTTCTAATAAAAAGAACGAACCTTGCCAAATTGACCCTAATGTACTCAACGATTACTTTGTTTCGAGCTCGGGCTCTACTGAATCTCAGAATCAATTCATTTCAATATATCTGCTTCAAATTTTTCCACTTAGTTTAATTTGAACGCTGTTTGTGAATTGGATGTCACACGCTATATGTTTAAAATTAGATCGAATGCTTCCGGTGATGATGGAATATCAATTAAGTTCATTAAAATCATATTGCCTTATGTTATCAGTCCGCTTGTGCACATAATTAATCATAGCTTTACAACCTCGTGTTACCCTGTAAAATTGAAGTCTGCAACTTGTTATTATACCAATTGTCAAAAAATCAAATCCCATCGAACCCGCTGACTTTCGGTGAGCTTTAAATGGCGCAGGAGATCTCCAATCAGATTAATACACTCAACCTAATGTCAAATCTTCAGTCTGGTTTTCGTCTGAGGCATAGCTGTTCTACTGATACTGTCAAAATCTTGGATGATATTAGAATACCTTTCGATAAAGGACACGTGACCTTATTCTGCTTACTAGACTTTTCTACAGCATTTGACACCGTGAACCATCATATACTGTGCAAAAAACTCAAGGTAAACTTTGGATTTTCTGACAAATCAGTTCGTTTCATAAAAAGTTATTTAGGCGGAAGAACACAGCGCGTAAAAGTGGGTAACAACTTCTCAACGTATAAAAATATGTTCAATGGAGTTCCCCAAAGCTCAGCACTTGGCCCATTACTTTTTACAATGTTCATTAATGACATCTTTAACAAGTGCAATAATGTCACAATGCATGCATACGCTGATGATCTACAAATGTATTTGTCCAGACCTGTAGGGCTAATCGAAGATTTATGTGTAAGAATAAATGAAGATTTGAATATAATAGCAGCATGGGCTAAAGACGACATGCTTAAGCTGAACCCTCAAAAGTCTTACGTCCTGCCGATTTGAAAAACTCCCCTCTCTAATCCCGATCTTCCCTCTATTTTCCTCAACGATGTCGAACTGAGAGCTGTTAGTAAGGCTTCCAATCTTGGTTTTCATATAAATACTTCCCTGTCCAGTGAGGACCATATAAACTCTTGTGTGAGTAAAGTCTACTATTTATTGAGAAATCTAAGAATGACTGCAGCATTTATTCCCGTCGAAACCAGACGAAAACTAGTCGTGCAACTGCTATTGCCAATTATCACGTACTCTGAAGTCGTCTATAGCAATCTGGGTTCACGGTTCTATTTCGCTATCTTGAAGCGCGAAATTGTCTATTCCTGCATAGGATCATATACTCGCGTTGTCCACTTTACCTCTTTGAAAAACTTAAGTTCTGTAGGTCTAGCAGAGGTATGAATTTCTTGATCCCGAGCTTCTTTTACAAAAACTCTAGCAGACTGTTTTTCGTCAGCGCAATCAGATTGTGGAATTCTTTGCCTAATCACATTTGGTTTGTTTCCAACTATAGAGCCTTCAAGCATTTAATTTTTAACTCTTATCTATCCGCGTTTTCTTTTTCTTGCTCCTCTTTTTTAAGATCTTTCGAAATTGCAATTAATTTGCCATTATCTTTAAATTATGACCTTATCAATTTCTTGTTAACATTATCAAAAATGTTGATTATTATGTATAAAAATTTATGAATTAATTTTTCTTTCTAAATTTTGAATTTTATAATTACTTGTTTTTTCTAATTTAATCTTAATATTCATTTTATTTTTCATTTTATTATTAATTTTCATTTTGATTTTAATTTTCAATATTAAGTTTTAAGCTTATTAGTTAAGTTGTTATTTACTTCAATCTGCAGCATGCAAAAGAAATCTATTCTTATATGCTTACACATTTGCTCAATAAATACAAATTACAAATTGAAATACAAATAACAAAGTGACATCTACCACGACCAAAATTGTGTTATTATTACCAATATTTGTTCCAAGTTACATCAAAATAATAAACAGCAATCGAAAAATATGTTAATATAACTGCAAGCCTTAGGTTCCTGCAACCTTAAAAATTCAGTTGGCCATTTTTTTGGTAGCAGCAACCAATTGGTTTGCTCAGTGGATTATCAAAATAAAACAACCATGTATTGCCAGTTAAACTTGTCTTATTTATCGAAGAACTTCTTTCCACTTCAATACCGACGAGAGGCGCATATTTAAAAGATGAAATGTCGTTTACATTCAAATATCTTTTTAGTCGCTTATTCCCAAATTTTTTTCATTTCCCAAAGTCAATGATGTTTATGCTGCAAAGATTGAAAATTACCTTTTTTTTCAAAATTTTGAAAATATACCCTGTACTTCATTGTTGAAAAATAATGTTTGAGACTTTTCAAGTGCTTTGACTTGAAGGCTTTCAAAAGTCTCTAAGACATTTTTACTGTACCCGAAAATTGCCAAAATCGCTAAAAATGATTTAAAAAAGTGCTTAAATATATTAAAAGTCCATAAAAATAGCCCAAAAAAATTATCTAGAACTATGAATCTATTCATCATAAAATGTCTATGTTATAGCAGAAAAAAGTTGACATGTCAACAAAATCCAAGTCCTGCTCATGAGCATTAATCGTCTCGTTCAACTACATGGTCGAGAATGAGTACAATATATTATTTTTTATCGTTTAAGTACTTGAGCTAGTTCTAATGCTTTGAAAATTTGGCTCGCGTACGCGTACAAGAGACATTAAAAAAAAAAAAATAAACGAAAGTGTACCAAAATGAACTCTGTATTTGCTCGCATGCGTAGTTACGTGAGCGAACCGTTCTTACGCCAGTTTTCAGTGTATACAAAAAATTTTTGAAAATACATCAACGAGACTCGAACTTAGGATAGAATTTGCATAAGAATTATTGGAACAAGTCTAGTTTAATGAATCCGCTAAAATTTCAAAAAGTTGCTGAGTACAAGGCATAGCAGAATTATAATTGTATCATGCGTACAAGGTAGCATTTTTCAAAAAACTATACCCCCTGGGCCCCAAACACGCCCTTAAAATTCAGCAGATTCATTAAAGTAGACGATATTATTTACTGCATTTATCTTTATAAGCTTTGCTACCACTCCAATACACTCAATAAACGATTAAATGCGTATTGCATAGAATCAAAATGCGGATCTAGAAAAAATCAGCTAAATCTTTCCGACGTGCTTTTAAATAGCTCCACAAGTTTGTATTTCCCTCTCTAAAAAACTCTGAACTTTTAATTAATTCTGCTATTTTGTCGAATTTAATATTGACTCGATTAATACAATTAAAAACAACAAACATAAAAAACTAAAGCGCACTACTTGCTAGTTCTGACGCTTTTGTTACAAAAAACGCTTGCCGGTATTTTCGTTTGCTGACCTACTATTTTAACATAACGCTTGTTCACTACAGCTCTTGCATTTTCCCCGACCCACTTTAATTTTCTGCGGTATCTCAAATTATTGACCTGCTTCAATTATAACGACATGGAAAAAGTTTGTAATAACTCTCGTTGTGCAATTAATGACTCAAAAGCACAAATGGTTGCTTGTGGCAAGAGTTAGCATGCCACCTGTTTAGGTCTCGCAAAAAGAAGCATAATCTATATAAAAGAGTATTTTAACAAATTTTAATTTTACTGCGACGAATGCAACCAAATTTGTCTTTCGAATGTTTTAATTGCTGTACGAGGGTGGTTGCAAAAGTACCCGATTTAACAAAGAACAAATATTTTTTATTTTTAACATAGTCTCCATTCAGCTCGACACACTTTTCCCAGCGAAGTTGAATAGCTTCGATACCCTGTTTAAAATGAGAACCGTCGAGCGCCTCAAAATAGCCATCAACTGCAGATTCCACCTCTTAATTAATGGCAAATCTTTTACCAACAAGTCATTTTTTCAAGTCTGGAAAAAGAAAATAGTCTAAGTGGCTAAATCTGGCGAATAGAGTACGTAAGGAAGCATTTCGAACTTTAATTCATTGATTTTGGCAACAGCGATAGTGGATGTGTGAACTGGTGCATTGTCTTGATGAAGCAACACTTTCTTTTTCGCCAAATGCGGCCGTTTTTTCTTGATTTCATCACTCAAACGCTGCAATAAGTTCGCATAATACTCGCCGTTGATTGTTTTTCCTTTTTGAAGACAATCAATGAAAATTATTGCACGCGTTTCCAAAAAAACTGAAGCCATGACCTTGCCTGCAGATGGAACTGCCTCCGCCTTTTTTGGAGCCGGTTCTCCCCTATCAGTCCATTGTTTTGACTGTTCCTTCGTCTCAGGTATGAAATGACGGACACATGGTTCGTCCATGGTTATGTATCGACGCAAAAACTCGGCTTTATTGTTGTGGAACATCGCCAAACAATCGATTGAAACATCTTCACGACGCTGTTTCTGTTCCATTGTGACTAAACACGGCACCCATCTTGCGCACAGCTTTCTCATGTCCAAATTGTTCAATCAATATGCGATGCGATACCATGTCTGCTAGCTCGCGCACTTTCAATCGACGGTCATCCAATACCATTTTGTGGATATTCCTTTCGATTTTAGGTTGGTCACCTCAATTCTACGGCCACTGCGATGTTAGTCTTGGCAGCTCGTACGGCCTTGTTTAAACTCTGCCACCCAATATTTTACTGTTGTAAACGAAGGAACAGACTCCCCCAGAGTAGAATCTAGCTCGTATATTAGTTGACCTTATACTTTTCAAATGAAATTATTGTATCACATAACGATGACCAATTTTTTCCATGCTATGGCTGCCAAACAAATTCTAAACAACGTAGCGTCTTAAAACTTGAAACTTAAGGTTTATAAAGTTAGTACTTTCTACGGTTGTAATTTTTTAAATCAACAACCACTATTTATGCGTCAGGTCGGGTACTTCTGGGACCACCCTCGTAAAATGCCTAAGTGAATCAAACAATTCAGTTTTATCGACAAAAAAAAAATAAATGTTGTTTCAACAAGCTGAAAACACAACTAGCAAAGTTCGACGATATCATCAAGATATCGCAAGAGTTGAACAAAAATGTAGCGTTATCGAAAGACATGCACAAAACTAATTTCAAACTTATTGTTAAAGAATTAAAATCATTGGCAGATGTGGTCATTGCGTGTACGATGAAGTAGAATATTAACCAAAAATTAAGTGAATTGAAGAGTGACATGATAAAAACTTTCACTTTATTACTCAGATCCACCCAAGAGTAGATCAATAACGCTTTTAGATATCTTCGCAGAAAAGATATTTAGATATCTTTCAGAAAAGAACACACCAGCAATTTTGCAGCCTGATCCCTTAATCGATATTCTCTATCAAAAGGTAAATGAAGTTGGAGACGATCTAACAGCAACACGCTGTTATTTGTCGAAGTTGTCAATGTTCTAGATCTGCATCCAGCAAAATCGATTCAATTCCAGATTGGATTCCACAACATCCCCGTTTACACAATAACACATCAATTCATGCCGAAACTCTTCAAGTTTAATTTCAAGACCCTACAGGAACCATAAAATGTTTTAGTCTCTGGTCAATCCAATTTATAGCCCGAAGCAGCCCCACTTGCGCTTGTTGTGGACCCTTTCCGAATGAAGTGACAAAATTCAAAAGCTCCAAAAGGGGCTGAAAAATCATCACATATGCTCATCACATAAAAAATTATTCGATATCCATTTATAACTTCCAAAAGACCTCAGCAACTAGCCCCTAAATACTCAATATTCCTTTCAAACATGCTTGGTTGTTCCGGAGTCCTTTTGGTGATGCCAATATGGTGGGAAAATATAAGCATAACAAATTAGCGGAATTCTAAGTCGAATGCTAAAATTATTATTAAGCATACAATAAACAAAACACTACCTAACGCTAAGTCTTATTTATACATTAAAACTAAGCTCGAAAAAGCTAAAAATTTAAGCTCGAGTTTGACCAATACAAGTAGCCAAATAATAGCTAGGTAGGTTGAAGACACTTCCTTGAGACACAATTAGGCCAATATGGCCCGTTGTGATACGATAGATTGATTTCCCTCTCTACTTAAACCAGCTTGAGCTGTTTGAAAAAGTTAAGGATTCGGTAGAACGAAGATTTTGAGAGACCGTCTAGATCAGTGGTGTTCTTACGCGTACAACTACAATTTTCGACATTTGTGCTTGTGCAAGTAGCCCTCAGCACTGCCAAGAACTAATCTGCATTAAATAATTATTTTGACTCATTTTTTTCTTTATTCTGTTGTCAAAATCTTCTGAAAATTAACAATAATTTTCTACATTTTCTACAAACAGAAGCTGTTACCGTCAATTTTAAGCTGAATGCGAAGGTTTATTATTTAAGATTTGTTATTAAGAAGGATTTTCAACTAAACTAAAAACATTTATTGAAATTAGAAACTTGCTTTGTTCTGAAATCAGCATTAACCCATCCAATTAAATAATCCATCATTAATTAAACCAGCATTAATCCATCCCATCCAATAAATTAAATCAAATTGAATTAAAATCCAAATTTCAATGTTGGCCTTTTTGCAATATACGCGGTATTGCAAGTGGCTGAGACGTGGTATTGCACTCCCACGATATGAATGACGTGCATATTGTTATAGTATGTGTAAGCTATGCATACATTTACGTTCACACAAAGAAGCCAGTTATTTTAAATCAGAAGCTATAACGGACCGAAGTTGGTCTTGTTAGGTATTTTGTATATCTTATTTATTCCATCTGTACAGTTTTCAACAAAGTATTGGCGGTAGAACACAAAAAATTTTAAAGCACGTCGTTTTTTTCTTTATATAATTTACAAATTGTTAATTGAATAGTTAAAATTAAATAAAGTAATTTTATTGTTAAGTGGAACGAGAGCTTTAAGAATTTAACCTTTCTTTAAAATTCTTAATTATTATAAATAAAAAACCACTTATTGACTGCTGAGTAAAAATATGGAACAAAATTGCAGTAAATGCAACGATCTCGACAATGAGCGCATGGTACAATCGACGCCTGCGATCAATGGTACTATTTTGATTGCGCCGATATTGACAGTGCAATAGCAAATATCAGTTGGAATTGTGGACTCTGCGCCAGTGTGCCAATAGAACAAGGAGCAGCAGAATCAACCTCTAGAACGTGTCCCACAGCGTCCTCATCAATATTAACTACAGATCAGTCTACCACCCAAACAAATCGACAAGTACATTTTGCATGGGAGTTATCTAATTCCCACCACCATAGTGGTGTTGTTGATGAGTTCTTGTTGATGATTTATGTTCAAAGTTGAATGAAGATTTGAGTAATATATCAGATTGGGCTAAGGCTAATAAGTTAAAACTCAATCCCCTGAAGTCATATGTCTTGCCGATTATGAAACCAAGCTACTCTCTCCATAATATCCCTATAATTCATCTCAATGAGGTTGCACTAAACTTCGTAAAAAAGGTTCAAAATCTCGGGTTCTACATCAACTCCACTCTTTCTTGCGATGACCATATAAATTCCGTTGTTTGTAAAGTTTACTACATCCTTCGCAATCTGAGACGAACTGCATCCTTTGTGCCTGTTGATACCAGAAGAAAGTTAGTTATCCAGCTTATAATGCCTATAATTTCGTATTCAGAGGTGGTTTACAGTCATATTGATTCTAGATCAAGTCATAAGTTACAACTTGCATTTAATAACGCAGTAAGATACTTAAATGGTCTTAAAAAATTTGACCGTATAAGCCATTTGAGCAATCAGTTACTCGGTCGCAATATTTTCAATTATTTGAATGCTAGAAATTGTATTTTTTTACACAATTTAATTAATACACAAACTCCTGTATACTTATTTAATAAACTCCAGTTTTGTAGATCAACAAGAAACATGAACCTCATAATCCCTGTCCATAATTTTCTGAACTCCAGCAGATTATTCTTCGGGAACGCCATCCAAGTATGGAATTCCTTGCCTTCATCAGTCAAATGTATAACGAATAAACGCAAATTTAAGTATGAAATTTTCAAAATTTTCTCTTAATACTATCTTTTCTTTCTTTTCCCTCTTTTTTTTTTAATTCTTAAAGAAATATTGTTGTTAAAAGTGATATATATAGAGTCATGTCTTTTAGAGTCATATGTCTATGTTATAATATTCTCATTAATATTTTCTAATTATAATTTTTTTATTTGATAACACCTTGCTGGATAAACTAAGTTAGAAATTAATATGGAATTTTAATTTATGTTTTATATCTTTACTTTATTTAACTTATAACCGTTGTTTATTACTCGTTGTTATTATGCTTGTTATTCTTACTGCATTCAAAAGACTAGTCTTATATGTGAACAATATGTTTAACTGAATAAATAAAAATGAAATAGTGACAGCAACAACAGCACAAACTTCTGGCCCTCTGATGAGTTTGCAAATTCGCCGATTTGTAAAAGCTTACAAAACGTAGCAGCATCGACGTTAGCAGCAGAAGTACCTCCAATGCATTCCACAGAAGCAACGAAGGCGACATGCATATTAGAAGTGTCAGCAAACAATAAAATGCTTACGAGCAGGTGTCCACAACAAAATCAACCAGCAACATCATTAACATATGCTTCTTCTCATACCCACAAGAGCAACGTATTTTTACCACAACACAGCCAACATCGTTTGTCACAAGTTCGCAGAATTTTGACAGTTCGTCAAGGATTCGTAATTTACAATTAGAACGCTTGGATGAAGAAATGAAGCTTCAACATCAGTACTTATACAATAAATATAATATTTTCTTCAATTTCCAAGCCAATTTCAAGAGCCATCTTCACAATACATTACACCGATACTGGGTTTGGGTCCAACAACAGCACAACTAGCTGCGCGACACGCCATACCCAAGCAATCACTAACGTTCAATGGTGATCCAGAAGAGTGGCCATTGCTTATAAGCAGTTTTGAAAACAGCACCACAATGGCTGGATTCTCAAACGCAGAGAATCTCTTGAGACTTCAGTTATCTCTTAAAGGAAAGGCACGTGAGATGGTCAATAAGTAAACTGCTCCTACCATCGATGGTGCCCAAGATTATGCAGACACTGCGCATGTGTTTAAGAAGACCAGAGCTTATACCTGAACGTGCCATCCCGGTAATAAAAGCCCAGTTAGAGGCATTAATCGAATATGCTCTATGCGTCCGAAATATTGATGCTACAATGAAATGATGTCAAATGCTGGTGGACAAGCTAGTTGGTGGACAAGCTACCAAATACTTATAAGCTTAGCTGGGCAATGTAAGGCCCAGATGAACAGGTTCCAATAGTTAAAATCTTTAGCGATTGGATGTATCGAATGGCAGAGGCGGCGAGTACGGTAGTGTCGCCGGCAAGTAATAATGTGAAGTTTTCTAAACACACACACATGCAGAGGGCAACTCGCAGCATTCCAACTTTGAGCATCATAGCTCCTATTTTGCATTTGTGCATGTGCATTGTGCATTTTCTGTAAGGTTAACGACCATAAAGTACAACAGTGTAATAACTTCAAAAGTCTGTCAATAAACCAAAAGTAGGAAGCCGTGAAGGCCAACAGACTCTGTCGCCAATGTCTGGGAGCACGCCGCAGAAAGTGTTTTATTAATAAAGAATGCAGCACCGATGGGTGCAAAATAAAACACCATCAACTCTCCATAAAAAATCAAATACCATAAGCCAGGGCGGTTCACAAATTGTAAGTACAATTCTTTAGTTCACACACAGCAAAGTGAGCAATTACATTCTCACAAGACCGGTTGTAATGAAACTCAACCTTATTTTAGAATAATGCCAATTTGCATACATTCTAAGAATAGCTATATAAACACTTATGCATTTCTAGATGAAAGTTCTGCTGTGACCCTAATCGAGAAGAAAATTTTTTAAGATTTAAGCCTTGAATGTACGTCTGACTCCCTGTGCTTAAGATGGACAGGAGACACTACGCGCACCGAAAGTGACTCGATTAAATCAAATATTGAAATTGCAAATGTGGTTACTGGAAAGAAATATAAATTGAATGAAGTCCGTACCATTGAAAATCTGGGCCTTCCAGCACAATCGATTGACATATGTGCAATCACCAAAAAATACCTTTATTTAAAAGGACTGCTGATAAAGTCTTACAGTAACGCAAGACCAGCAGTGTTTATTGGCACTAATAATTGGAAACTGGCCGTTCCTATGAAGATACGAGAAGGTTCTTGGAGCGAGCCTATAGCTTCTGAAACACGTCTCGGATGTACACTTCAATGCTGGAACGAAAGTAAAATACCCGATTTTAGAATATACACACTTGTGACTGTCGCGAAAAATATGAGGAGCTTCACGTGGCGATGGAAACCTATTTCAACTTAGGTTTGCCCTAACCAACGCAGCTTATGTCCATAATAAAAATGCAATGGCCATATTGGAAGACACTTGCCAGCAGATAAACGGACACTACGAAGTTGGGTTGCCATGGCGCGATCAAAACGTTATTCTGACAAACAGCTACGCAAATACTTTTAAGTGATTATGGTGTCTTCAAACTGTAAAAAGTTTAAAACCGACTTGGCGCTAAAATCAACGATTCAAGCTCAAATTGAAAACCTTCTTGCTAAAGGTTATGCAAAAAAAATCTCGAAAGATGCGATAAAGTAACATCACGACAAAATTTGGTAATATTTGTCATTAAAAATCCGAATAAGCCAGTTAAAATAAGATTGGTCTGTGGCTTCTAAATCAAATGGAGCCTCTCTGAAAGACTTCTTGCTTACAAGACCGGATCTTCTGAACCCACTTCTGAACGTTTTATTAGCATTTCAAGTTGGCAGAGTTGCAATATGTGGCGATATTGCTGAAATGTTCCACAGAATAAAGGTTACAGAAAGCGATATGCACGCTCAGCGTTTTCTGTGGTGGGAAGAAGAAGAGTCGCAACAAGCAAATGTATATATAATGCGAGCCTTAACTTTCGGTATGAACTGCGCGCCATGTATCGCTCACTTCTTTCGTGACAAGAATGCGGAGCAATTTAAAAAATCATTTTCTCGAGCTGTGTAGGCTATTCACAGATACCACTATGTTGATGATTTTATCGATAGTGCACCGAAAAAAAAGCTTATGTTAAATTGAAAAAAACTAGTATAATATATATGGCTTATATGGCTTAAATATGGCTTAAATAAGATGGCTTTGGCAGTTTTCAGCCACCCAAGTTCTTTATTAAAACGCCTAAGTTTTACATGTTGGCTTGCCAATTTTTATTGGGTGATAAATTAACCAAGTATTTGGTAATTTTTTATACACTACTTTAAAAAAAAATTTAATTTCAAATAATATATAACTTTTTTCGGGTTTTGGTTTTTTTTTTTGTTTTTCTTTTTTTTTTTTTTTTTGAGCTGCCGCGAATCTCGTTCTGTGATTTGCTTGACTGAAATCGGCAACAACACGAATTTTTCTTTTACCAACACAGTTTTTTTCTTAGAAATTAATGACTTCTCGGTTTTTCTTGCTGATTGAGGTCTATTATAACAAGAACATTAAATTAAATTAAATTAAATATCAAATAAAAAAATTTTACCTTCGCATGCCGTTGAGATTCGAACCCACACCAACCCGAAACCACTGTGCATGAAGACACTACGCTGCGCATTGAGCCAAACTCCTCCGTTACGCGGAGTGAATTATTTAATATTGATTACAACTGAAGCTATGCTGCAGCTATCAACAGAATACGCGACATAATGCATCTGTTAATACAGCATGTGTTAACATCTGTGAATCAAATATTTTTTTTGGCAGGGTATCGAACTATGTGCTTTCAAAGCAATGTATTAAACAATAAGAATTTTTTTTTCTCTTTTTAAATGTAATAAAACTTACTGGTGTGAATATTAACATGTGTTTTTTAATTTACTTTATGTTATTATTTAATTGAAAAGTGATTTTATTACAAAAAAAACTATTAAAATATCAAATCTATCTTTCTCTCGTGTGTCTAATGACGCAGATGTGTTTTTTTTTCGGTTTCTTATCATGCTTTATCATAGGGCTGAAAAATCCTTCTCGAAGACATATGGTTCTGCTATCGACTGGGACGAGTCGCTGACAAACATCTTGTACTCTAAATACTGTCAATGAAAATCCATTCTCAAGCTCATACTGGCAGTCGAAATACCACAATGTTATTCATAAATGCTTAAAGACGCAACAAATATTCAACTTCACACATTTGTGGACGCTGAAGAAAAGGCTTACACTGCCGTCTGTTATTTACGTATTGAACAAGGTTGCAATGTGACAGTCGCTTTGGTGTTAGCTAAAGCTAAATTAGCACCACTTAAATCACTGTCAAGACCTCTATTTGTAACTGCGAGAAGAAGGCGAGAGAAGCGATGGGGAGTTATTTTTACCTGTCTAACTGTGCGAGCTATCCACATTGAAGTAGCTCATAGTTTGGATACTAGTTCATGCATTATGTGTATTAGAAACTTTACTTCTAGGCGTGGAACTCCAAAAGAAATATTTTCCGACAACGGCACGTACTTTAAAGCAGCAGAAAATATCATTTGTGAAAATATAAAAAACATTAATCTTGCATTAATCTCTTCCACGTTCGATAAAATAAAATGGAGACTTAAGCCTCCAGCGGTACCAAATTTGGATGGCATCTGGGAGAGACTCGTGAGGTCAGTAAAAACTGTTCTATATAGCATATGCCAGTCCATGAAATTCACCTACGAAAGCATTAGGAGTGCTTTATGGGAAATTGAATTCATAATAAATTCTCGTCCACTTACTTTTGTCTCACTAGAAACCAATGACGACGACGCTATTACTCCGAATCATTTACTAATTGGGTCATCAGATGGCTATAAACCTATTACAAACTACAGTATGGACCTTCGTCAGCGTTGGCACAAAACTCAAGTGTTTGCGAATCAATTTTGGCGCCGATGGTTACAACAGTATGTTCCTATAATATCAAGAGGAGCAAATGGTTTTTTAAGCATCCTCCATGGAATATCGACGACATTGTGGCTATCGTAGATCAATATCTTCCAAGGAATTATTGGCAAAAGGGTAGAATAATCGAGAGCGTTGTTGTCTAGGACGGCCAAATTAGAAGAGTGGCGGTAAAAACAAAATCAGCAATACTTCAACGACAAGTAGCTATGGTGGCAGCATTGGATGTCGGTACCTGTGGGCAGGGGCGTAGCGAGACCGTTTTGGTAGGGGGGGCAGCATGATAATATGGCCGACTGTGTTCCTATAAATTCCGACTGAATTTTTTTTAATTCTGTCTACATATTACATGTGCTGCGCAAAATAAGCAGAGAAAACGATTTTAAACATCTTTACTCTTAATTGCTTGCCATATTTTAAATTTTATTAAAAAACCACAAAAAATAGCAGTCTTCTAACTTTAAAGAGTTTCACGGCTTCATTAAATAAAATTTGAATATAGAGCCTTAAGGATTCGAAAATAGAGCCTTAAGGAGTTGCGCAATCAAAGCCGGTTGGACTCAGCAGAAAAACTTAAAAAGCTTTTTTCTCGAAATTGTATTTTCGAAGTTGCTTGTATAAAACTAAAACACGTATTGTTTTTACTTCAGTTGATCTTGTAATGGGTTCCGCTGTCAACGCGCAATCACCTTTTTTCCGAAGGGTCACCGGAAATGACGTTGCAATGGGAGAGTTTTAAATATTTTTAATAAAAATTTCCGACATTTTTTGTAAGGCAATAAAAAGTTAGATAAAAAAAAATAGTTAAACATATGCAATTTCTTACCCGAGGAAAGCCATGTAAGTCCTTGATCGCAACTAAATTTGACTATGAAACTGTGGTCTTTAGTTAAAATATTTATTTGAAATATTTGGCGTATTGCCAAATTGATTCCAATCCGAACAAAAAATTCTATAATAATAAAACAGTTTTATATCAACATTTAAAAATCAAAATTTTTTTATTTTTCGTACCAATTAAGACAAATACATATCTTAATTAATAAAAATATACATAAAAATTTATTGATAACACTTTCTTTTAATTCAAATATTTATTCTTCTCTTTTTTAAAGAAGCCCACTGATTTGCAATTTTGTCTAAGCTTAAGACATCAACTATATCTTTTTCCATAGCAAGTATAAGTAAATCATTAAGCCGAGAGTCACTTTGCACGGTTCTTAAATAATTTTTTACTAATTTTAGTTTGCTAAATGTCCTTTTGTTTCCTGCAACAGTAACTGGTGCAGTACACAGCAAACGAGACATTTTGTTAATATTACTTAGAGCTTTTTTATTGCGCTCTGAAATTTTGCATATTCCAGACTGAGTTTCTATGCCTTCACAAAGACTGAATAGGATTTCTAATTCTGATTCTACTTGATATTTATCCACAAAGCAGTTTTTTGGTAAAAATTGTATTGACTCTTCTATTCGATTTAGAGTCGAATCAGAAGCAAACAGAACCGGATCAAAGAGTTCACACAAAGGCTTTATAGATGCAATAAAATTTTGTAAATTTTCTTGCATGAGAGAACTTAAGGGGGTCCTCTGGTAATCCGAAAAAAATTTTTTTCATATTTCTATTGCTCAGATACTCAAAAACATTTTCCCAAAAGGATTTTTCAAAATTCGAAATAGTTTAGGAGATACAAGCATTTTTGTGTAGGTATGTTTTCGTCAAAATAACGCATCAGCAAAGTTGTTTATTTGCCTGCAGTCATTAGTCGAAAATTCTGTGGAATTCTTCCAAAATATGTATTGATATTACAAAATATACACACACAGTATGTATACATGCAGTATGTATACATGCATGTTTTGATTTAGGGGTTGAAATGATTTTGAGCCCAGGTGTTCACATGAAAGAAGCAAACGAACGAGATTCAGTTTATTTTCGAACGCTGAAAGCTACGCGTGCGCGATAACTGCTGTTGTAAAATAAAAGAAAAATCGTTTTGTGTTTTTTTTTTTGCTATGGATAAAAAAAGCCACCCAAACGCGCCGCGTAAGTACGCGTATCGAACAAAAAAGAGGCATTTCCGTGGAAACCAGCACTCCCAAGTAGAGGACACCGACTTTGCCAGCACATCGGCCAAAAAATTGAAGAAAACGCAAGACAATGAAGTCATCATCGAAAACAACCTCCAGTTCTGTTTCTTGGAATTTTTTTCATTTTTCCAAACGCTTGCTGCTCTGGTTATCTGCGCCCAATGTAAACAAAAAATTCGATTTGGAAAAACATGTATGCGTGGAGTCGGCTTCAAAGTGAGTCTGCAGTGCCAATGTAAAGCTACACAGTATATTAATTCTTCGCCGGTGGTCGGTAAATCTTTTGTTGTAAATCGCCGGTTGATATTTGCCATGAGATTGCTTGGAATAGGGAGAGAAGGTATTAATATGTTCTGCGGATTAATGGACATATGCCAAGGATTGTGCCTTGATGCGTACTATGGCACCTTGAAAAACATGCATGTGTCTGCTAAAGCAGTTTACAAGCAGTGCCTGTTGAATGCGGTTAAAGAAGAGCAGGAACAGCAGAAAGAAAAAAATCCTGACTGTGACTCCTCATTGCTGACCGTTTCAGGGGATGGCACCTGGAAAAAACGGGGATTCTCGTCTCTTTTTGGTGTCACTACGCTCGTCGGTAAACATACCAAAAAAGTGGTTGACTCCGTTGTCAAATCAAGCCTTTGCCAGGCATGCAAAATGTGGGGAAAAAAAAATGACTCTGCAGACTTCGAAGAATGGTACGAATCGCACCAGAAAACATGCACAAACAACCACAGTGGGAGTGCGGGCAAGATGGAGGTAGATGCCGTGAAGGAAATGTTTGCCTCATCGATCGAAAAATATGGCATAAAATATGAAAAATATATTGGCGATGGCGACAGCAAAACCTTCAAGGCCATTATAGACCTTGATCCGTATAACGGCGACCCCGTTGTCACAAAAAAGGAGTGCATCGCTCACGTGCAAAAACGCATGGGCACACGGCTGCGCAAGGCCAAAAAAGAAAACAAAGGCATCGGTGGAAAAGGCACTGGCAAACTGACAGACAAAGTCATAAGCGAGCTGACTACTTACTATGGACTTGCTATTCGACGTAATAAGGACTCTGTGGAAAACATGAGAAAAGAAATATGGTCAACATATTATCACAAAAGTTCAAGTGATAGTAATCCACAACATATGTATTGCCCACCTGGTGAGTCCAGCTGGTGCGCCTATCAAAAGTCAGCAGCAGAAGGCTCATTAGCCTCATTTCACCACACGTACGCCCCACTTGATGGAAAGGTTCTGCAAGTAATGAAGCCCATATACGAAGCGTTATCATCCGACGATCTACTCAACCGATGCACTGGAGGTGAAACGCAAAATTGTAACGAATCGTTCAACTCGCTTTTGTGGACCTTTGCGCCGAAACATATCCACTGTGGTGCTACCACAGTCGAAATCGCAAATTTTCTGGCAACCTGCATTTTCAACGAAGGCTTCACAAGTATTTTAAAAATAATGTCAACAATGGGTATTGTCATCGGCCCACAAGCCGAGATGTATGCTGAATCTCGCGACGGAAAACGACTTCAACGCTCAGAGCTAAAAACGTACGCATCATCGAAAGAGGGTCGCACAGCCCGCAGAGCCCAAAAAGCCATGGAAAACTCGTTTTATGAGATGGAGGAAGGCACACTTTATGGGGCTGGAATTGCCGATTAATATTCGTAAGTATTGTATTAAAAAAATATGTGTTAATGTCATTTGTGTGCCTCAAAATTGAAGTCAAAACTTTAAACGCGTTTTTCTCGAAACCATGTTTTTCAAAACTTTGCGCACGATAACTCAAACAGTTTTTGACCGATTTTGATATATGAGGCATGAAACGACGCAGAATTTACGCCGCTATAGCCCCTACCTCAAACTTGCCGAAAAAATAATGTTTACTATTTTTTTTCTACACTAGACTACAAAAAAAAAGGTCGAAATTCGATTTTTCATTTTCAAAGTGGCGGCTCCCCCCCTAAAAAAATTTCGATTTTTGTTTCCGAGGTAGGGGCTATAGGGACATTCATTCTAAGTAACTGAATATTTTTATATATATTTTATAATATTTTTTTTTTTTTTTCAGACGATGTTTACACTTGGAATCGTGCGCAATTTGGACCCACCTTTTTTCCGGAGAACCTCGTTACCAGGCCGAGAACTTTCTGAACGGTATATAAATTCACTTTTTCAAAATTTTGTATTTTTTTCAATAAATTAAGCTACCCAAATCAAAAAACGGAACTAAAATATCTTTACTCGTTCTCTTTCCACAATATTTTGAAAAAAGGCTAAAATTTGGCATAGATTACCAGAGGACCCCCTTAATTTATCTAAAACTTGTTTAAATTCCTTTCTATAAAAACTTTTCAACGAAAAATTAGCCGCGTTTGAGTTGTTTTCATCAAAACGTTTTGGACCTAGACGTCGTCGATGGCGAATAGAATATTCTTTTTCAGCGTCAACATTTAAGGATTTTAGAAATAAAATTGCACTACTTATTAAATTATCCATACTTTCAGTGTCTGAATTTTCATTTTGTATTAACTTAAGAGTACTATCAATAAATTTAATTGCATCCAATATATTTAATTCAACTGATTCAAGGCATTCAGTTAAAATTTTTGTCTTTTTAAGAATATTTTTCATAAAATATAAACTAATTATAAAATCTACTGAAACTAACTTTTTTTCAAGAGAATTCGCAGAATGTCGAGTTGTTTTATCAAACTTTTCCGAGTTTTCTGAAATTTCATGTAATACATCGACTATCGCATTAAATGAAGTCCATATTGACTGAAGGGCTTCAGAGCGCGCAGTCCATCTTGTCTTAGATAAATTTCTCAGCTTCAAAGCATTTTCAACCTCAGAGAGTTTGTCTAACAAAGGCGCATATCGTTTTGTACTGGATGAAAAAAAAACAAAAACTTCTTGAACTATTGAAAACATATCAGCTATAATGAGACTAGATTCGCAGCTGTGTTCCACAAAAGTATTCATTCTATGTGCTTGACATGGAATGTATGGAATCTTTCGACCTAATAGGTCGGATAATTTTTGTTGAGCACCATTTAAAACACCTGACATGCTGCTTGCGAAGTCATAAGACTGAAAAACGATATTTTCAATGCTAAGATGATTACTCTGAATAACTCCTAAAATCTCCTTTGCCATTCCAGCACCAGTCCTATCAATAGCTTCGCATACCTGTAATTCATTGATTTCAACTCGCAATCATCACGATGTTTTTTATCAAGTCACGCACACTTTCTAATGTACAATTGGTCACTGATTCCGAAAATAACTTTAATTTTTTTCTGTCAACCCGTTTTCGAGACATTGCCCACTGTAGTTTTTTTTACGAAAACGAAAAGGTGGTTCCACTTATTTTCGTATAACTTCCGAATTAACAGCAATAATCGAACAAATCCACTTGTAGAGACGAAAATGGAGATCTGAATACGGATACGCAGTGTGTGCTGAGATTGTGGAGACGGCACTTCTCCAATTTACTTACTGGCGACGATTTCACCAATGCCGCCCATGGAGAGCGCAGTCCAGAGCTACCAATCAACAATGACGGAGTGGAAGTACCACCACCTAGCCATGATGAGGTTCGAGTTGCTATCCAACGACTCAAACACAACAAAGCAGCGGGTGCTGACGGCCTGTCAGCTAAATTGTTTAAAACCGGCGGCGATGAATTGATAAGGCGCATGCATCAGCTCATCAGCATAATATGGCTAGAAGAAAGCATGCCCGACGATTGGAACCTCAGCGTACTGTGCCCTATACTTAAGAAAGGAGACCCAACAATCTGCGCAAGTTATAGAGGTATCAGTCTTATTTCCATCGCATATAAGGTTCTCTCAAGCGTACTATGTGAAAGATTAAAGCCGATTACAAAAACACTGATTGGACCTTATCAGTGTGGCTTTCGACCTGGTAAGTCCACCATAGACCAGATTTTCACGCTACGACAAATCCTGGAGAAAACCCACGAAAATCAAATTGACACACACCATCTCTTTGTCGATTTTAAAGCTGCGTTCGATAGCCCGAGAAGGGATTGCCTATACGCAACAATGTCTGAGTTCGGTATACCTGCAAAGTTGATTAGACTTTGCAGAATGACGTTGAGCAACACACGCAGCTCCGTCAAGGTAGGAAATGACCTCTCCGAAACCTTCAATACCGAAAGAGGTTTCAGGCAAGGCGATCCACTGTCTTGCGATCTCTTTAACATCATCATGGAGGGGATCGTACGAAAGGCCGGTGTGCATCGTAATGGCACCATTTTCTACAAAGGCGTCCAGCTCCTTGCGTACGCTGATGATATTGATATTGTCGGCAGAACCAAGAGAGATGTTACCGCTGCTTTCGCCGCTATCGAAAAGGAATCAGCCAAAGTGGGTTTGACGATAAATGAGGGCAAAACAAAATATATGCTGTCTACAAACAAGGGAGCTTGGCGTTTAGAGTCCCACGTTTCATCCGGCAGCTATAACTTTGAAGTAGTCAAGGAGTTCGTTTACCTTGGCACCGCCATTAATACCAAAAACGAAATCAGCCTGGAGATAAAGCGAAGAACAATAATTGCTAATAGGTGCTACTACGGGCTCAGTAAGCAACTAAGTTCCAGAGCCCTCTCTCGATCGACAAAACTAACACTCTACAAGACGCTCGTTCTACCTGTGCTGCTTTATGGCGCTGAGGCATGGGTAGTTTCGCAAACTGACGCAGCCGCTCTGGGGGTGTTCGAGAGAAAAGTTCTTCGCAAAATCTTCGGTCCTGTTCGAGTCGGCGATGACTATCGCATCCGAATGAACCACGAGCTGTATGAGCTCTACGATGACATTGACGTAGTTCGGCGTATAACTGTGCAGCGACTACGCTGTCTGGGTCATGTCCATCGTATGAACGACGAAGCTCCAGCGAAAAAGGTGCTCGAGGCGAGGGTCGCTGGTCAACGACGACGAGGGAGACCATGCCTCCGATGGATGGACCAGGCTGAGGAAGCCCTAACCGCACTTGGTGTATCCGATTGGAGAAGGCGCGCGCAAAGCAGAGGCGCCTGGCGAGAGCTGATGAGGTCGGTTGAAACCCGGACACGGGTTGTTACGACCAACTAAGTAAGTAAGTAAGTAATCGAACAAATAGTATACAAAATTAGGTAACAACATTTTCTACAAACAATGAATACATCATTTTTGATTGACTTGTTTGTTTCGGCGGAAATAATTAAAGTTTCTAGGATTTTTCGAGTTTTTAAGAAAAAGAAAAATTAAATGCAAATTTTTTTGCAAATTTGAAATTAAAGAAATCAAAATATTAAGTACGTTTTGATTATTTTTAATTTAAAACTTTACTTTTCTTACTACTTCGAGAACTTTTACTACTTCGAGTACTTTAGCTACTTCGAGCCCTACTACTACTTCCAGTACTACTACTACTTCGAGTACTACTACTACTTCGAGTACTATTACTACTTCGAGTACTACTACTTCGAGTACTACTACTACTTCGAGTACTACTACTTCTTCGAATACTTCTACTACTTCGAGTACTACTACTCGATTCTTCGCAGTACTCGATTCCAAGTACTCGAATCTCAAAAGTACTCATTTTTGCCCATTACTAGTTACCACGCACCTTTGTCCAATCCCGCCCACTTTTTGCAATATACTTGGCACAAGCCACCTGCATCCATGTTCCAAATATCATAATCCTAGCATCAATATTTGCTGAGTAATAGCGTATAATATTGTTTCCTCTCCCCCTAGTCCAATTCAGCCCACTTTTGCTCAAGTAAACCTTCTTGACATTCAATCATAGTTTTGTGTCCAAGAAGAACATTTAGCTCTATAAAGTCCCAATATTTCACCTTTGCCTAGAGAGTTTTGGGGAGCCTTGAGAGAGCCGGCTCGCGAGCCAGAGCCATTTATTGGCTGCCATAAATTACGGCTCGAGCTCGCGAGCCCGAGCCACAATAAAACTTTTTCTGACTTTTTCTGAATAAATAAAGCTGCTCGTTTCCCGAGCCAGAGCTAAGCTACAAGAGCCAAAAAGAGCCGCGAGCGAGCGACATTTTTCCTACCCTGCAACTTATTGACAATTAAAAACAAGCTTTGTATTTTGGTATTAATTACTTTTCTGTCTTGTTTTATCTCTGCTGTAGCATAAGGGGAAATTTTTTTTTTTTTTGTTACAAACTTTGACTTTTTACACTCATTTTTTAATATTCGAAACTATATTTCTATTGAGATCTGGAGTATAAGAAAAGTTATAAGATGCTTTGTTAGAAACTTTTAAAAATTTTTTTAGACCAGTGATACTTTCTGATTAATGAACGATACAAAAAATAACATAAATACAAATTCACATTTTCGTTTTCGTAAAAAAAACTACAGTGGGCTATATTTCGAAAACGAAGTGACAGAAAAAATATAAAAAGTATTACATATCTTCAAAACAACTATCAAAATGATGACGTCACTTTATCTGGGAAGTAGACGTGTTTTTTTTGGGAGGTGGGCGTCGAAGAGGAAAACGTATAAAAACAAATTGGAAATCGATATTTCGATAACTGTGGGTTTTATGATGATTTTGGTACGTGGATGACACCTCTTTGTCTGGGAGGTAGGCGTGGTGCTTATCCAATTTTTCTCATTTTCAAATTAAAAATTAATTTTAAATAGAAAAACTTATATGTTAAGTTTCATGCTGATGCACAGTGCGTTGAGCCCATATGAAGAAGGGACAAAAATAGAAGCAGTAGTCTGGTCTTCATCTTAGTTAATTTGACGTTGCTGATTTCAAAAATTGCAAAATATTTTATGAAAACCTGATACTTATTTTACAAACTGCGTTTTAAAATGCACATTTCGGCATTCTTGAGTAATTATTTTATAAAAATGTGCGGTCAGATTTCATATGTGCTTACACTTTCTGAAAGGTGAATGTTTTGTTCTTTAAGCAAAATAGTATTTAATTTTGTTTCACTTTAAAAAACAATAGACTGAACACGATTTCGAAACATCCAAATTTAAATTTGTGTAAATTCTTAAAACTTCAAACAAAAATCAGTGCCAACTTTTAGGGGCATGTAATTTTAGCTGCAAGTCATTTTAGTTTTTTAAAATTATAAAAAATTGTTCGTATTCTCAGTTTTTTTTTAAAATTATATTTTAACACGACTTAAGAAAAAAAATACAAAATTAATAAAAGTCCATTTTACTAGGGTTTGTTCATTTTAAGAAGGTTTTAAATACGATTTTCCCTACAAATTTTAACAAAAAGTAACATTTTTAAAAACGTTATAACTTTTATTTTTAATTAATGGTGAAGATTTAATTTTAGAAACGGAGAACAGATACCTCAAGTAAAAATAAAAAAAAAACTAAGAAAAAAAACTAAAATACCGATTTTTTTCTATCGTCTTTCAAACTTTGCTAATTTTTTTTTGCAAACTATTCATACAAAATTAACCAATTTTCACAAAAACTAACCATATAAAACATGACGTAACTTTCGTTTTTGATTTCAGGCGCAGATAAAATTTTGTGCACTAAAGGTGAATACTTTGATAAGGCAAATAGTCAAAATAAAAAAAATACCAATTTTGTTTTTATCTCTTCTCAAAATTTGGTAATTTTTGAGTTTTAAGACCACTTATTAGGGTTCATGTAACTTTTTTTGCAAAATAAATTTTGAACAAAAACCAATAATTTTCGTAATTTCAAAATCATTTGAAATAGTTGTGCATAATTTTTTTTGTCATTGGTATATCAAAAATTAAAATTTTTTTAAAAATCTTTCCAAGATCTTTCTTAATTTTCCTGAATAAAATATGTCAACTTTAAAAATCTGGCATTTCTTAAAAACATATTCATTTGGTTTTTTCTGATTTGGCACAATTGAATCATTACCTTTAATTGTGCATACAAATTTTTTAATTTTGTATTTTTGTCCCCATTCAACGCATTGTGTGATATCTCGAAATCTAGGGGACTTATGAAGGCCTTACCATATTGATGACGTTACTTCATATAGTAGATAGGCATGGTTCTTGTCCGATTTTACTCATCTTGAAACCTTAACTTACTTCTGGAGCGAAAAGCTTACATAACGAATTTAAAAATACGCCCGTACTCGTTCGGACAGACTAGACAGACGGTCATGGCTAAATCGATTCAGTTTTCGAGTTGATTATTTATGTATACTTATTGCTGTACCTGACACGCCTCCTTAAGGGCGCAACAAACGTCGTTGAAAACTTAATATACCTTTACAGTTGTACGTGTGGGGGTATAAAAACGGAATCTGATTTTCGAAACCAGTGACCAATTTTCATTAGAGGCATTAGACGTAAAAGCAACTTTTCGAAATTTGTAAACTAGCGTTATTTGCAGTTATTCCCAAAAGCGCAAAGTTGTTTGAATTATTTTCTTCTTAAAATGAAGAATTTTGTGCATATAAATTGCAGAAAAAAAATTTTTGTGATCGATTGATTTTCTCTAACACTTAGTAAAACAAAAATTTCATTAGGTACATATTTTATTAAGTACGTACTTTTTTATTTTTTGCTGCGGCAAGGAATGGATTCCCTAGAGCGCCGGGCTCCTTGGTTTTTATTCGTTTTCCACCGTGACGAGAAGCTTCATGTTTTCGTTGAAAATCATCGTCGAATATGCTTCCACAGCTTAAGCATTCTACTTTTCTTCGTTTTCCCATTTTAAAATGTTTCTATTTAAATTCCTTAAGCAAATAAGTTAAACTGCTTTAACCGCCTTTATAATAAACTAAAAATAATACTTACGTTCTTAAAATTTCTTTTGATATGAATAAACGATTGCTTTTTAAACAATTTCTTTTAACAAATATTATTATTTTAACCAAATAAAACGCTTTTTCAATTTCTTCGTTAAAAACAATAAAAACGAAAGTCATTGAAAATTAAAGCTTTTACATAAATGAAGATATAAATTACTGCAGAAAAAAGACGACAAGAGAATTAAGAAGTTAAACATAACGATTGTTTACAGAAGGAAGGAGACAACATTCAGACAATTACAAAATATCAGTTTACCAAATTTAACCAAATGGCATGACTTTTTAGTTTAAAGGTCAACTAAAGCTTATGTGGCAGCACAAATGTTGGTTCTTGCCGCGAATAAACTTTGATATAATAAAATTACCGACTTCAATTGGTTCTGGGCAAAACTGTAACTGAAACTGAATGGTTGAACCAACTGGAAGTGAAGTGAATTGGCTGACAGAAGTTGGTGCAGTTGGTGTTGAGCACGAATAAAATTAAAACTGGCCGAATGTATATGACTTTGTGCTTAGTACAACTGAATCTCAAATTAGCCAACTGAAACTCAAACTTGCCGACTGAAACTCAAATTGGCCGACTGAAACTCAATTTAGCCGACTGATACTCTAATTGGCCGACTGCAACTCAAATTTGGCCGATTACAGATGGTTTGAGGTACGACTTATAGAAAAAATTGGTCAAAAATAGAAATTTTTGCAATTTTTTTTATATTTTTCCATGAATTGCTGTTAAAATTGGCCGACTCTAAAAAATTAGGGGGAGCAACGTGCCCTCCCTGCCCCCCCAGTAGCTACGCCCCTGCCTGTGGGTGAGCTTGCGGCTTCGGACTCGCTTACGGGTGAGGAAATGTTAACGTCAATTTAAAGCTGAATGCAAAGGATTATTATTTAAGAAACAGGCTGTTCATATTTTATTTATTATATATTCATTTGTACGACGTGCATATTGTTATAGAATGTGTAAGCTATGTTTACATTCATATTCACACAAAAATGCCAGTTACTTTAAATCAGAAGTTAGGTATTTTGAATAACTTATAAATTCCATCTGTACAGTTTTAAACAAAGTACTGGTGGTAGCAGGCAAAGAAATTTAAAACACGTCATTTTCTTTTTTATATAATTTAAAAAATGTCAATTGAATAATTAAAACTAAATGAAGTGAATTTATTGTTAAATGAAAACGAGAGCTTTTAGAATTTGTCACAAAGAAAGAAGTCTTTCGAGTAACAGAATCATACAATGCATAGAAAAGAAATGAATAAAAAAATTGAGCGGCGGAGACCTCTCCACCTGAAGTCTCAGTGCCAACTGATTGAGATTACTTCGTGCGTGTGATCTTATACATGTTTCGACTCTCGAATGAATCCGTTTAGACTCTCCCCGTGTGGGACTACGCTAACATCACTGGTCTAGATCATTGTAGAACCAGTTATCTAAATGATGGCGGCGAATTTAAGCTAGTGCTGGGCCAGTGCAGAGAAGATGTGTTATGGATTCTTCATCTCTGCAGCATCTGCAGAGGTCGTTGTGGAGGATGATCAATCTTCGTGCGTGATTACCTTTTAGGCAATGGTATGGTATAAATAAAAACACCTAACATTGTACTGATTTGATCCATTCTCAGGAAGATCAGTACCTTTGGTGATGTATGGTGCTTCCCGTTGACCAAATATTGCTGGGTTCTTTTACGCATATCTCATTTTTGAGTAGTTTACATGTGGTGAGGGGTATATCAATGCTTTCTTTCTCTCATCTACTTTGCAGTTTCCTAGAAAGTCTCTATGCCCGGGAATCCAGCAAAGGAGTATTTTTAGCTGCTCTGCCATCTCATTTAGGGATCTGCGGCAGTGAAGTACTGTTTTGGATGTTGTTTCAACAGATTCTATGGCATTCAAGGCGGCTTAACTGTCATATAGTATGTAGATATCCATTGAGGATATTGCATTCATTTGAAGTCAAGTTACTGCTTCATTTATTGAGAATATTTCCGCTTGGAAGACACTGCAATGGTCGGGGAGCCTGAAAGCTGAAGATTAATGTTCACCTGAATGCTGAACCTTGCCATCTAATTTTGATCCATCAGTGTAGATTCTGATGACATTGGTTGGAAGGTTTCCAATCTCCCACTCTTCGCGGCAGGAAATGGATACATCAAATTTCCTGTCAAAGAAAAGTTTTTGTGTAATGTAGTCTACGGATTAGGGTATAGGAGGAAGAAACATCCTAATGCTAGAGTGTCCTAATGTGCCCTTTCTCCATTGAGAGGTGGCCTCTAGATGGATGGCTGTATTGGTAGCCATCTGTTTTACTAGGATATCAAGTGGTATAAGGTGGAGCATAGTGTCTAATGCGTCTGTAGGAGTGGTTGCTGGTACGCTGAAAGTAAGCATATTTGAAAATATAGTTTTTTTATCACAATAAGCTTGTAACTAACGTTTTTTTTTCTGTAAAAGCAAACAATTGATCACAATTTTTAAAATTTGTAATTATTTTTTAATACAAATAAAACACTTTTTGTAAAAACTTATTTTTAGTTATCATTAGCTGCATTCCCGTGGTCGTTGATCTAGAGCGTGGTTCTATTTAATTTACAATGCAAAAACAAAAATTATAACCAGCTCTTTTCCTGGCTCTATTTCTGATCTTGAAATGCTGCCAAGCTTAAAGCATATTTTTCAAAACGAACATAGTTGGCAAATCTGAAATACTCTTCTAAGAGTTTTCCATTTACTGCTCGCACTCGTATTTTGACACATCATCGCGAGTGGTGCCAAATTATTATAAAGTTGAACTTAAACTGTTTCACTGAGATTTGAAGAGTTTAATTATTTAACGTCCTGTTTGGATATCTTTGTAGTTGAAGGGAATCGAATTTTTCAGCCTTTGTTGGGGCGGGCACGGTTGGATGTATTATACCCAAAGTGGAGAGAATTTTTTATAACTTCCATATCATAAGATATAAATAGATTACTAGCGGGGATTCATGCAAATTACTATCTAAATTTGGTGCAGTTTTTTCAAATGATAATAAATCAGTTATAAATGAATTTGAGGCGAAATAGATTTGGTTGACAACGCGTACCCAATTTTTTCAAAAAGCTATTCTGTTTCATATGGCCTGAGGAGTAAGGTAGACGAAGAACTTGATAGAATATGAGCGAAAGGCGTTATTGTCCCGGCCAGGCGAATCAGATGGGCAAGCCCTATGGTCATTGTTGCAAAGCATAATGGGAGTTTACGAATGTGTGTTAATTGTAAACGCAAAGTAAATAGGTTAATTGAAATGGACCACTCGGTAATACCACGTATTGATGACACTTTGGCTGGCTTATCCGACTGGAAGGTTTTTTGCAAGCTGTTAACAGGTAGCTGTTTCAAAAAGATCATAAGAACATACTAACAGTAAACACACACAGGGGCTTATACCAGTTTACTGGACTTGTGTATGGTTTAAAAACTGCACCTCAAATTTTTACCTCAATCGTGGAAGAGATTTTGATAGATAACAAAGATATTTATTTCGATGACATATTAATATTAGGTAAAACGCAGAAAAAATGTGAGGAAACTCTAAATAATTTCGCACTATTATTTTCGTATTATTTTTACTATACACAGCGATGATCAACCGCTTAGAGAAATATTTCTTATATCTTATAAGTTCTTAAATATTAAGCTTAAGTATACCAATAAATAAATTAAATTACTGGTGCGTCAGCAATTGCTTTGCTAACAATATTGGCAGCTTAAAGCGGGTAACATCTAAATACTAAGTCGATACTCTAACTGACAGCTGCTCGCTTGACAGATTAGTTTACCTTGATAACAGATTTGCTGACTCTTGATAACAGATTAGCTTAACGAAATTTCGCCATATACGAATATTCGCCATATTACAAAAAAAAATATATTTGCGAATAATTTAAAAATTTCATTTCAGCATTCCTCATATATTTATCATTTCATCCGGGAATTTTCGTATCATAAAATAAACGGAATTCTAGAACCGGCTTGCCGAATTTATACTTAAAAACCGGGATATGTTAATTTAAGTTTTAGCTGATGCTTAACATATTTTAAACAGAAAAGAATATTTAAAAAAAAACTGTTTTCTAGTTTTCTTCTTCACATATATGGAAAACAACAGAGAATAAATAATGCATTTTAAAAGCCGGCAGAAACTTTGAACAAGCATTTAAAAACAAACAAAATACTTAGTTCGAAATCTGAGACTCTGGCAACGTGCTTCTAAGTGACGAAATATTCAGTTCGTTTTTATTATTTAAAGATCCTAAAATAACCCCTCACCATAAAAATAGTAATAAACTTAAGTTCAGAAAGGAAAATATATATATATTATCTGAAACGCCTATCAGTATGTTATGTCATAATGTACACTATCGGTTTTAATTGATTAACATAAAAACTCGTAAAAACGAATATTCATTAAGGCAACTTCAATCTGTCAAACTCTTCTTAAGTTAAAATTTTTTTATATTTCCTAAAAAATAATGCAACTGCAAGGTGCTGGGATTTTTTCTTAGCCCAAACACTTGGCTATGCATAATAAAAAATAACTTTTAATTTAAACTTTTCCAATAAAAGGATATAACGTTTCCGCACATCCTAACTTCGAATGACTGCCATGTAAAAAACAGTGATGGCACCCTACGCCCCAGCTCGTCAGTTAGAGCTAGTATTTTCTCTGGTGTGATGTATGGCAACGTTTTGGACACATACACACACACACACACACACATGCACAAACACTCAACTAGAGCACATCACCAAAAGACGAGATGCGACAATCGATCCGTTTAATATTTATTGCTTAATAATGCATATCACGTAGCAGGGCTTTAGTTTTTCGTAGCTTTTGATAAAATTGCTTCCAGTAAACTTGTCCCATCATGTACCTCCTCCGCCACATCAACATTCTAGCAGAGCTTTGCTGTAACTTTTTGTCGTTTGATGCTTAGCTTTGGAGGAAACTTTTAACGTATGTACAGGACGAAGGATATCGATGCCATCAATTCGGTATTTCAATCCTTGTCAGTCAGGTTTCTTTGCTGGCGTGCGCGTACCTTTCCTTGTAACTTTGTTAAAGCATGCTGCAATAAGGCGTGAGGCAAGAGAACAGGGGCAGAGGCAGTTGCAACAGCTGCAGATATAAAAAAATGGAATAAAGAAGAGTAAATTTGCTAAAAAGATGTATTTTATGCAGGAAACTTCAATGGATGTGAACAAAACAAAAAAAAAAAAAAAATATATATATATATAAAAAAATTAAAAATGCATTTCTACTGCTAGTGAAATGGCGGCACAAAAGGTGGGGAAAATGTTTTTAAGAACTAATACTTCTTCGTGGTTCCGCAAAATGGTGTAATGGACTGGTTTTTTTGTTGCAGTAGAAAACATTGTCTGCATTTATTGTAAGCCTCATAAAATTAATTCATTGCAATCAACCTGTTATGTAAGCAATTTTGCGGAGTGAGGCAACCTAAATTAAATGACATTTTAAATTTTAAATTAAATGAAATTTTGCATTCTTAGTATTTAGTGAATTGTTTCTATTTGACAATTCGAATTTTGTAGAATTGCTGGTTCCGAAAAGTCAAAATTAGAGACGTAATGGATATTGAGAATGGCACCAAGTTTAAATACACCTAAAGGCAACCAAGATCCACAGATTGGGAGTTATATAATAAACTCCTCATGGAAAACTTAAACCGTTGCAATAGGAAGGTAAGAAACATTGATGACCTTGAAATAGCAAGTGACAACCTTATCACAGCTATCCAAACTTCCTACCATCAAGCCTGCCCAGAGACCACAAAAACTGGAAATAGGCACACTCCTAGATGGAACAAGAAATTGGCCAAACTTAGGACCGTAACTAAGAAACTATTTAATAGAGCCAAATTAACTGGTGATTGAGACAGCTATAGAGAAGCCCTCACCAACTATAACAAAGAGTTTAGAAGTGCAAAGAGGAACTCATGGAAGTCCTTCTGTGAAAGTCTTAAGGACACGACCAGTAGTGCAAAAATCCACAGAGTTCTATCTAAAACTCACACTAATGACATCGGCATGCTAAGGAGACCGAATGGCACATTTACCAATGATCGCCTCGAGACTCTAAAGCTCCTTGCCGAAACCCACTTCCCGGGTTCTACTACATTGACTGGAACTCCAACGAACCTATTACAGACAGAGCATAGAAGACCAAACATAATAGATTGGAGATTATCCAGATCAATCTTCAACGAGGTCAGGATAAAATGGGCTCTCAGCACATTCCAACCATACAAGGCAGCTGGAGCAGACGGCATCTTTCCCGCACTCTGGCAAAATAGCCTAGTGTTAATGCCTTTCCTAATAGCTATTTTTAGGACGAGCTTCGCATGGGGTACTATACCCAAATCCTGGAGAGAGGTTATTGTTAGATTTATACCTAAAATGGGCAGTAGATCTTCGGATCAACCAAAATCGTATAGACCAATAAGCCTCACCTCCTTTCTCCTAAAAACTATGGAGAAAATTGTTGATCGGCATATCAGAGAGGATTGCCTTAGAGACCATCCGCTGCATTCGCAACAATATGCATATCAGCCAGAGAAATCAACGACTCATGCTCTTCAGATCCTTACAAACAAGATTGTAAAATCACTGGGGAACAAAGAATATGTAATCGGGTGCTTCCTAGATATTAAAGTTGCTTTTGACAACACCTAATACGCTCATATAAGCGAATACATTCAGCGCAAAGGTGTTGATGGAAGAACAACTGCTTGGGTGCATAACGTGCTGAAAGTCAGGAATATGGAATCAACTTTGGGCACGGTAGAACTAAGAGTACTCGCCGCAAAAGGTTGTTCACAAGGAGCAGTTCTCTCTCCAATACTGTGGTCTATTGTGGTTGATAAACTCTTAGAACTTCTTAGCTCAAATGGCTTCGATGTGCAGGGTTACGCTGATGACATCATGATCCTTATCAGAGGAAAATACGAGGATACCTTATCGTATCTCCACCAGAGAGCACTTAACATAGTAGCTAAATGGTGCAGGGAAACAGAGCTCAACGTCAACCCTAAGAAAACCAACATCATCGTCTCCACCAAGAAAAGAGTCAGCGAAAATCTAACTGAATCTACTCTTCTCGGTGAAACTATAAGCTTCTCAAAAGAAGTCAAATACTTAGGTGTGACGCTTGATGATAACCTCACATGGAACCCACACCTAAACAACACCGTAAACAAAGCAAGGGCCTCATTGTAGGTCAGCAGAAGCTTTGTAGGCAAAAACTGGGACCTTAGTCCCAAACTAGCCATGTGGATGTATACTTCCATCACGAGACCTATCGTCTTATATGCCGCACCAGTATGGTGGAGTAAAACGATCCAAAAAACAGCTCAAGCCAAGCTCAGCAAATTGCAACGACTAGCTTGTGTATGTATCACACGAGCGATGCGTTCTGCTCCAACTGCTGCTTTGGAGATTTTGCTTGGTATACCAACATTACATCTTCTTGTTAAGAAAGAAGCTCTGCTCTTCACAGTCAGGCTCATCATTGACAACCATTTGATTATACCAAGTAATACTCACTCAGCGCTGTTAGACGAAATAACCAAGGACGAGAATCTATGGTTATTACCTTGCGATCCACATGGGAAAAAGAGAGGCCACGGTTCACTGATGACTTTCAAGCCTGGTATACTGATGGCTCAAAGACAGATGAAGGGGTGGAAGTTGGAGTTTTTGGCTTAACGCAGAGAAAATATATATATGCCAACATGGGCATAGGTAATTCAGTCTTCCAAGCTGAAGTCCACGCCATTGAGATCTGCCTAAGAGAGTATGTAAACAGTCCCACTAGGAACAAAAACATTTACATTCACTCTGACAGTAAAGCAGCTCTACTTGCACTTAGCGCATACAAAATCACGTCCAAACTCGTGTGGGATTGCCTACAGCTACTTATCAAGGTATCTACCCATAACAGAGTCCATCTCATTTGGGTACCAGGTCATAGCGGCTATTTAGGTAACGAGATCGCAGACGAACTAGCCAGGAAAGGGGCTGCAAGGTCCTTCATAGGCCCAGAACCATTATGCGGGATACCATGGGGCACTATGCGCCATAACATTAAAATGTGGCTAACAGAGAGGCACTTCATTACTGGAGGGAAACTGAAGGTAACTGACAGGCTAAAACATTCATGCCAACCACTTCGCTCCAAAGAACGAAACAATTCCTGATTCTAAGTGGAAGATCTATCAGACTTGTCACAGGTTTCCTAACTGGATATTGTAAGGTAAATAAACACTTATCAACCATGGGTATAGTCCAGAAGATCTGTGTAGATTATGGTTTGAAGATGAAGAAACAGCAGAGCACATCTTGTGTCACTGTAATGGTCTAATCAGGACCCGTCTTCGTTACTTAGGTGCATTGTACCTAGAACCGCATCTAATAGCGGATAGTTCACCCAAGGACATCGCTCTGTTCGTAACGCACTTAACGATTAAGGATGAACTATAACTTATAGAGGTTTGTTACAATAGGCCCTTGGGGCCGCAGTAACTAAGTGACTTGCTCCCTCCCCACTTTAATGATAAATTCATATATAAACTGAAAACTTAGAAAAACGTTCAATTAGTGAAATGATTAAAATTAATAATCAAAATTAAGAAGTGGTAGATTATGGGGAATAAGAACTAAATTTTTAGCGTTCGAAGATAATAGGCGATTTTTTTATTGACAACATGACAAATATACAAATTAACAAATAATATAATCAAAACAATTAACTGTTTTAATACGAAAGTTTTCAGTATTCCCAGGATAAAGTATTTAACCAAAGAATATATATAGCAGAGGCCTTAATTCGGTCTTTCAAATTTTGAGTAGCAAGTCCTATATATATATATAATTTATTTCAAAATATAATAAATTGGATGAAATACCTAATTTGACCTAAAAAAATTTAATATAATTAGAAAAATTTAAAATAATAACATTTAATAATTTCAAAACAAATACCTGCAATTTGATTAAAAACCTTTAAAACTTGAAAATATCTAATAGATAAACTGAAATAAATCCAGCCAAAAAATGTTATAATTGTGGTGCAAATATTTCAATTATTTTCTATAAACAAGTAGTTATTTAACTTAATTAGAAAATCAAATTTAATTATTTAATTTAAAATTTAATTAATTAATTTAATTAATTTTTTCATATATATCTTTTTTTCAGAAAGGAAATTATTAGGTATATATGTACCTATATTAAAAAATTCCGATTGTAAGCTATTGGAATAACCTCAGATAACAAGATTGGAATAATTCATAAGATGCTATCAACAAGAAAAAAATCCTAGGCAACATATTAACAAGCACAGCTGACTACAACAACAAAACTTTGAATTCATAAGATCCTAGCAAGAACAAAAAAAAATCACAGCTTACTATACCAACATCAAGCACAGCAGACTACAAACACAACAAGAACACAACTTGATAAAATCCTAGCTTACTATAGAATAGCAACAACAACAAGCAGACAACCTTGTCTTGTTGCCGAATTTCAGCATGCAGCATGGTAGAAGGGCAGCGGGTAGAGACAATTTGGCAGCATAAACTGATCGAACGCTGCTTGTTGCTTGTTGCTTGGCAGCTAGAAAGCAAAACATAAAAAAATGCTTGCCAATTTATGTTATTCACCTGATCGAGCGATGCTTGTATGTTTTCTAGTTGCTTGGCAGCTAAAAGGCATAATCTGAAAAGCAATCTTCATAAATAACTGTTTAAAAGAATCAACCAATCAACAAGCAGAATATAAAAATGCATGCAAATTTCTTTCTTCCGCTTCAGCTACCCACACACATGCATGCACACAAAAACAATGACTAACTTTATCAATGAATTTGTCTTTTTTTGTTTGCATCATCGCAAAGTTCTAATGAAAAAAAACTGAACCACTTTGTAGTTTCTCAAAAGAGCGTGAAAAGAAATATGGTGGAAGCTGCACAAATATCGGAGCGCGCCAGCGCAGCCAGCGCGCACTGTTAATGCTCTGCAATTTTAGTGCTGTTAATGCTCTGTAATTTGAGTTACCTCGGGACTAATAAAATTATATGAGGATTTGCTACTCAAAATTTGAAAGAGCGAATTAAGGCCTCTGCTATACAAATACTCTTTGGTTTTTCTCGAAATGACATTTTTTGAAACGGCTTGCACTCTAATTCGAAAAGTATTCGTGCGATTAACTCAAATCTTGTTTTATTGTTTTTAAAAATTAAATACGCTGTAGGTGAACCGGCAAAATCAAGTAAAAACTTTTTTTTGTTCCTTTTTTAATTTATAAGATCCGATTTCAAAGTTAGAATTCAAAGTTTAAAAGAAAAAAAAAGTGTGCGTGTCAGCTCCGACGTGCGATTGGAGTTTACTCCTCTAGATCGATTACCTTAGAATTTGAGATGTACATGAAAGGCGGCCGTGGCATACTATGCGTGTCTTGTATGCGATAGAACCCAAGTTCAAATCCCATCTGAGACAGAAAGATTTTTCAATTGAATCAATTTTTCTGTTCGGCCGCCACCTCTCTGCAGACAATGGCAAACCTTTAGAGACTTAAACCTTGTAGGCCCAGTTCTCGGTCGCTTGTGTTCAAACGTTTCGCAACACCGCACAGAACAATTGGTCATACGAAGCTCGGTCAAAGTCCTTTCAAGGGCTGAAATGGCCATTTTGTTTTTTTTTTGTTTTTTTTTATAAAAGGCAAAGGGGGGATAAATAAGGAGTCTCTTCTATTACTGAAAGCATTGTATACTTTTTAAATTTTAAAAAATATTGTTTACATATACTTTAGGGTGTCCCAAAAATGTCGAAGTTGTTTTTTTTTTATGTGGTACCCCCTCAATTTTTTCGTATGATGTTGAAATAAATGTAAAAAAAAACTAGGTGTACCTAGGACCGCGGGAGTCCGTGCCGACTTGCATCGGTACATGTCAGTACTTGGTTATATGGGAAAAAAGTGCTAATATTTTCAAAAACCCTAACAACTTTTGTATAAGTGTATATTTTCAAACAGCTTGTTCGCAGTTAGTTTTTTATTTAATTTTCTTTAAAATAAATTATCAAACATGAAAATTGAACGAAAACCTTCAGAGTTGTGATTTTTTACTTTTCGAAAAAACTCGTTTCTGTTCTCAAGCGTGCTGCGACTATGCGCAGCAAAATACCAACATCGAAAAAATACCAACAAAATACACACAGCAGCAATCTTTGCTATTATATAAAATTGAAGTGCAAAATTTTTGTAAAACCCCAAAAGTACTGGGCCGATTTTTATATATAATTTTTATTTTTTTTTTAATAATTTTACGCCTACCTTCCATACAAATTTATTTGCTGTACATAACTTTGTATGGTATCTTTGTATTGAAATCTCTGTACTAATAAAGGAGAAAATGAGAAAACCTTTCACTTACATCAATACAACATACAACTTTACAACACCTTGTGAATTGCCTAAAAATTTATTTCAATACTTTACTTTTTAGGTGGTGGTACCATAGGGTAAGTGGACAATTTGATCAGTGACAAAAAGGTTTAAAATCCTGTGTTTTAAGCTTCAGCAATAATCATGGCGTATTGTTAGATGCAGAACTTTCTATTGTATACACATCTTGAATGATACTCCAGATCCCGGTGGCGCCAGGTATTCAGATAGTTATAGTTCAAATTAAATAATTATTTGGGCTGAATAAGAATGAAAACTTCTTATTAAAGCTGCACAAACGCTTTTAATTCCTGTATAACTGTATGATCCTGTATGATCATAAACCTAGCAATCCCAGAAACTAATATGAGATGAAATTCGCTCAATTTGTGTTTATGTTATATTTTATTGTTGATATTGTAAGAAAAATGCTATGTTGTTCTTGTTATTTTGTTGAAGCCAAACTAAGGAATGAATTGATATCAAACTCATTTTAGTTAAATGTTTTTTTTTCTTTTTATTTTTTTGGACTTAAAGAAATAATATTAAACTTCGAATACTTTTGTGAGTGACTGAAACTCGGAACAAGCACAAATGGTAGATATATAGTTTTGCTGTTATCAACACATTTCATCAGTAATATTTAAATTTTATGTTGGACTTTAGTTGCTTTCGTAATGAAAATACTTGTGTTGCACTTGAATTCTTAGTTTCTGAGGCATCTTATATTATTTAGTGCCTCATTGGACAGAGTAAGTTCATCTTGCCACTTACTTAGAATGTAAATGTTGCAAAAGATAATATTTTCCAATTATTATTTGTCAAAGTTTTTAATAAATGAAACACAAATATTTTGCTTAAGTAAAGACACTAATTTGAGAATCAACCCACACGAAAAGGAGAAAATAATGGTTTATCGTCAGTTTGCCGCAAACTTTCTATGTACGTTTATCGTGCATGAGAACGTTTTTTGCAATAGTTTCAACAGTTAGGAGAAACGGAAACAGTTGCGGAAAACGGGTTATTTAGTTGCAGGATATGAATTTTGTTTGTCATAAATGCGTACAATTTCAATTGCGGCAAATGAAGAATTTATTTGTTGTAACTTAAAACTTCATTTGAAGGAAACGAACTACTTTTCTCAGAAACAAACATTTTAAATTTAAAAAAAGGTATTTTTTGACACAAAAAAATAAGCAGTACTAGCCGAATATAAGCCGACGGAAAATACAATAGACTGGGGCAACAGGTTAAGCAGAGCGAGCAGTAAGCTTAACATCGACTGAGTCGGGTTCGATTCCCAACGATGGAAGTAAGAAGGCTTTTTTTTTTTTAAATCATATTAAATTTATAAATTGTTAAAATCAGTTAAAAAATTGTTTCTTATTCGTTATTTTTTTAATATTTTACGTATAATTTTTTTGTCAGAGACAACTGAATATTCGTTTGCGGTAACTACAGATCACAAACGACGTATAGTTGGTGTATTTTTCTGTTGCGGTAAACGAAAAATTTCTTTGCGTGCAGAAAGAAGCAATTCAAATAAATATGTTATCTGCAATTTTATAGAGTGTACAAAGGAACATAACATCAACATGAGCCATATGCTCAAAAAAGTACTCCAAAGTTGTTCACAATTTGTATACTCACAACAAGATACATAATACAATGGGCAGATATAACATCCTGCATAGTTCTTTTACCGGCATCATCACGGAATACATAGAATTTGGATCAATATATGTATGGACAAAAATTTAACACAATTTATCCAATTTCAAGAAGAAAAATACAGTAGAAAACACTTGATGGCAACTTTTTTATTTTAGTCTGACCCATACACCTTGCTTTTTATTCTATCCAAAAAACACTCATTGTTTCTTTTACTTATTGAAACGCTCGCATTTGTTGTTGTTACATAAAAGCAACACATGCACATACTCTTCAGTACTTGTAGACTCATAGTCACCACTCAACTTTATATCACATGCCATCGCATAACAAAGAAATTGTCGGAATTTTCCATCATCATCATCATTGAATTTCCAAAACTAGAGTATCAGCAGCAACAATTTTATTCGTATCCTTAAATAAGGCACCAAGTAAATTTCGAAACGAAAGGATAATCGAATGCAATAGCTGTGTTGCTTCGTAGTTATTTATGCTATTCCGATGATTGTTTCGTGCTTTTATTGTTATTGTTAGTGCAGAAGCGAAATAAAATATTTTGACTACTATCAAAGCAATAAACGAAGAGTTCGTCCCATTATGTGTGCGAAAGTAAGATTACAGTTAGGTTGGTGAATTTTGTATTATTTTCTTTTTTTAACCGATATTGACATATGCTGATAGTGAGCATGATACATAAGTGTTGCTTTTAATATGAACGAAAAGTAAGGAATATTTTATGGAGAATAGAAGACGAGTACATATATGGAAATCTTAAAATATACAATTTGAATAAAGTTTCAGCCTTTTGTCTATAATCAGACAATGCTTTGTATCAAGGAATTTTATCATTCCATTACTATGGGTTTTCACACACAACTAGTCTCTATAAAATTACGAATGTACACACCCAACTGGTTTTGACAAAAAAATTTATAGAAAATAAGAAAAAGTAAAAAAAATATGATTGAGACTTTATATGACTTTTCTTTTATTTATTGTCTAGTGTTAAATTTACTTTCCCAACTTTGAGCAGCCAGTTAAAAAAAAACACAAAATATTTTCCTGCCAAATGAAAAAAGATAAAAGGCGTTGATCGTAATGCTTAAAATTGGTTCAAATTTGTATAAATTATGAAAATATTATAAAATAAGATCTTTTTTTGAAGTGAAACTTCTTCAACAGAGTATACAACAATAAAACGAGTTATATTGGGAGTATGGTTACAAATATGGATACTAATGCCACAAGCAAGTTGTAGTGGAAATTGCTAAAGACTGAAATTGTTTGATCGCTTTTTGAAGGATACCATAACGGGAGGAACAGGTCTACATATACCATTCCAAAAATGAACTTATGAAATTTAATCAATAGTTATCTACACTTTCAACAGCCTCGCCGATTGTCCTCACAGTCCTACTGACGAAGAAAGATTCTGCCACAAAATAACTTGTGCTGCCTCGCAAAGATATCGTTTTGTATTAAACCTCTTGCATCGTCGGGTGAGGCTGGCAATGCTCGTTAAACATAATGAATAGCATTGAAAATTGTCACAGGATTGCCAACATTTCTAAGCTTCCCAATGATGTATTCATATATTTCTGCGTTTTTCGCAATAAATCTCAGTACATTTTTATTTGGAATAGGTAAACACTGGTTCCTCAGCGAGAATCTCGTTAATAATATCTCAGAGTTTTGTTGAGTCAGTTCTCCTCACACTCATTGTAGTGTCTTTCTGATTCTTTTAATTTTTTAAATTATCAATTTTTCTTAAAACATTAGAAATTTCCAAAACTAAAAATTTTCCTGCGCTGTGTTATTATTGGTTATATAACTTTGTACAGCAATTTCCAATTTTTTTTTTTTTTTTTGAGTTTTCTCCTTTAGAATCGATTTAATATTAGCCCGTGGTATGAAAATTATATAACGAGTGAAATCAAGCGTTGAACAGAATCTATCAGAATATTATATTTGCGCTACAGCACAGTAGAGTGGTATCTTCTTTTCGAAATTTTAATAGTAAGTTTAATTAAAATGTTAAGATTTGTATGAAATCCCCGCCGATGCCAAGCAGTGCTTGGTCGTTTTCGTCTTTAACGAGTTTGTGTTGCAAGAATTTCAATAAACTGCATGTTGCTCTCTGCTCTTCTCTTTTAATGCTCAGCTAGCACAGCACAACAAAAAATTTTGTTGTTTTGTGTGTTTGAATATGTGCGCATAGCGTATGCGTTGTAGCCATTGCTCATAGCTTATATTTAAGTACCCTTTTATTATTACTGATAATAATATAAAAGCTTGGTTAATTATAAATTCAACAAGTTTTATTTCATTGAAACCAGTTATTTAATCCTAGTAATTTAATTTTAAAATTTAAGCATAAATACTTCTGTTAAAAACATCACAAATTCGTTGTTTTTTATGCTATTTTGAATGAACCAAGTTTTTCGCAAGTAAGAACAAGCAAAACACAGTTATTTGGTGATTTTGAAGTGTAGTAAAAATACTTCAAATTGAATAACTAAATAAATTTCAACCGATTTCTATTGAATTAAACTTGCTGGACTTAGAATTAGTTAGATATTTTATCGCTACGCCATCATGGGACATTTAGTACAAAATATGTTCACAAATTGAACTCAAAGAGAAAAGCTATGAAAAATTTGAGGAAATTTTTAATTGTTTCATCATACAGATGAAGGATTGCGCTTTATACAATTTTTGAAAGAAGAAGTTAGTTTATATTTAATTTCTGGTAGAACACTGGGAACGACTAGATATGGCACAACCATTAATGCGATATTTTCACAATTTGTAAATCATGTAACTTCCGATGTTCATGTATCATATTTTAGTTACACAAACCTATTGTTGCAGTATTTAATAATGACGTTACCTTTAATGAAATCCATCAACTTACCTTATAATGAAAGTTATCACGATCCATTCCCACGTTCACCTGCATACGATCGCATTACATGCAGGTAGACAAACGCAGTCCACGCGCCGTCGCCACTTAGCAGCGAATCAAGCACATCGTGGGATCTGCCTAGTCTGCAGCTTTAGGGTAGAAGCTAAGCTAGGGTTTTAGGCAATAGCATTAATTTCATAATTATATTAAGTTAGTTATATTTTGGTAGCGGAATAAAGAAGTTCAACATAATCTAATTGTTTCCTTAAAGGTTGGCCCGTGGGGCGTTGGCTAGCATAGGGCTAGCCAATGCGGCCACCTAATATATTTTGCGCCCGAGCAGGGACCCGCCTTAAAGGATGCGGGTTCCCTAGTGAAGTCCTGTGGCAATTTAATAGTGTGAATATATTAGTGTGTGGTAGTGAAAAAAAAAAACTATGTTTGTAACACTATAACAGAGTAAAATATAGTAAAGTTTGTGCCGGCTATGACTCAAAACTTAGAGCCTCCAGTCGAATAAAAATTTGTTTAATAATTAGTACCGAAGATTTTAATTTATCCTGCCACACCTACAAATAAAATGCCACAGGACTCCGGTAGCAAATCCTTTGAAAAAAAGAGAAACTTAAAGGAGAAAAATTGAAAAACTAAATAATTCCAATCATTTAAAAAGTTGTAAATGAAAATAGTAAATATTAGCTAAAATTAAAGCTAAGTGTGGAAAGATTAATTTATCATAGAAGTGGAATGAAAATGTGTAGCGAATCCTTTAAGCTTCATTGCAGGGTCCTGTGCAGTGTAGAAAAAAAAAAGAAAAAAAAGAGATTAAATTTGAAAGAAAAATAAAGAAAAAATAGAATATACAGGACCTTTGCACACGGTTAGCAGGAAACGGCTAAAATGCCGGGGCCTCTTCAACAAGATAAAGAACCATTGACGAGCAAATCGAAACGTATAACAGTTTTATACAAAGAGTATAAAACATTTATTTTTCTTCTCTTGTTGCTGGGGGTCAGTCATAACAATAGTACGTTCTTTTATCAAGTGTTTGTGTTTGAATTGTTTGTACGCCCTATGGGGGTGCACGATGCCGATACCATGGGAACACGGTTATCCAATCATTTATTTCCAACACGCTTATTATATTTCGCAGATCACATCAGATAAGGGACGTGCTGGTGAAGCTAATCGTGCCAATAGTAGGTTATCGGCAATTATTAACGCCAACGACTAAACGGGATAAACACGATCCTTCCAGGACTTTCTAAAAATAAAGCTAACCCACATTTTTATATGTTTCTTTTCTTTCACAAAATATAGCGACAAATACTCTTCCACAAAACAAGCGTAAAAAAAAAAAAAAAAACAAAACTCGAGCAAAAACGAGTCAAAATTTAATAAAAGTGCAAAAAGCCTCTAACAATACAGCCCAAAATTCTATATTATAAAATAATTTTTGTGATAAAAAAAAAGAGGAATGAAATTGTAAGTTAGAGATCAAAATTGTGAATATAAAAAAATAAGTCACAATAACAAAAGAAAATAAAATTGTGAAAAGGGTTTAAATAAGCAAAATTTAAAAATTAAGCAAAATTTAAAAATTTTGTGATAAGAGAAAGAGAAATAATTGTTAATACAATTGAGAAATAATTGTAAAGGCGAAAATCTCAGAGAAACTCTCACACAAATATCGCAAAGGTAAGTGCTTGCTTGAATCTATTGCCAACAATTGTATTTTTTGCCACACGACTATGGAACATTTAACGACCTCCGTGACGAACCTGACTGGTGGTGTTAACCAAATTTTAGAACAAATTAGGACGCTTGACGGACGCCTTGGTAGAATTGAGCAAAGTCGGCCAGCTGACGCAGCCAATGACTTGCTAACATTAGCCAAGATTAGGAAAATTGAAGAACGTATTCACCGAGTAGAGCAAACTGGGGAACGACAACCGATAGCTCAGGAATTTGAACCATTGCAGGGTCCTAGAACTGAAGAGGACCTAAAGGGCATTTTTAAGCTCCCCGACAGCGTCAAGGAGTTGCAAGTGTTTGACGGCAACCCTGTCCAATATATTTCATGGATCCACAATGTGGAAACAGTTCTAAAAGGTTTCGAAATTGTTCGTAGTAAGCCCATATACAGGGCAATCCTTGAACACATACGCCAGAAGGTAAGTGGTGGTGCGGATACGGCACTTGAATCCTACAACGTTTTTGGCGATGATTGGGTGGAAATGAAAAGGGTCCTCTCTCTGCATTATACAGATAAGAGAGATATAAGAACACTAGAGCATCAGCTCAACCAACTGTCACAGGGTGGCTCTAAATTGGATGAGTTCTATGCAATGGTGAACCACCAGTTTTCGCTTATTATCAACAAAATAAAAGCAGAAACCTACTCGATGGAGACAATGACCGCTCTGGTGGAAACCTATAGAAATCGTGCTCTTGATGTGTTTGTGCGTGGTTTGAACGGCGATATTTCCAGGATGTTAATAATACAAAGGCCAAAGACTTTGCCTGAGGCTTACTCAGCCTGCTTGGAAATGCAGAATTTAAATTTTAGAAATAATGTTTTGCATACAAAGACACCAAATACAATCACTGCACCAATCAATCAAAATTTAAGAGTAGATACCAGGCCATCATTGCCGCCCAGAAAACCATATTATGCTCCGGGTCGGGGTTATCCAAGGAATGATTACCAGCAGGTTGCCCAATTTCAACATCAAAGACCAACTGCGCCCAAATCTCACAAAAGAATGGAGGTAGATGGATCATTCCAAACCAGACGTGTGAACTACATGATCCGACCACAAGGTAGTAACCAATTTAAAAGGAAAACTGGATCAGCAACCTACCAGCCGAATAAGCAACAACGACTCTATAATACCGAGGTTACCGATGGCCAACACCCAGAGGAGGTTGAGGTTGCAAATGAATATATTGATGAGCAGATGAATTTTATGACGGGAGCCTGTCCAGCGTACCATACCTAGAGTATGTTACGAGGGACGGAACACGTCTAAAATTTCTTGTTGACACTGGTACCAACAAGAACTTTATAAATCCTGCCGTATGTAAGAATACTGTTTCTCTCTCAAAACCATACAGTGTTCAATCGGCCGGGGGTAGCATAAAAATTTATAAAAAAATATGTGGGAAATTTTTTAAAAAAATGGGTAATAATACGGTTTTAACATTTTATGTTCCGCCGGGCTTAGTTGCATTTGATGGCATTATCGGTGACGATACACTGAAAATGGTTAAGGCAGTAATCGATATAAATTTAAATATACTTACTATTGATCCAAATATTAAAATAGGGCTTAAAAATAGGGTATCAAGACAAATTAGTTTTATTTCACCAGACGATGAGGCATCAGGTACTATAAAGGGAAAATTAAGTAGGTTAGTTAAAAGACTTGGGTGTCTGTTTGGACCTATAAAGGTTGGCGACAGTGTCGAAACGAATGTACGGGCAGAGATAAGAACAAGTACAAACGAACCAATATACACCCAAAGTTATCCGTATCCAGCTTCTATGAGGGAGGAGGTAGAAAAACAAATTCAGGCACTTTTGGCAGAAGGTATCATCCGTCCTTCACGGAGTCCTTACAACTCCCCGATATGGGTAGTCCCAAAGAAACCCAAGCCTTCGGGAGAGAAGCAATATAGAATGGTGGTACATTTTAAACGTCTAAATAGCGTGACAATATCTGATGCGTATACAATACCGGATATTAACTCCACTCTCGCAAGTCTTGGAAAAGCTAGTTATTATACCACACTTGACCTTACATCAGGATTTCACCAAATTCCCATGAAACCATCAGACATACCGAAGACAGCATTGTCAACCATGAACGGTAAATACGAATTCACGAGGTTGCCCTTTGGGTTGAAGAATGCACCGGCAATATTCCAAAGAATGATTAAATATGTTTTGAAGGAATATATTGGTAAGATCTGTTATGTATACATTGACGACATTATCGTGTTTGGCAATGACGAGGAAGACCACCTCAGAAACGTTGAGACTGTTTTTTCGCGATTACTCGAAGCAAACCTTAGAGTCAATCTCGAAAAAACGCATTTCATGAAAACGGATGTGGAATTCCATGGCTATGTTGTTACACGTGATGGAATTAAACCTGATGCAAAAAAAGTAATGGCTATTGAAAGAATTCTGCCACCAAAAAATCTGAAGGATTTGAAAAGTTTTCTTGGGCTGACTTCATATTATCGAAGATTTATAAGAGACTATGCCAAAGTGGCCTTTGACAAATTTGACAAGAGGTGAAAACGCCCAAGTTAAGGCAAATCATTCCAGAAAGGTTCCGATTCTTTTAGGTAACCAAGTTCTTCAGGCCTTCCAAGACTTGAAAACCTTATTAGAGTCTTACGAAATATTAGCATTCCCAGACTTCGAAAAACCTTTCAACTTGACAACAGATGCCTCCGATTTTGCGATCGGCGCAGTCTTATCCCAGGGTGAGATAGGAAAAGACAGACCCATTGCATATATTTCACGATCCTTGAATAAGACTGAAGAGAACTACGCCACAAATGAAAAAGAAATGTTGGCGATAGTTTGGGCCTTAGATAACCTCCGGAACTATGTGTCTGGTACAAAAAAAATTAAAATCTTCACTGATCATCAGCCACTAACTTTTGCATTGGGCAATCGAAATTACAATGCAAAACTTAAAAGATGGAAAGCTAGGATCGAGGACTACAACTACGAGTTGATTTACAAACCTGGTAAATCCAACCTAGTAGCTGATGCTCTCTCAAGGCTAAAAACTGAACTCAATCACTTGACAGGCTCAAGCGATTCCGTTACAAATACAGCAAGCGAAGGTGGAGGTCTTGATTCCAACGCAAGGTCAGAAGGGGACGATTCAGCTACAGAAACGGCAAGCGAAGGAAACCAGTCATCTGGAGCCACAATGCACAGTGCAGAAATCGATAGTTCAGATCTCATTCCCCATGTCGAAGCTCCTCTTAATGTCTTTAGGAATCAGATAATAGTTAGACAAGGGAAGGATTTACATTCCTGCGAGGCACCTCACCCTGGCTATAAACGAAATTACATCAATATGGAAATCAATAGAGAAAATCTAATTTCCAATCTCAAAAAATTTCTTAACCCCGCTGTAATCAATGGCATAAAAATACCTGAAGCCTTTTTACAGCTACTTCAAGAGGTATACATTTTTCCAAATACAAAATAAGAATCACCCAAAGAATTGTAGAAGATGTGAGTAATGGGGAAAAAGTCTGTCAAATCCTGTCAAAGAGCGCAAATCCTTGAGAGGTATTATTTCCCACGCATGAATGCACTAATAACAAGATATACTTCAAGCTGCGAAGTTTGCAAAGTGAGCAAATATGACCGACATCCCGCTAAACCGCAATTACAACAAACCCCAATTCCCACCTTCCCATGTGAAATATTACACATCGATATTACACAAAAAGAAAGGTTTTTAAGTTGCATTGACAAATTTACAAAATTCGCAAAGCTATCTCATATAAGAAATAAATCCGCTATTCATCTACGTACCAAACTAACCAAGGTTCTCCATTACTTTACAGTTCCAAAGATTATAGTCACAGATAATGAAAGAAGCTTTTTGATTCCAATAGTTTCCAATTACATTAGGTCCCTAGGGGTAGAAATATATCAAACGCCTTCTCAGCGCAGTGAGGTTAACGGTCAGGTTGAGCGCCTTCATTCGACTTTGCTGGAAATTTATCGATGTCTAAAGCAAGAAATGCGCAATGTAACAACGCAATGTAACAAACAAAGAAAATAAGTTTACATTGCTGTGGATCGATACAATAACACATTCCACACAGTGACGAATCAAAAACCCAATGATATTTTCTTTGATAGGACACAGAGGGTAAATTACCAAAATTTAGTGAATTTTCGCGATAGGGTGCATGGAGAAATAAGAGCACAGAACGAAAAAAACCAGGAAATGAGAAATTTACGGCTTAACAAAAAGAGATCCATACCTAGAGAATTCGCCAAGGTGACCGAATTTATATTGCTGACAAGCAAATAAAAGGAAAACAAAAAGCTTTTTTCAAAAAGGAAGTCGTCGCAAGGGACAATAAGGTCACGATCGTAACAGATATGGGAAAAAAGTTTAGGTATGAAAAATAAGGAAAAAGTTTTTTTAGGGTTTTCTTCATATACAATAATTAAAACGATAATGACTGGCTGGCGACAAATGTCAATAGAACTCAAAAAGCACGCTTACCTTACGCATGTACAATATAATCGCACTATTTAATCTCAAGTTCATATAATAAGAACAATCATGATTAAGTAAAGATCACATTAAAACACAAATATTGCGCTAAAAAATGGGAAAAGAATCAAATAACTGATTCCAGAAATACCTAAGCAAAATTTTCACAACTTCAGAAAAGAGATGTAGAAAATCTATTAAAATACAGCTTAAATGACAAATTGGTGGGTAGCCTGCTAGCAGGGTGCCAAGGTTCGACTCCTGTCAAAAATAATTGAGCTCGTAAGAAATAACGAATGAAGCAAAAAATTACAAAAATTCATATAAAAATAAATGGTTCAATTTGCGAATCTTACGTGTAAAAATAAAATATATTTAATAAATTGTAACACACAAAATCTAACCAAAGCTTTAATTTTTATTTTTTTTTCTAGCATATTTTAGTACTTAAAATAACATAACCTTCTAATTATATCTCAAAATTTTATTTTAATTTGTTTCCAAAAAAAAGGAAGGGTCCAATGTTGCATATATAAATATAGATACACACACAGTTTTCACTATTTTACAGAATAGGGCTATTATTTATATTAATAGCTGCTGTACAAGGCATTCGCATATTCAACTATAAAGCACCCATCGTATCAGTGTTCGACCGTAACGGATGGATCATCAGCGGTTACCTTCAAGCTTGTACACATCGTGGATTTAGTGAAATTCAACTCCCTGCTAGAAGAGATACTGAAGTCTGCAAATAAGAGCATTCACAGCCACGAGAAGAGACTACTATTAGACTACCACGCCAAATGGATAAGTGACCGATTAGACGAGCTAGGAGCCCGTAAACAAAGAACAGCACGATCAACAGACTGGATGGGTTCCGCCTGGAAGTGGATCGCTGGATCACCAGACGCAACCGACTGGAATATGATATAACAGAGCCAAGATGAAATTATCAAATACAATAACCACCAATACAAAATAAAAGAAGAAATCTTTAGTACATCTCAAGAAGCCATCAAAAAAGTTAACCAAATAATTGGCAAGGTTAATACCATATCAAAAGCTGTTGATGAGGAACACCTGGGAACTTTTATCTTGCTCAAAATACAAATACTACGCGCTGAAATTAGTGAGATTGTGCGTGCATGCCAGATGGCAAAGGTGGGAATAGTTAACAGCAACATACTTGATAAGGAGGAAATAAATAACCTGTTGAGCGAAATAGAGACACTACCCTACCAAAACGCAATTGAAGCAACAGAATATTGTAAACCTTCCGTGTATACAAATGGAACACTTCTTTTATATGTTCTCGCCATGCCAAAATTAAGTGAACACCATTTACTAAAGACAAGAGCAGAAATAATAGCAGGTAGGCAGCTAGATTTCCAATTTGACAAGATGCTTGTTAACCAACAGGAAACCTTCGGTGTGAGAAAAGAATGTCTTCTTATCAACAACTCTACCATCTGTGAAATGAGCTCACTGGAGAAGTTCGCGGAAGATACCTGTGTGGCCAGGCTATTAAAAGGGGGCAATGGCAAATGCAAATTCCGCGCAAATAATGAAGAAATAGTTGAAATAATAAGCGAAGATACCATTTTTCTTACGAACTTCATGGGCGAAATAGTGATAGCAAATACGACCACTTTTTTAAATGGAACATATGTACTCCAGTTGGAAAATGAAAGTATATTAATTAAAAATCAAACGTTTACAAGTAGAAGCGGTTCTCATCTACAAGTTCTACCGTCTATACTAACTAACATCACCAATCAAGGACCAAAGGTTGATCTGGAGTACGTCCATAGTCTCAGCTTGACAAATATAAAACGGTTGAGCAACCTGCAAGGGATACTGGACATTTCGTTCTTCACAAACATGGTCATAATTGTTGCGGTGGCGTCCTTTGGAATCGTACTTTGGTACAAGGTATTACGAAGGGTCAACACAAACGTCTCCACCAACAAAACCAGTTCGTCGATGTCAAACATCCTTGGATCTGCGGGACGCAGACATTTAAAGGGGGAGGAGTTATCACGATCCATTCCCACGTTCACCTGCATACGATCGCATTACATGCAGGTAGACAAACTTTGATATGCTGACGCAGTCCATGCGCCGTCGCCACTTAGCAGCGAATCAAGCACACCGTGGGATCTGCCTAGTCAGCAGCTTTAGGGTAGAAGCTAAGCTAGGGTTTTAGGCAATAGCATTAATTTCATAATTATATTAAGTTAGTTATATTTTGGTAGCGGAATAAAGAAGTTCAACATAATCTAATTGTTTCCTTAACCCTAGAATACTAATCTACGTAAAATTTACTCACTCCTTATGAGTAATATAACGTATAGTGAACAGAAGATTAGTATTCTAGGGTTAAAGGTTGGCCCGTTGGCTAGCATAGGGCTAGCCAATGCGGCCACCCAATATATTTTTTTAAGTGTATCCTGGGAGGAAACGTTAACTTGAATTTATGCAATACTTATGTTTATGTAAATAATATATTTTAAAATGAATACAATGTTTTCTGTAATATAAGGGACACCTTACTTACCCCCTTTGCCTTTCATATACATCTCAAATTCCTAGGTAATCGATCTAGAGAAGTAAAACGCACATATTTTTTAGACTTCTGGTCGTAAAATTTGATAATAATATTTGGTGTTGAATTTTTTATCAATCTGTCTGGCTTTTCTATTTTAATTTCCTATTTTTTATAATTCCCATTGATGAAGTAAGCTTTTACCAAAAATCCAAGTCTTTAAACTAACCTAAAGGTACAAAAAATCTTGAAATCGAAACATTCTTTTGAAAGATCAACCTAACAAAAAATTTTTTTGAACAAAAAATGTTTAGAATTAGCCAAAGGATGCTTGTGAATTTTTCCAAAATTTTTGAGACATTTTTGGATTTTCGTTTTTAGCATTTTTCTTTTTTTTTTTGATAATCCATAAATATCTTAAAAAATTTTAAAAGGGCTCACATGTATTCTTTACATAATTTTAATTTCTTTTTTTCTAATAAATTTTTTGTAAAGTTAATCCATTTCCAGTACTTTTAAGTAAGTGTTAAATTTTGAAAATTTAAAACGGAAATCCGGAATTGAATTGAATTGATAGAACAGATTGACAGTAAATTCAAAAACAGTCTCAATATCTCAGTTTTTTTACATTTAGGTTCATTTTTAGTTTGAAAAACTTTGATTTTAGTAAAAATTTACTTTTTTAAGAAATTGTTCCGCTAGCTCAAATTCTACAACCAGAAAATCAATTTGGGTGGAACAGTATGTCATTTTCTTTCTATACAACGCTCCCAATAAATTGATTCGTTGAGTTTTCGCTGATATGAACAAAACTTCGACGGACGATAAATCCCGATTGAAAGTGGAAACTTTCAAACCAATTTTAATGGTGAAAGTCAATTTGAAAATGACGTATCAGCAGTTTTATGATTTCCTAAAATCTCAACTTGAAATGCTCCTACAAATTTTTTCGAAAGAGAAACACACTGGGTGCACCGAAGGTGGAATCTTACAAACTGAAGACGACTCAGATATCGAAACTGACGAACAAAATGATTTCAAATAACTAATTGAAGGTTCCTCCTTTATTATTTATTCTTATTTTTAAGAATAATTTTTCTTTGTTTTTAACCGACTTCAAAAAGGGGGAGGTTCTCAAGTTCGTCGGTTGCTCAGTTTTTTTTTTTTTTTTTTTTTTTTAATGTATGTATATCGATAACTCCTAAGCCATATGCCTGATTGGCATAATTTATGATGAACAGATAGATATCATAAGCATGGAGGTGCTCTTAAAAAAGTTGGCGGTATTCGAGAACTGGGCGTGGTAATACTAGATCTCGCAACACTAGATACTACTGTATCTCGAAATATATTGACAGTAGGGTACTGCAATTTAGTGTAGGGGTAGGCACAAACTACGCGCAAGAAAAGGGGCATTATTTGACAAATGGGCGTGGCAATATTAGAAAAACTGTGTATCTTGAATAATTTTGAAACTAGAGTACTGCAATTTAGTATGGGGGAGGCATTATTATTGCCTAATTTACCATATAAATTATGGTCCAGAAAGTGGGCGCTATTCAACAAATGGGCGTGGCAATATTAGAAAAACACTGTATCTCGAATAATATTGACACTAGTGTACTGCAATTTAGTGTAGGGGTAGACACAGTTAATACAAATTACGGTCAAGAAAAAGGGCGTTATTTGGCAAATGGGCGTGGCACTACTAGATACACTATCTCAATTAATATTGACGATGAGGTACTGAAATGAAGTAAAGGGGTAGGCACAATTATTACAAATAACGCTCAAGAAAGTGGGCGCTTATTTAACAATAGGGCGTGGCAGTATTAGAAAAACACTATACGTGTTCACAAAAAAACACGTGACATCTGATTTAAACTTAAGGGACAGATATTTGAAATAACCAACAAACTTTCAGAATGTAATAGAACAATTTTTTTAAGAACAATTGTATTTATGTGGCTTATACACTTTTTTCGAAAATTTATCATATTCGCTTAAAAGGAAGAAATAAAATTTTTTTTAAAAAAACCCGACTTCGAAATCACTACAAAGTAAAAAATAATTTTAAAATTTTCCTTTTAATTTCTAGGTCATATTTGACAATTTATTAAGCATATTATTAAATATATTGGAAAACTTATTATATGAATATTTTTCTAATTTGTTTTACTATCATAAAAATATTAATTTCTTTATGAATACAAAAGCTTCGAAGTTGGCGCTTCTGATTAAAAGTCTGATTTTATTAGCGCCGAATTTTAAAGCTTTTGTAATCATAAATAAATGAATATTTTATGACAGTAAAATAAATTAGAAAAAAATTCAAATAAATTTTCCAATGTAATAATATGCTTAATAAATTGTCAAATATGAACAAGAAATTAAAAGGAAAATTTAAAAATTTTTTTTTACTTTGTAGTGATTTTGTATTCGGTTTTTTTTTTTAAAGTTTTTTAATTCTTTCTTCAATAAAATATTTTTTATTAAAGAACATACAAACATTTTCAGAACATTAAAAACAAAAAATCGATGTTATTCAAAGCAATTAAAGATCAATAAAGTAGTTTTACACAAAAAGTTCGTATACTAATCCATTCTTTCACACTTTTTTCCTTTTCATAATGTATCCTGCTTTTATCCAGATTTTCTTAAAAAAATCCTGTAAAAGGCCAAATTTTCGCAGAACTATCCTGTTTTTCAGCAAAAATGAGATACGTTCGTTAGGTATACATAAAGCCTTTAATATTTGTCGTAAAAAGATAAAATATATGCCAAATTAAAAGTTAGATCGTCAATAAAATGAATATCTAATTTTCACTTATTCAATAAAGATAGCAAAAGAATAGAAGAAAAATTCACATTTTTGTATGAGAAAATCATTGATGCTTCAGTTGTTGCTGAAGTTCTAGTCAGTGTTGCCGTTTCGATCTAAACGGACTCAAATTGGTAGTTTTGTTTTCAAAAAATAGTTCTCGGTAGTTTAGTTGGTATTTTTGGTAGCTTGGAAGCTCAACTAATACATATTCAAATTTTAAATAAATTCAATTTAAAAATGTTTTCGATCTGTGAAACGGGATACAAAAATGAATAAAACATAATACAGTTTTTATTTATCTTATATGGCTGTGTGCCATTCGAAAACTTTTCACTTGTGGTAGGAAAGAAAATACTAAAAGAAAATTTCTATCTGTTGAAAATTAATTGCCATTCTTATGTGCCAAATAAAGCATAAAAACGTTTTCCAGATATTTGACGTCTTTACAGCAAATGAACATCAATTGCCTTAAAATCATACTTTTCCTAACACGAGATTTCTTAAGTCGCATTTGTCTAAAATGCGATTTATTGTTCAAAACTATATTATGAACTTTACAAAATGTAATTGTTTTGCATAAAATAACGTTATAAAAAGTAACATTAGGGGTCGGAGCCCTTTATTTTAAAGTGTGTATTTGGAGGTGCTTAATATAGTACTGCAAAAAAAGTCGCTCTCAAATGGTTTAGGAGATAAAAACCGGCAAAGTTTGAAAAAAATTGCCATTTAAAAAAATCGATATTTTTTATATGCGAAAGTAGTTAAAGAATAATGTTTGCTTATAAAAAGTTTAAATAAGCCATGATATTTTAAATGAGATATCAATAATGAAAATTCATTCTGTCCTTTAAGAAATACGAAGGATAAGTCGTGGCTTCAAAAGCAAAAAATTACACTGATCATTAGGGTTTTCCAAAATAGTTGAAGTTGTTTTTTTATGTGGTACTCTCTTAATTTATTCGTATGATGTTGAAATACATGTAAATAAAATTTGGTGTACCTAGCAGAGAACTGCACAAGCCTACTTGAAATTCAAGCTTTTCAAGTACTTGAATTCAAGTATGTATCCAAACTTGAAAAAGCAAGCTTTGGCCTGCTTACAAAAATACCAAACAATTACAAGTCATAGCCAAGCCTTTTCGTTGGCTTGGCTTGTTAAGGCTTACTATGGTCGGGTAAAAAAGTTGAAAAGTTTGAAACGATCGGGAAAAGCTTGTAAGCTCGCAAGTATCCAATTAATTGAATTTAAAGCAAGTATCCAAAAAAATTCAATTAGCTTGTTTAGGAAAGTCTTAAGCGTATTAAGACTTTTAAGGGTTCTGTGGACTCCGTGGTTGGCAGTTTTAGGGAGTAGCTAATTTTGAAATTGATGTAAAAATTTAAAATTCAAGATGCCGAATAGAATTGCCACCTTAATTTTTTTTTTTTTTTGTATTTTTGCGAATTTTTGTTATTTTCAATTTCTGACAACGGATTTGATTTCGAATCTAATATCACAGTTTTAAAATTTAAAATGGAGGACAGGCTTGCCACCAAAATTTTCATAGTGTGCCATAGTGTACCATAGTGTGCCACCTAGTAAAATGCATTTTTAAGAGTTTTAAACACCATTTAACAGTGGTAAGGGGTCGCTGACTTCGAATCTGATGTCAGAATTTTAAAATTTAAGATTGTTAATAGCGTTGCCAACTAAAAATTTTTTATTTTTACGAATTCGGTGCTGGAGCGAACAATTGGTAAAAATAGGTTGCTGAATCCAAACATAAATAGAGGAGTCTATGTGCCCCCCATTTGCTATATTTGTAATGGGGTCCCGAAACACGTGTTTGACTTACAATTTGAGTTGCAGTGGATAGTTAAACACGTGTTTCGACGTGTCCCCCCTAAAAATGTTGCAAATGGGTGGATGATAGACCCCTATATTTGTGCGTATCAGAAATGCTATCCCCCTTATAAAGTCCCAAAAAATGGTTAATTTTTACTTATCTTGCTTCCTCTTCGATATGGAACAACATAAAATTTAAATATATCGAAATATCCTCGAAAAATCCTCGATAAATCTTCGAAAAAGTAGAAAAAGTGCCATATCTCGAAGGGGAAGCAAGATAGGTAAAACTTAACCATTTTTTGGGGCTTTATAAGGGGGGTATCATTTCTGAGACGCACAAATAGAGGGGTCTATCACCCCGCCATTTGCCACATTTTTAGGGGGAACACGTCGAAACACATGTTTAACTGTCTACTGCAAGTCAAATTGTAAGTCAAACCGTGTTTCGGGACCCCCTTAAGAATATAGCAAATGGGGGGCACATAGACCCCTCTATTTATTTTCGGATTCAGCGACCTATTTTCACCTATTGTTCGCTCCAGCACCAAATTCGTAAAAATAAAAAATTTTTAGGTGGCAACACTATTAACCATCTTAAATTTTAAAACTCTGACATCAGATTCGAAGTCAGCGACCCCTTAACACTGTCAAATGGTGTTTAAAACTCTTAAAAATACATTTTGGTAGGTGGCAATACTGTTTTAAGAAAAATTACACAATTTTGAAATTCTGGCAACGGATTCGGACTCAGCGACCCATTTTTACCTAATGTTTGCTCCAGCACCGAATTCGTGAAAATAAAAAATTTTAGGTTGCAACACTAATAACCATCTCGAATTTTAAAATTCTGACATCAGGTTCGAAGTCAGCGACCCCTTAACACTGTTAAAAGGTGTTTAAAACTCTAAAAAATACATTTTACTAGGTGGCAACACTATGGTGAAAATTTAGGTGGCAAGCCTATCCTCCATCTTAGATTCTAAAACTGTGATATGAGATTCGAAATCAAATCCATTGTTAGAGTTTCAAAATAACAAGAATTCGCAAAAATAAAAATAAATCAAGGTGGAAACTCTATTCGCCATGTTGAATTTTAAATTTTGACATCAATTCAGAAATCAGCTACCCCCTAAAACTACCAACCACGGAGTCCACAGAACTCTTAGAAGTCCAAATACTCTTAAGCTTTTAATACACAAGCTCTCTGAATTTTTTGGATACTTGCTTTTATATTGGATACTTGCCTTCAATTCAAGCTGTTCAAGCTTTTTGCCGAAGGCATCAATTTTTCCTTTACTTGGGACTTCGTGCCGTTCGTTTGTAAGCTAGCATACTTACAAGTCGCAAGCTGTCGTGGGCTTATTTATTTTCAATCACAAGTTAGACTTGATTGAAAATTATCAAGCTCAAGCTAGCTTGAACTTGTTTTTTAAGCAAGTACTTGACATCGATTTCAAGTAGGCTTTGTAGCATGTAACGATCTGAATATTTATAGTTATTTTTGAGCTGATGATAAGCGACGGATGCACGCTTTGATTTCCGGCTCTGGCTCGTCGGCTAGTGGGAGTGGAAGTTCTTGTAGCTTATCACTGATAAAAACACAACTACAGCAATGCAAATTTTAAGTTGCGAGCAAGGAATGGGTTAAAGGTAGTAATGCATATAATAAGAAAAAGATAGAAAGATAAGAAATTTAGAAAAAGAACAATTAAAAGGATGAAAAGAAAATCTGCGCTCAAAATTATGTTGTTGTTGAGAATTGGTGACCTGGCCTCAACATTTGCCCTCCCATCCATGATCATCATAAAATAAAATCCCTATTAATCTATAAGATGATCCCCAAAAAAAAGGTATCTCACAACTTACTCACGATGCCCGCATGAAATCAAACTTTAAATTTACAAATACATAATTCAAAACAATCCGTTGTTTTTATTTAAGAAAAATTTATATATAACTCATTTTAAACACTAACAAAATTCAATACAAGAAAAAATAAAATATTAAATAAACAATGGTGTATGTGGCTAGAGTTATGGAAAGAAATATAAACATGATATGAAATAATGTTAGTATTATAAAAATACAATGTACTAATATACGAAAAAATAATAAAAAAAATTCGATTAATTCAACTTTAAAAATATTTTCGTTTTCATTTTCATTACATTTTATTAGTTTACATTATCGAAAAATATTTAAAAACTAGTGAAAAAAGCTATATATCAAAACTGATTAAAAGATATTTTTGTTCTTTTGTTTTTTTTTTCTTCAATTAGATTACGTTACAGCTGATATGTGTTTTTTTTTCTTTAAGTTATAAATGTTTGTTGTTGTTGTTTTTTTTTTCGTTCATTTATTTAAAAAAATTATAAGAGAAAAGCTTTGCAAATAATAAAAAGAAGAGAATAAAAAAACTTACTTTGTTTAACTCCACTGTTGCCGCGATGAAAGATATTTCATGTTGGTGAGCAAGGCAATTTGCATTGTTGCTATTTTTATTCGCGTTGAGCTAACTTTTTGTTAAATAAAGAGAAAGCTTTTTTTTTATGCTAAAACCTTTTTCTTTAATCTAAAAGACACAAAGAAAGGTCGCGTTAACATGCATGTTCAAAGTTTAACAGCGTTTTAACATAGAACTTGTTAACAATTTTGGCTAGCAGTGGCTTAGTGATAAGCTAAGCTTGGTGAGTTTATACGTTAGCAACAGTGTTTTTTTTTTCTATTTTCAGCAGATTAGTTCAATATGTTATTTTTTTTTTGTATGTTTGTATGTTTAAACTAACTCCATTGATTACAACAACAAGCAATAATTTAAGAATAACTTTTAAACATAGATTTAAGTAGATTTTTAAGAATTTTACTAACTCAAACATTTATCGCGCACATCCATTAGCTTAGATTTTCGTTAAGATTATTTTAGTTTTATTTAGAAATGTTGCTTAGAGTTTTTAGATATGTATTAAGTTTTTTTTTTTCTTTCCTTCACTCTAATGTTTCTTTTTTTTTCATGCTTAGCTCAGAGTTTTGTTACGTTTATTTAATTTTAAAGTTATATTCTACATTTTGTTAGCTTATCATTTAATTTTAGCTTTTAAGTTTATTCTTAGGTTAGCTTGGATGTGCATTAAGTGGTGAGTTTTGCACGATCACGATATATATGAATGTACACTTACATGTATATACCACTATATATGATTTTACTTTTACTTTTAACTTTTCAGTTCAAACTAACATTTACGCTATTTTAATTATTTTTTAACTTATTTTAACCAATTTTTCCGTCCTTAAATGCAATTAAATTTTTTCTGTAACTTTAACTTTAATTTTAAATTTAACTTTAACTTTAACTTTAACTTTAACTTTAACTTTAACTTTAACTTTAACTTTAACTTTAACTTTAACTTTAACTTTAACTTTAACTTTAACTTTAACTTTAACTTTAACTTTAACTTTAACTTTAACTGTAACTGTAACTTTAACTTTAACTTTAACTTTAACTTTAACTTTAACTTTAACTTTAACTTTAACTTTAACTTTAACTTTAACTTTAACTTTAACTTTAACTTTAACTTTAACTTTAACTTTAACTTTAACTTTAACTTTAACTTTAACTTTAACTTTAACTTTAACTTTAACTTTAACTTTAACTTTAACTTTAACTTTAACTTTAACTTTAACTTTAACTTTAACTTTAACTTTAACTTTAACTTTAACTTTAACTTTAACTTTAACTTTAACTTTAACTTTAACTTTAACTTTAACTTTAACTTTAACTTTAACTTTAACTTTAACTTTAACTTTAACTTTAACTTTAACTTTAACTTTAACTTTAACTTTAACTTTAACTTTAACTTTAACTTTAACTTTAACTTTAACTTTAACTTTAACTTTAACTTTAACTTTAACTTTAACTTTAACTTTAACTTTAACTTTAACTTTAACTTTAACTTTAACTTTAACTTTAACTTTAACTTTAACTTTAACTTTAACTTTAACTTTAACTTTAACTTTAACTTTAACTTTAACTTTAACTTTAACTTTAACTTTAACTTTAACTTTAACTTTAACTTTAACTTTAACTTTAACTTTAACTTTAACTTTAACTTTAACTTTAACTTTAACTTTAACTTTAACTTTAACTTTAACTTTAACTTTAATCACTCGATTATTTTAACGCTTGTTGAGATGCTGCTGCTTGACATGACGACCGACGTAGACTAACTTCTTGCCTATATGCTTTTTGTCCCCGTTACCTTTTTAATGCAAGAATCTGCATATGTGCATGGTGAAAGCTTTAAAGTTTTTGCTTTTTCTGTTTTCGCACTAACTTTCCTATGGTGCCAAGTCTGGAGAGATTTATAAATATATATATTTATAAATTATATATGTTTGTTTGTTGTACATATGTTGAAAATAATTATATTTGTTCATATTTGATATTTAAAAACGCAGCGCTACTACATATAAACCAGTATGTTTGGCCTCGCAGAGGTGGAAAACGGCAGGCGCTATTGAAATAATTATTTTTCTTTTGGAAAGCTATGGTCCCAAATTATTATGTAGGCTATATAAATTTGCCAATTTTTACTTTAATAATTAATAAAAATAATAAGAGTATAACCATACAAATTCTTTATTCCTATCCTCAGCGAGAAAAAAGCTCTCTCTTTGTAAGCTCCATGCAATGCTTAACTGGCTGTGCGTAAAGCTAACCAGATAGAAAAATGTATTATTTATTTTGCGCTGCGAGACAAACGCTTCTTTTTAAAGCTCTTTATGAACAAGGTTAAAAAAATTCAACAAGGTTCTCAAAAAAGAGACAGTAACATGAACTGTGTGCAGTACCAATACTGTCACCTTTTTAAATGCAAAAATACCACCACTTTTATAAAAGCAGCGACAATAATGAGCTAAAGCAATTTTTAGTTTAATCGAAAGACATATTTAATCTGTACTATTATATAAAAAGGAACTCTTGTATATTTTGGATCACAAAGGTTGAGAACGTCAGGCGCTATTTGAGTAATTATTTTTTTCTTGACAACTAAAATATTTTGTTCGTTCGTACGTTCGTTCGTAGAGAAATAAAAAAAATATTTCGTTCGTTCGTGGAAAATAGATGTTCGTTCATTCGTTCCTAGACAATAGATGTCCCTTCATTCGTTCGTAAAAAATAGATGTTTGTTCGTTCGTTCGTTCGTAGAAAATAGCAGAGAACGAAAATAAACGAAACGATACCTGAACCGATCTCTCAGAGAGTGATACAAAGTCGATATTTTTCATTCGAATTGTTAGTGAGGGCTAACGAAACACGAAACCTTTCATTGGAAGAGAGACCTAAAGTAATTTTTGTAATTTTTGCTAATGTGTTAGTATAAAAAACAAAACGAAAGCAAACGTTTTATTAATGATCACTGTTATGCATAAGGCATTGAACGATAACACAAAACATGTTTGCACACAGCGTGAGCGTGGCTTTTGTTTTTGTTGTTTCACAGCAGATTATGATATTAAAAAACAAAAAAAGAAAATAATTTTGCTGAGAATTTGCTAAAGAAACGAAGCAAAAATACAGAGTGCGCAAAAGAATGTGAAGTAATAAATTGATTTTGTTGTTATCCGACGATCGTTTAACAAATTGTTGTTTCGGTTTCATTTGTGTCTCTTGGTTATACAATTTTTTTTTTGTTTTGCTTATAGTTTTGCTAGTAACAGCAAACGAAAAACAAAACAGACGCTCAATCGTACTTTCATTATTTCAATCGATTTTGTTTCGGAAGCTTGAAAGATCGAAACGTAACGAAGTGGAACGATTTGATATTGATTATTTTCGTTCTCTTGAAAATAGATGCTGGTTCGTTCGTTCGTAAAAAATAGATGTTTGTTCGTTCGTAGAAAATAGATGTTCGTTCGTTTGTTCGTAAAAAATAGATGTTCGTTCGTACCTTCGTAGGAAATAGATATTCGTTCGTTCGTTTGTAGAAAATACATGTTCGTTCGCAGAAAATAGATGTTCAAGAAGTAGAATCATAAAAACCTACACGCAGAGAAAAAATATGTTTATATTGTTTGGTTTATATATATGAGGGAACCACCTAATGATTAAGAACTTTCCTTCAATAGCATTATTTTTCGATATAAGAAGATACTAGTTGTGTTTAACATTAATATAATGCCTTAGCTAAAAAACTAACGACTACATTAATATGCTTGTGACAAAATAGAATTGTGTGTTTCTACCCAATAAAAATATATTTGCATCACTCTTAAACTCAAAAAGAACAAAACTCTGCAAATTTAAAACCAACAGAACTCCTTAATTTTATGTGTTTCGCCTAGACATACATATATCTGTTTCTTTTGCACTTGCACGAAAAATAGCGGTAACCTTGTTGCTTTATGCGCTTGCTTTTAACAGTTGCCAAGTCTTGGCGTCATTTTAAGTTTCAAGCAGCCGCACCAAACTTGTTGAAAAGTTTAGCTCTTGTTAAAAGTGTTTCTGAAAATGTTTGTTTGAAAATGAAAAGTGTTTGTGTTTTTAAATTAATAATATAAAAATTAAAATAAAAGAAAAATAAGGCGGTTCAGCAGTAAAAATAGGTGAGTTTTGAAACAACTTTGCTGATAAAGAGGGTGCTTCGCTAGCAAAGTGGGTGCTCCAACCATATTATGTTTTCTCCAACTAGAAAATGTGTGCTTATAAAAATTATTGTAATGTCGGATAAACATAATATGGTTACTTCTCAACATAATTAAATCAGAGAAAAACTTATTTACTGTTTTCTAAACATATTTTGCTTGCTCCAAACCAACAATTACTTCTAAGCAAAGATTTTGAAATCGCAGTGAAAAACTTTTGGCATTTCTTTTGCTAAAATATGTTTCCAAGTAAATATAGTGTAATCATCGGTAAATATATTATGTTGATCTTAATTATCGTTTTGAAAATATTTGCTTGACTGCAATTAAATTATGTATTCTCCAATTAATATATATTTGTCCGTGAATATTTAATGTTATTCTTGACTAAATTACATTTCCAAGCAAACACATAGTAATAGACTAAAAGTGTTCTCAGTTCATTTATAATTACAAAATATTTATATGAAAACATATTTTCTTGAGAACAAATTATATTGTTTTTAAATTCAAACAACAAGTGCTAAGGTACAATTAAATAATGTTAAGATGCAAATATATATATAAAAAAAAATTGCATTAATTAATCATATTATATGTGGAACCAATTATGATTACTTGTTTCCAAGAATCATGCAGAAACATATACTTCCCGCAAATAATGTTTGGGAAGGCCTTTTATTTTTCAGCGTGTAGGCCTGTGCGAGTTGCTTCAAGTTCGAGTCGAATGGAGTAGTGCAACTTCTCTTCCGACAGATTTTTTGTTTTTTGTATGGATTTCGAAAAAAGGGTGGCAGATAGGGGTAGATGTGTTCAAAAGAAATGTTAATATGCTTCACTATGCGCACAGCCTTACGTCGAAATGTTTGTCCACTATCTCTTTTTTAGGGAAACAAAATAAATATTTTATTTGCTCCTTCGTTCGTAGAAAATACATGTTCGTTCGTTCGTTCACAGAAAATAGTTGTTCGTTCGTGCATGTTCGTTCCTAGAAAATAGTTCGTTCATTCTTTCGTTCGTTCGTAGAAAATTGGAATTAAAATTAAATGTCTGCAGAGCACCATCCGTTCTACTTGTACGAACAGATAAAACAAGTAAGAACCTGATATTATTGGTACAAATACAACAACAAGTAGAACTTAACTTATGCTTACAAGTTTTTGATTGTGCAGAGAGCGTATCATCTCTTTCTCTGGCTCTCATTGTAGTCTAAGCTTTTTTCTCTTTATCGGCTCCACTAAGCAGAGTAACTGTTTATCTCTTTTTAAAATAGATATATCCATTCAAAATGGATATTACAGATAGTTCTCTTTATGTTTATCTCGTGCTTTTACTTTTTCCTTCTACTACAAAAAGTAATGGTGTAATGGATATGGATCTCGTGCTTTTACTTTTTCTTTTCTACTAAAAAAAAGTAATGGTGTAATGGATATGGATTCTGCAAATCAACAGCTTCATATTAGGTACTTGTCCCACATTTTTTAATGATTTGATTTTTAGTTTCATTAAGTTATCGACAAAAATGCCGTTGTTGTTTATTTTTTTTTTTATGAAACAAATTTCAAACTTGAATGCATTCACTTATATAAGGTTTTTCTTTTATTGTTTTATTGAAATAATTTTCTATTTACTCCTTATGCTTTTGAGGTCACATATCCAGATGTTCCAAGTAGAGATAACCATATTACCGATATATCGGTTTGTTGCGTAAGTTCTCAAACTAGTATTTTTGATGTTATTGTTATCTAAAAAGCAAATATTCGATGCATACTCAATGCTTATGCCGTGCTTATGATAAGCAATCATGTTTGGTGAGCCTTTTTTGAAAGTATCTACACTTGTAGCCATTTTTTAAAATTGGGTTGGAAAGAGAACCTACAGTTTTAAAGTGACACTGCTATCTGTCCTTATTTCGTCACTGTTAAGTTAATCTGCATTAGTGGTCGGTGATTATTTCAGAATAGTATTTTAAAAAGTTGAAGTTTTAGCAAAAATCGCCCTACATTTTTGAATGAAAACATTTCCTTTTAACAAGTGAGTAGCCTTCATTTCAAAGTTGAATTCAAAGTTGAATTCTATATTGTCGGTCTATGTCAGCTAAAATAAATCGCTAGAACAAATTGAGGCTAATGATTTCACCGCATTTTCGATTTTATTGAAACTAAATATTTTTGCAAATTATTTAATTGCCTTTGCCACCTTTTGTATTGTTGATAAATCTGGGACAAGCAATAAGAAAGGAAATTATTTGTAGGATAAACTTATCAAGGTAAATTTACGGCAAGGTGCCGTACGGCAAGGACAACCTGCTGTATATCTCTGAGTCCCCCTATTTGCTTCGAGTTCGCCGCGTTACTTAATTTTCTGCCAAAGCCTTGCCACCGCTGTTTTCTTCAAAAGTTTAGTGATGGACGTCTGCGTAGCACAACTAGAAGCAGAAACCGGAAAAATTGTCAACGAGCTGACAACGCCACATAACTGTCTGGCCAGAATGTCGTCGCCGTGTCGGCAGGCAGAAGACTGGGAGAAGCAATAAAAACCTTATGGGAGATAATTGAGGTAAAAAACAACAACGATATTGTCAAAACAGAAATATTTCTATTTCAATTTTTCTTTGTTGTTTATTTGAAAGCTTTCTTTCTAAAAATGTTGCCATATTTTTATTAAAATTATACAAATTTGAACCAAAACAGTGTTTTATTTTCACCTAATTCTAATGGCAGTAGATTCTGGAAACAAGAGGAGTGTCAGCAAACTGACAACGCCGCATAAATTTTTAACTTTTTTAACTTTTTTTGAGTAGTACTATTTCGGGAATTTGAGTAGTACGGCGTAGTATGGATAAAATAATTACAAACTTTTTGTTCAAATAAATGTACAGGTTATATGTTTTTTTTTGGTTTCTTTTTTTAAGCATCTTTGAAAGAGATTCGCAAAATATATTTTTAATGGCAAATATTTTATATATTTTTTCAAAAATTTACAGTTTTCACTCTTAAAATTGTTTTATTTATATGAAACATTAAATAAACAAAAGTAATACACAGGATTTAACCAGAACTCATTTATATACGCTAAAATTTATTAAACCTTAATATCAAATATACTGACAATCAGTCGTAATTGCTCCTTTTCTTCAATCACCTCTAAAAATAAAAATACTTAAGATTTTCTGAAATGAATCGCAGAAACATTTGACGAAATATGAACTAAATTATACGTCATCTTGGTAAAGCCCGTATGATACTTCATTTTTTTTTTGTCCAATCTTAAAATCTGAAAACAAGTGGCGCGTGGGCAGATTTTGTAAGACATATTTTATAAGAAAAGGATAATCGTAATAATTTTTTCATTTCTGGTGTTTTTAAGGGCATCTGCATTTAATAAATTAATTTTAGCTACATCCTATTCCTACTACTTCCAATTCAGCATTCAATTTTTTCAAATAGTTTTGTTTACTCTAAAGATGTCGAATTAATTAGGAAAGCAAAATATTTCGTAGTAAATATTTAATTGAAACTTAACGATGAACGAAATGAAAGAAACGGAAAAACAATGCATTCCCAACAAACAAAATGATTCACTAATGTTATCGTTTACGAATCGTATTCTCGTACATTTCATTCGTTAGCAATTAGTAGTATCGATTCATTTATAATATATAAAAGCTTATAAAAAAATAAAAGCTTACCAAGCTTACTTAGCTTATAAACTTACCACGCCAAGAATCAAAACCACGTCACCTGAATGCTAGTCCGGCACCTTACCCACCCGGCTATTTCAGACGCTGAAATAAAAAATCTTTTTTTTGTTATTTGGTTTTTTTTAAAGATTTGGCTTTTACAAAAGTTCTAAATTATTTGTATTTACTTTTTTGTACAACTTTTTCTTATTAAAATGTCGGATTCGTTATAAAAAAGCCATTCGTTAACGAGTCGCTAAAACTATAAAAAGCAATGTGCTAACGAGAACTTATTCATACGAAAATCTTGAATTATTTATGTAAAAAATAGGCACGAAATAACATAACAGAAGAAAAATAAAAAAAAAAAAAGGTAACATAACAGAAAAAAAACATAACAGAAGAAAAATAAAAAATTAAAATTAATAAAAAATTATGAAAAAAAAGTCTTTTTCACATAAAATTAAAAAAAACATAAAATTAAAAAAAAAATGTTCGCTTAAATGACGTTTTAACAACAGAAAGTTAATATAAAATACTTTTCTTAAAAAAATTTTCAATATTGAAAAGAGGGCAAAAATAGTTTTTTTTTTGTTTCATAACATCTTAAATGGAATTTAGCAAAGGCATGATTTCAATCAGTGCCTTCTTTAAGCATCAAGCCAACCTCTGATGAAGTCGGAATAAAACTATTTAAAACTGTTACAAAAACGATTCATAAGCGATTCGTTAACGAATCACCCCTCGCCACAATGTTTATTGGGTTGAAATGCAGTCCGTCCCACATTTTTTTTTTCAATTCGTACTATATGAGTACTCACTTACACCAATTGAATCTATGCATTCGTACTATTTGAACTGTTCTAGTTTCATTTTCAATGACAAAAAAATTAGAAATTTAATGAATTATCATACAGGCTTCTTAACTTTCCACAAGAGAACAGTTATAACTTCATCTCAATAAGTTTTACAAGATTTGAAGATTTTTCGCTGTCGCCGTGTTAGGATACAACTATTTCAAAATTAGTAGCATATTTCGATACTTTGAAAGAGGTGGAGCATTTCCTCATGCATGTTAAAATCTTAAAATTTTGCTCCTGATGAATCAGTTTTTTTAACTTACAGACTGCGACAAAAAGATAGCACCTTCACATTTTCATCAATATATAATTTACTATGCATGTTTAAATGTTTCTCTCAGTGTCATAACGTTTTACGAGTGAGCTCTTTTCTTCGAGTGCATAATGGTCAAACATTCTAAGAGAAAACTCGTTATTTAACAATATATGCAAAAACTCGTGTGACAAAATGATAGCACATTTTTATGTAATTGTATTTAGTGAGAGTTTATAAGCCGCGAAAGAAACACCATTCCTTTTTTAAGGTTTACTTATCGCGTCAATAATAGTAAAAAAAAAACTATTAAAGTAAGAGTGAATTAAAATGGGGCGTGGAAAATGGCTGAACAGTACGGAAGTTACTTTAAGTCTTCACCATGAAAACATTAAAATAAGTGAAATCGCAAAAAAACTAAAGAGAAGTCGTAAAGTTATTTCAAATTTAATAAAAAGTCCTGAAAATTATGGTAGTGGACGTCCAAAAGCGGTTGCACCTCGAGATGAGTGTGCCATATTGCGCGTAGCTTAATTCTAACCTCACTGCCAGGAAAATAGCAGAAGCAGCTGGAGTAAATACACATGTCCATAATGTGCAAAGGTTTTTAAAAAAATCAGAAACAAACGCAAGAAACTGAAAACCCCCTCTTACTCCGAAACACCGGGAAGCAAGGTTGAGTTTTGCTGAATGTCATGTTATATGGCAAAAACGATGACGCCGCGTCTTGTTTCCTGACGAAAAGAAATTCAATCTTAACGGATCGAATGGTTGGTGCTATTATTACCACGACTTGAGAAAAGAAAAGCGTGTCTTAAGTCGTAGTCAACATGGAGGTGGATGTGTGATGATATGGGCCGGAATCGGGTATCGTGCAAAGACTAAAATCAAATTTGTTCCTACACGCATGAATAGCCAGGATTATCTAAATTTAATTAGAAATGAAGTTGTAAATCGTGGGTCACAATCAACCAAAAGTCTAATGATATTTCAACAAGATAATGCGGCTGTACACACAGCGAGAGTAGTAAAGGACTTTTTTCAAGAAAATGATGTTGATATATTGGAGTGGCCCGCAAGATCACCTGATCTCAATACTATTGAAAACTGTTGGGGGTACCTTGCAAGGGAAGTTTATGCCGAAAAAAGACAATATATACAGTCGAAGAACTAAAAAGTAGCATAAAATCGAAGTGGGAAGCGATTCCGAGAAAATACATCAAAAAACTCTTTAAGGCACTACCAAACCGGATAACTGAAGTCTTAAAAAACCAAGAAGGATCCACTCGTTGTTAAGAATTTTAATTTATTTAAAGTTGCAATTTGTTTCCTATCATTTTAGTTTCTATAATGATAATGTCATCATCATTTTGTCGCACCACTCAAAATGTTTTTGTTTTGTTTTGAACAATGAATTCCTTTGTTAAATAAAATTGCAATGTTTACTAACTTCATTTGCAATAAAAATTCGAAAAAACCTATGTGTTATCTTTTTGTCGTCTGCATGACGATATATTCTTAGAAAATGTTTGCTACTTAAATTATAATTAAATTATAAAAAAAATTAATAAAAATCATTTTCTGTTTGTTTAACTTTCGCTCCAATTTAAAACGTCTATTACTTCCGTCCTAGATTATTGCGTACTTATTTTTAACCATACCCCGTTTTCCGCCCACAAATCAATAAAAATGCAATACTTCCGACTGTTTTGATTGTATGATACTAAAATTTGGTAATTTAGTTTAAACGGTTACGTTCGGCAATTGTACCAAAAATGAGCTTCCACGCCCTTTTTTTCCGCCCATAAATCAATAAAAATGCTAGATTTTGGTCGTATAACACTGAAATTTGTTAGTTAAGTTTGTATGCTTATCGTCGGCAACTGTACTAGAAATGGGTGTGGTGCACTATAACTACGGCAACTTTTAAGAAATCATTACGACTCTAAAACTTCTGGGCCGATTGCGCTAAAATTCGATTGCGCAATCTTGGCAGTAGATTGTTTCCGAGTACGAGATGTGTTACGGAAAAAAATGTTTGTCACACCACCTTACACTAACCACAAATATAAAAAGTATGATTGCTGGAACGTCCGTGGCGAAGCTGCGGACAACTGTGTCGTGCTAGCAACGGATAAACGACGGCACTTAACTGTTTGCTTCCATTTTGAAATTACTTCTTCTAAGGGATCTGAATTAAGTTCAAGCCACATTGTAATACCGTTTTGTTCTATAATAAAAAGAAAAATGTTTCAAAGCAAAATTTTAACGATTGTATATTGCTATAATTTGTTTTACCATTAGAGGAAAATACACAGGAATTGTGTTCTTTATTTTTTGAATAATTGTAGGTCTTGCATTCAAAAACTTCTCCAAAATACCAGTTTGACGCAATTTGAAATTCTTTCGGTTTATTTTGAGTATAAAGATCCTTGTGGCTTTTCCTTTTATTGTACGCAAAGTAAATTTTCTGTAAGGAAAAAGGACAGTTCAAAAAATTTTCCCCGACAAATATTATTTATTCGATAGTACCAAATCCTCTCTAGGAAATAAATTTGAAATACTTTCTCAAAGCTATTTAAAAGTTTTGATGTCTGGGACAATTTTCTTGTTTAGCATAAACTCTACAATGCACGTTACGAGTTTTATTCTGTATTCAAAATTCAAGCATCTTTGCTCCAAGTTCTTCAATATAAGATCCAGGTTAACCTTAATATATGTACATAGTTAGAAGTTATATCACTGGCCACAAATTTTCAAACATTTACCTCAACGCTTCCATTTATATCACCCCCAGATAATTGTGTTGAAAAGAGTCCAACATTGTGATGATTTTGACCACCCGCGACTATTAAACAGTTCAACGAAATGAAATAAAATTAAACGGATTTCGAGAAGCCGTTTGATTTTTTCGTTTTTTAGAGTACGAGAACAAAAGCAGTGCAGTAGCCGTTAATCTTGTCATGGCAACAGGCGTTTTTTATTTCCACAAAGGAAACAAGCAAGCAAGTTATGCAATTTGCGGCCTTTAAAAACATAAAGCTCGTACAGTTGAATCCATGCTCTGAAAAATATAAATAGTATACATCAGAATCAAAGATTTTCTTGAAATATACTTACGACTTAAAACTTTTTTAAATTGCTCGCCTTGAAGCTGCGCCAAAAGCTAAAAAAAATTGGATTCTTCGCATTCTTGAGAAGACTACGTATATTAGTTACAAGAACTTACGGCGATGTTAATTTATTTACGCTTTCGCTATTAATTCACTGCATAAAAACTTTATTTTCAAGCTGAAAGCTTGAAATGCAGGGTTGCATATTGATTGGTTATAAAGTGCTCGATAACATAGTTACTTTTTTTGGAACTTAGGTTTACTAAGGTAACTTAGGTTACTTAGGTACTTAGTATACTTCAAAAATATTAATGTATGTCTATGCAAGTGATTTTTTTGAAAAACATTACTTATCAAAGAAATTATGATTTTTTAAATTAAAATTCTTGGTTTCTTAAAAAATGTAAATATTTTTGTATTAAAGAAAAAATTACTTATAACTGAAGAAATTTTAACTTCTCAAAACAAAAACTTTAAGTTTTAACAAACTTTGAGTTTTTTGATTTTTAATTTTTTTCTGAGTGCAGACTGCTCATTATGTCAAATTCTTTATGTTCAAAATGTTGTTTAAGTCTGGCAAAAGGTGTAGAGGGAGTTCGATTAGAATTAAATTGACACGCTCCTTGTCCAATCTCATCCACTTTTGAGGGCTTAAAATTTCTCATTATATTAAAAAAATATATTGTCGTTGGGCGTGCAATACCGCTCAGAAATCAGCCACTTGCAATACAGCGTATATTGCAAAAAGACCAAAATTAAAATTTGGATTTTAATTCAATTTGATTAAATTAATAAAGGGCGAATTTTTCATTAAATTCTGATTTCAGAAGAAAGCAACTATTCAATTTCAACAAATATTTTTAGTTTAGTTGAAAATACATTCAATAGTTTAAAAGAAAGCAGTTTTTCTGTACTCCTGTAGAATTTTACTATCACCGTGTGTCTGTATGTGCAAGTGGCGGATACGCGGTATTGTACGCCCAACGACCATATGTACGAAATTTGGATGAAATTAGACAAACGTTGTAAATAGAGCTTACCAAGGATTATGTGTGCAACTGAAGTGTAGTAACTTAAGTGAAGTGGTGTAACTGAAGTTCGATTAAAAATAAAATGCCTCACCTACTTTTCCAGTCTAGAGACTCTATATTATACCGATGAATATATGTGCAAATTTTGGTATAGGTCGAACAAATTATGTGGATGAAGTTTGGGTACAACAATGACATTTAGTTGTATTTATTTACAAAAGTTTTTTCTATTTTTATTCATATATCAAAGCTTATGTGTAAAATTTCAAGAAATTTTTTTAATTTTTGTGGATTTTTAAGAGATTTCACTTTTAAAATAAAGCCACTTTGTATGATTCAAATTTCATAGTGATGATTTATATTAAATATCAAAGATTAAGTGCAAAATTTCAAGAAATTTCTTTAAGTTTTGCGAATTTTTAAGAGTTTTTACCGTTAAAATAAAGTCACTTTGTATGGGAGGTAGGGGTGGTTTTTACCCGATTTTGCCAAATTTCATTATTACTTTATATATTTTATTAGATGTTGCATTCATTGTGCGTTGAAATCTTGTGGCAATTGTTAATTTTTACTTCGTGATAAAGTCAGCGAATCACTTCGAATTGTTTCGCATATGTGCATTAAAAACGTGCAAAGTCTTAAGCGTACAACAGTGCAGATTTCGGTAACGGTACAATGTACAGTATGCGGAAAAATTGGCTGTTGTCTTTTTAATAGGTGCCCTAAGAATTTGCTTGTCCTTTGCCCTCAAAATATACCGTTATCTACAAAACTTACAACTAACCTTTTTCCACTATTAGAAAAAGCTATATGTGCATCGGTAACAAAGATCTGCAAAGAATGGGGTTGTAATTGTATTGGTACTTTAAGAAGAAAAAAAATCTACTATCGTTTTTTTAAAATATACCTCTCATTTTAGACTCAATCTAAAAATATTTAAAATTTTCAAGTGACAGTACTGTCAACAAATCTGCGTAACAAAGGTTTTTACATGAGTGGGTAGTGTACAGGGCTATGAATCGAAGTTGTACGAATTCGAAACCCACGGCGGGTTAAAGAAATATTTTTAATATATTTATATTATAAATTATTTATTGTAATAGATGCAAGCAAAAATGACATATCAATTTCAAAGAAAACAGTGTCGTATAAAAAAGTGTCCTTTTTGAGATTTCACTCAAGCAAATCACAAAATGAGACGTAAAAAGTTTCGTGGAAAAACACTTAACATATGTAAGTAAATGATGCCAAAACTGAAAAATTTTTGCATAAATTATTAAATATGCTGGCATACTTAAGATTCATCTGCTTGCATGTTACAGCCGTGGTCTATTTTAGCTTTCACATTTTTTTAAATGTAAGAATTCATGACATGCGTTTCTATATTTTTTCAGACGTGTGCAAAGAAAAGCCCAACAGAAGAACACAACTATACCAGCGCGTCAAACATGAAGCAAATTGGGGTGGATACTGCTTAATATAAGTCACAATAACTTTACATTTAATCCAACTGCCGTGAAAGACATGGAGCTTATTTTTTTTTTTTTTGTTTTTGTCTGAGGAAAAGTGCTGAATTTTTCAGCTTGCTCTGCGTCTGTTTTGCTGTTTTTTTTATCCTCTACGACCATCGACTACGTCCACCAGTTATCAATTTTGTATGTATACCAAACAATGTTCCGTTATAAACAGTTCAACATGTTTTGGTTACGTAATGAGTTTGCTGTGATCGAAAGCGCATTTAAGAGCGATAGCTGTGGGTACCCGCTGGTAAAACTTTTTCGGTTTATTCCAGTTTATATCCAATTTTTTTCGAATATTTCATAATTCATCCAATTGTAATGCAGAACTGTAAGTTAAATCTGCCACAAGACAGCTTAGTGTTGTTAAGGAGTAGTTCGTATGTATTCATTTCACACAAGTACTAAAAAAGAAAAGTGATACTGTGATAAGAACTAAGTTACATTTTTATACATAAATAGAGATTGAACAATCTAAAAATTGTGAGGACAAGAAATTATGTACCAATTTCTGTCCCACAAATAACATGTAAATAATGTATTTTAAATATTATTAAATTATAAATTAAAATATAATATATAATATAAATTATTTTGTAAATATTATTAACTTTGTATTATATATTCAACTGTTGTACAAATAGCATTTACACACCAATAAATATACACATACACGCATACATGCATACACATGCATGTAAACAAAACAACCGAACAATGAAACAGAAAAACAGCGCAAGCAAATAAAAAGCGGCGCGCTAGCATAGGAAAATCAGTCTTGACCAGAGCACAGGCGCGTGCACATGTGCAAGACTTAGCTCAGGTTTTCATAGTAAAGGCGTTTATTTATTTAGCCAAACAAGGCAATATACTTATTCTAACTTATTTTTCTAACAGCTTGTTGTTGTATTTATTTATTTTTTTTTCTCTCTTTCCTTGTTGTAGGTGTAGAAGATATGCAAGTCTCAGTGGGCGTAATCCGCCCACATGAATCGACACATTTTCAAAAACACGTCAAAAAGAAAAGACAATAAGAAGAACGAAGGGGGAACTTATATACTAAGCTTACATACTAACAGATTTTATACACATAGTAAAAATATGTACAAATTACTATGCTAAAATATTATTTAGATGGAAAGCTAAATGGGAGAACAACGAAATTTTGTTTAGATATGAGTGGTAGACGGCAATGTAAAAAGAGGCATTTGGATATGGGAGAATAGAGTTAATATTACAATGCGGTGTTTTACTTATTTAACATTAAAACTTTTCATTTACAATGTTTCTACAAATGCTAGATCAAGGAAATAAGAAGAGGGATCAGAATGGTGAAAAGGAATTGGAGAAGATTCACTTATATGTACCATTGGGCATAGGACGTGAATTGGTGTTTAATAAGGGGATAGTTATGTAAAGGAAAGTGATTTGGAAAGGGAACGCTTGAATCTGAATTTCGATATTGGCGGTGTATAATGCTCGCTGATATTATTAAATATTTTACAACATCTATTCAAGGGCTCGTTCAATGCGTATATAGTGTTGTGATGCGATTCTTTTAACAATTTTGTATACCTTGTTCGCCTTATTGGTTCATTAAATAGTACCTTGCTCGAGATGTATTCGCATGTATTAGAATTGTCTTTAAATAGATTCTAGCCTTTCACTATGCACTACAAAAGCTGGGTTCCAAATTATGCAACAGTATTCTAAGATTGGTCGCACTAATGTGCAGTATAAGGTTTTAGTTACCCAAAGGTTTTTGAATTCTTTGGCACGTCTTTTTATGAATCCGAGCATTTAGCATGTATTTGCTATATGTTATTACGTTTTTACGGGCAAAACTTATAACGTAGCACTTATTTATATTTAAGGAAAGTTTATTTTGACTACACCACTGTTCCAGAGACAAAAGCTTATTCTGTAAGAATACTGAATCCACTTCTGATCTAATGGTATAGCATAATTTGAAGTCATCTGCATATAAGAGATGGGGGACATCATGCAAAACTTCAGATATGTCTGCAATAAATATGTTGAAGAGAAGTGGGCTAAGATGGCTACCTTGAGGTACACCCGACGAGACAACAGTCTTTTTAGACAAAGTACCCTGAAATTTTACATATTGGGATCTTTCACAGAGATAAGACTTGAGCCATTTCAGCACAGTACCTGATATACCAAATTTTTCTAGTTTCTTAGCTAGGATTCCGTGATCAACACGATCAAAGGCTTTACTAAAATCTGTATAGACTGCATCTATTTGGTGGCCCTTTTCTATTTTAGTAAGAATGTCTGATGCCTTGATTGCAAGATTTGTGGTTGTTGATCGTCCTTTACGAAAACCATGTTGCTGCTCGTTTAACCGTTGTGTCGATCGTAGAGCCCACGGGTACATTTGCAACTTTAATTTTCCTGTATCTTCCAAACGGTTAGTCCGATTGACCTGAAATTTCATGATATCCTCAACCATACACTTTTGCATCATGTGGAAAAGTTTCATCAAGATTGGAGCAGCAGTTCAGTCAATACAGCCCAAATTCAAGTTAGTGGAATGGCGTCGACTGCTGATGTACCCGGGTACTTGTATGAAAATTCATACAAATATATAGAAATAAATGGCAAAGTTCACTTTATATTGCTATATCTTCGAAGCGGCTGGTCCAATCTTGATGAAACTTCGTATCATAGCTTGGAAATATGTAATTGATATTGGTGTGAAATTTCAGGACCAACCGTTTGGAAAATATAACCCAGTTACTAGAAAATGACCTAGCGTCAACAGCTGATGTTCTATGAAAATTCATACAAATATATAGAAATAAATGGAAATATTTAGTTTATTTTATGGAAATTTGTTTATTTATTTATAGAAAATCATTATAATGAAAGTAAAAAATATATTTTATGAATTTTAGCAGCATCTGAGGCATTGTGGATGATCCTTCGAGTGCTCTGCGCACACAGGCTTATTACAAATTGCACCATCCATTTTATTTTCACTTTTTATATATTTGCCGCACAAAATAAATTTTTAGGTCTTTACACTTCAAAAATCGCACATAAACTGACTTATGCATACAAAACTACTCAAAACGAAACCTGCGCAAAAAATCATGTTTCTGCCTGCAAAACTGGTTGTGCAAGGGTAGGTAGGCAAGATATTCCCAAATACCCTTTTGTTCCTGTTAGTAGACGTGTTTTCCTACACATTCCAAAAAAAAAATGTTTACATTGAACAAATATTTTATGAGTTATAATTATTCTGCGCAGGTACTAAAAATAGCACTATGAGCAAGAGGGGTTGATTTTCAGTTCAAATATAACGGAATTTTGCGAATGAAAATTCAATGTTAATTATTTTTCTTGGTAAAAAGGGATCAAATTACAAGGATTAAAAAAGAATTTGGAAATTGTTAAATTTTTATGGATTTTGGCAATTCCCATTTTTGGTAAAAATGGATTATTTAGGTACCAAATTTTTTTTTTCCCAAATTATGATAAAAGTTTTGTTAACTAGACAATATTTCCAATAAATAAAAAAAAAAAACCAGAAAATTACAAGAATCCAGGTAGTAGTTAATATTTGTATATCAAAAGCAACTATCTGCCATACAAAACGTATGAAGTACCCGGGTACATCTACTGTCGATGTGGATAAAACCCAACAGCTGTTGACACAACGGTTAAACACGGATTAGTTATGCTCGTGAGTTTGGAACATATAATTTTTTCAAATAGCTTTGGAATAGCTGACAATATTGCAATACTCCTATAATTTTCAACTGATCTCTTGTCGCCATTTTTATAAATTGGCGTAAGATGACAAGATTTCCAAAAAGTTGGGAATATACCTTTATGCAAGGATTTGTTAAAAATCATATGTAATGGTGTAATCAATTGGTCTAAACATTGAACAAGTGAAATTGGTGGTACAAGGTCTGGACCTGGAGATTTATTTGAATCTAAGTTACACCCTTTAAGCATTTATTTGAAAGTTTACACCCTTTAAGCACGGTATTCATAGTAAAGGCGTCCACACCCTTTAAGCTCAGGTTTTCATAGTAAAGGCGTTTACACCCTTTAAGCTCAGGTTTTCATAGTAAAAGCGTTCACACCCTTTAAGCTCAGGTTTTCATAGTAAAGGCGTTCACACCCTTTAAGCTCAGATTTTTCATAGTAAAGGCGTTTACACCCTTTAAGCACAGGGTATTCATAGTAAAGGCGTTCACACCCTTTTAGCTCAGGTTTTCATAGTAAGGTTGTTTACACCCTTTAAGCACAGGGTATTCATAGTAAAGGCGTTCACACCCTTTAAGCTCAGGTTTTCATAGTAAAGGCGTTCACACCCTTTAAGCTCAGGTTTTTCATAGTAAAGGCGTTTACACCCTTTAAGCTCAGGGTATTCATAGTAAAGGCGTTTACACCCTTTAAGCACAGGTTATTTCGTAGTGAAGGCGTTTACACCCTTCTAGCTCAGGTTGTTTCACTTCATATAAGTAAATACACGAAGTCTTCATAATAATGTAATTAATAAATTTTATATTATAGAATATTACTAAACAATAATAATTACAGAAATTATAAATAGTTTGAATAATGATTTAATTTATTTTATATAAAATATAATATTAATATTTTGAATAATTACATTTAAAATTTAATCCTATTAAAGTAATAGCATTAAATAGATAAAAGAAATGTCCAATAAAGAACACTTGTAAATTAAAACTTACAGTTATAATTTTTTTTTTTTTTAAATTGAGTTATAAATTTTTTGTATTGAACCCTTGGTTTACTCGCTGAGCCTACCCCAGCAATTGCAAACGAACTGGAGGGTTCGTTACAAAATAATAGTTTATTTTCAATTCAAAGAATTGATTCTAAAAATAATAGTTGCATTCCCGTGGTCGTTGATCTAGAGCGTGGCCCTATTTTATTCGCAATGCAAAAACAAAAATTAGAACCAGCTCTCTTCCTGGCTCCATTTCTGATCTTAATATGCTACCAAGTTTAAAGCACTTTTTTCAAAACGAACGTAGTTAGCAAATCTGAATTACTTTTATTCGAGTTTTAGTCTCACTGCTCGCTTTCGTATATTGGCAGTTCGTCGCCAGTGATGCCAAATTGTAATAAAGTTGAACTAAAACTGTTCCACTGAGATTTTATCTGATCCAGTGCCACGGGAATGCTGCTAATTTGTTGTGTTTTTTACTTTTGTTAAGTTTATTTCTGTGTACTCTCTTTTGTTTTCGTTGTGTTTGCAATAGAGATTTTTTATTTTTGTGTTCTTTACTACCCAGAGCCTTGCATGAACGTTCGTCCGTTCGTTCGTAGAAAAAAATTAAAATATTTTGATCGTTTGTTCGTTCGTAGAGAAATAAAATAAATATTTTTTCGTTCGTTTGCTCGTAGAAAATAGATGTTCGTTCATTGCAAATAGATGTTTGTTCCTTCGCTCCTAGCAAATACATGTTCGTTCGTTCGTTCATAGAAAATAGATTTTCGTTCGTTCGTTCGCAGAAAATAGTTGTTTATTCGTTCGTTCGTTTTATACAGTTCTATTTATAACAGTTAATTTGCGCATTACGTCAGAATGTTTGTCTTTTTCTTTTTTGAAGGGAAACAAAATAAATATTTTCTTCGTTCGTAAAAAATAGATGTTTGTTCGTTCGTTTGTAGAAAATAATTGCTCATTCGTTCGTAGAAAATAGTTGTTCGTTCGTAGAAAATATAAATTAAAATTTTTTTCGTTCGTAGAAAAAATTCTGCATTACAAAACAGCTCGTAGAAAAATCTGCAAAATAAATGAAAATATTATGTTCGTGCAATGTCTGCTGCTCCCTTGTGCGTTATATGCATCAAACCTACTCCGTTGCCCTCTTACTCTGTAGCTAATGCTTTGTCCATTACCGGAATAAATGTAATAGATAAAAATAAACGCGTCGGAGGCCTTTCAGCTTCATTGTTCTTAAGAAATAGTTGGTTTTGTAATGCGTCAACTTACCACTGGGTAGTTACGATGCGTCATCTCGTCGTCATCGCCATTGTTGTTGTTATGCCTGTTAGCATTATGCTCACGATGATGATAATGATGTTGCTTGGTTGCTTGTTTTTCGACTGTTTTTCTTGTTTATCAAAATCTGCAGTGATCCGTATCCTTCAAAAGCGTTTAACTAATTTTGTTTTGACCATGGGACCGATTTGTTCAATTTGGCTAGGTTGAGCTCATTATGGAGCTTCCAACGACAACATCGAAGAGTATAAATTGCAGTTTCTATAACAAAAAATAAATTTACATAAATTTAATGAACACTTAATCTTAATTCTAACGTGTTAACGTGTAACATTGTGACCGTTAAGGACGTCACAGGACGAACATTATAATATTTAAAATGTAAATGTATCCGACTTGCTTCTCTTCGATTCAAATCTTTTGTTTATTTGTTTTGATCCTTGTTTTAAGGTATCTTTACCTTTGACAGAGATTCTGTATGTTATTTGGGGTTGTAGTTGCCGTAGCTGGTGTTGTTGTTCTTGTGTAATGTGTTGACATGCTTCAATTTTTGTTCTACTCAATTTATTTTCTTTTATTTTAAGTGTAAATGTAAGTGATGGCTTGCTTGTATTGGATATTTTTTGGATTTTATTTTCAGTTGTTCTAATTCATTTAATGGGAATGAAGTGTCAAGTGGAAGTGTGGGATAAAAGCCCATCCTATACACGTAGCGATAATTGATGACTTTGCATTATTTTTTTTTCTCTTTCGCTTTTAGCAATGTTTTATCGATGTCCATTTGTAATGACTTGATAAAAGTAATACTTCTGACAGTAATGATTACTTGCCTTCTGGCTGTGGCTTTTATTGTTCTATTAACCATTTTTCTTTATTGCTTTAAAATTTTTTTATTGCTAAATGGGAGTAGCGAGAGGAGCCTAGATATAAAAAAAAACATTAAAACAACGAAATTCTTTTGCAATAAATTCTTAAAGTGCTGCGATTTCCTAAAAACTCGTTTGTCTAAAATAAAATGTTCATCAACCCTTTCAGGACAATAGTTTCTTACAAGCAACTTCTTACTTGGGGGCTCTGTTTGTCGTTTGGGACTCCCTGATTTGAATGAATTCTTGTGAGTAAGAGAAAAAAATAAAAAATGGGAAAATGAATTGTTGTTCAAGCTTTGCAGAGTTATTAGGAGTATGTTCACGTGTGCGGATTTGTTAAATATTTCTGAGAATTTTATAAAACCAAAGTTCAATATAAAAATGTCAATAAAAAATATAAAATGTCAAAGTAAGAGGATAAGTAATTTTATTTATAGTTTTAATAAGATTTCATTTCTAGCGTTATACATAGACAAAAACTTAGTAAGTATAATAAACGGCGTTTTTGAACAAAAAAATTGGATTAAAATAAAAAATCGACATAATTTTAAACTGAAAATGGGCTTTATTAGAAATATAATTTTATGCCTCTAGCGTTCAAATATGATTTCGATCTTCCTATTTTCGAATGCTTTTTCAAGCAATTTTCCAATTCGTTAAATTCCCTCAAAGCGGAATTTTTTTTTGTCTAAGAAACATGATCGCATTTTGTAAAACGTTATCATTGTTACGTAAAAATTGAGTAATCAGCTTGAGGTTTCTTATCCGGCGATATATTCCAGTTAGCTAGATAGAAAAAAAGTGCCATGAATACGTTCGTTTAACAGAATAGGGGCCTTTATTTGTATTATCATTTTAATTGTAAAAATTTATGATTTAATAAAAAGTAAAAATTTCAGACCAATTATGCTAGTATTGAATGTAGTAATATAATATAGATTTTATTACAAACCTAAGGACGTCCACATTTTCCATCTGACTAAGAGGTTACCACGGAGCAGTTTAAGCCTTTGAACAGAACTATTAATTTATTTATCGAACATCTTTTAAATAACAACCTGTCCTTTAATAACGATTCAATTTAATTTGATTCCTCAAGATCTTTGCAACAGACAATTTAAGAAATATCTTCAATCAAAGAAATCTCAAATCTTCGGTTGCATTAAGGAACGCCACTTTTAAATGTCAAGAGGAGTGGGGAATACCAGCACGCTCCAAGGCAAACATTAACTTTTCCCATGATCTTTTCTTGAAAACAGTGATGTGACGATTTTTATAGAGAGAAAAATTTAAAAAATACGTATACGTGTTTATAAACATGTAACAAAAAAGTGAAACGCTTTTGTTTGCAAACATGTAGCAAAAAAGTGAAATGTTTTTGTTTATAAATATGTAACAAGAAAGTGAAACGTTTTTGTTTAAAAACATGTAACAAAACAGTGAAAACCTTTTTCGTACGCATTTTATATAAGCACATACAATGTATATAAGCGCTGCCTAAGAGAAACACCGTGCACAAAAAAAAAATATGTGTGTGGCCGCCACGCACGGTAGAAGTGAAACTTTAACCCAAAAATGGAATTTTTGGGAAGATTGATAATTTGTTTTATTACCAGTCCCTCCTTCAGTGCAACCAAATGGTTGAAAAGCAGTCTGCCTTCATACCAGTAGTAGTTAAAAACTGTATTTTTTTCATAAAGCCATCTAGTACTTTCAACATGGCGATATCATGGAAAACATCAATTGTTCCTTTTGTTTTTTGAAAGTTACTGAAAAGTTCAATATTCACGTACAGAATTAGATCGCATTTTTTTTGTTTACTTTCGTGACACAGTTGGTTATCAAGACGAATTATTATTTCAATTTTATGACTTAGGTAGTGTCCAAGCTCAATCCTCATAGCACAGAGGACAGATCTTGCTGTTTTATTCTTTTTTTTTTTGTTAATTAAATTTTTTTATTTATAAAAAAATAAATTTGTCGAAAAACCTGTGTTGGTAATAATGCATTTTCCCCTTACCACGTATAATTTGGCTGTAAGTTGAACGTGCTACCATCGCACTATTCCCTCCCCTGCATCAAAGCGAACAGAGTACGCACAAACCCGAAAGCAAACATAGTATACATCTTCTAATTTATTCTATAAGATTGATGACAAACAAAAATGTATTGTTTAGCCAAAATAATCATTAAACTCGGGCTTTTTTATATATTTTTTTCTATTTTTCTTAAAAAAAGACAAAAACTGACGTATGATTGTAAATATTTTAAATTTAAAAAAGGTACAAACTTTCAACCGCACTAAGGACCATTAAACCTTCGCTTAATGGTTAGAAGCCCTGGCCTTATGCTACCGCGCGTACTTGTTCTGGTTTATTTTACCGTGCCTACACAGTTAAAAATTTTGATGAGTTTTTTGTTACAAGACTTGCATTGTATTTTATGTTGCATTTGTCAGTATATTTAATGCTAAGTGATGCAGACATGTTTATATATAGAATAAACTCCAACATTAGCTGCTTTTTTTCAAAACAACACATAATCCAGCAAGTCAGCTGGATCAATTCAATGTGAATATATGAAGAGCTGGATTTTCTTTGTTTTGTTTTGCATGCAAATCGGCACAAGTTAATTTATTGGCACAATATTTTAGTAACTTCTCATATTTAACTTTCGACCAAAATAGCGTAGGTGGCCTGGTAGCTCAGTTGGTAATGGGAAAACTTGTAACCAGTAAGTTGTACATTTAAATACCGTAACACTCCAATTTTTGAAAGGGGGCGTGTTTAAAACTAAGTATGCAGTAACCTAATGTAGGACCTAAGTAATACATGTTTTAAGTTTGAGCGAAGTCCGTTCAACCGTTCAGATTTGTATAATGATTTCAAACTTAATTACCAAATTTCAGTGTTATACGATCAAACATATCTGAAATTAGTATTTTTATTGATTTGTGGGCGATAGAAGAGGGTGTGGCTATTAATTTTTTTTTACAAACCATCCTCGCATAAATATCAAGAAAATAAAGAAAAGTCCATCCAAATCGGTTGAGCCGTTCATGAGTGCATCAGAACACCATTTCATTTTTATTTATATAGATATTTTCTGGAAAATTTCAGTCATCTAGTGGTAGATATGCTGGCAATATTTCAACTTATCAACTTACTTACTTAATTAAATGAACTACTAGTTAGTTTTAGCAGCTGACTCTGCACTGTTGTTGTTTCTTTCCCCCTAGCCTTATAAACAAGAAATTTCATTTAATAAAAATGTATTATAAGAAACAACAAACAAATAAAACAATTTAATCAACATTAGAATTATCATTTCACCTTCCAATTGCAAGGAATATTTTTTGACATATTCATAAACAATCTCCGCTTGTATGCTTTTCTTACGTTAGTAAGAAGTACATTTTAAAACTTAGTGTTTAAATTGCTGCAAAAGAATTAGCAACAGCACCAAAGATTGAGCGTGAGTACGCAGTAATAGTACTGATCATGCTTTCTTTCGCAGTGCCAGAATTGTCAAAACCAAAGCAATCATTTTTCGTCACTTGGCAAACTTAGTATCCGTTCAGTGATGTTTTGCGTTTTTTTGTTTGACAGTTCTGACACTCGGCTTTAAGCCACGCATCTATCTCTTTTATTGTACCATGAGTCGAAACGAGAGTTGACGAAGAGCTGGCAATGCGTTTTGTGCATTCTATTAATAGCTATACATGCTAAGATTCAATTCAAGCAGAAAAGAAAGAAAAGAAGAGCTTGTTGATTTAACATGAGTATGAGCTACTCTATCAGATATGATTTCCTGGCCGAGTGGTTAGTACAGCCAACTACGGAACCGATGGTAGTGAGTTCAATCCTAAGCGGAAGCAGATTAATTATAACTTTTTAAATAGCAATTGTTTCGTTTTTATAGTAATAACGCGGCGAATTGCTGTGTTGTTGTTTTCATAAGAACCATTTCGTTACTTTGGTTTTGCCCCCCATCTAGCTCGCCGTATTGTTGTATACGAGGCTATAAAATCAAATAAAAAAAAAACTTACTTAAATCAAGGAAAATTTCCTTATATAAAAGAAATTATAGAAACAAAATTGCACTAAGGTCATAATTTTCTTTAATTAAAGATGACACTTTCCTCAGTTTAAGTAAGTTAACTGGGGATATTTCATAAATTAAACGAAGACAAGTCTTTGGATATACGATAAGCTAAGCAAGTTTAGAAAAATGTAGAAAATTAAACTTAAAGCCTGTATGATACTTCATTAAATTGCTCATTTTCTGTCATTGGAAATGAAAACTAGAGCAGTTCAATAGTACGAATGCATAGAATGCATTCAATTGGTGTGAATGAGTATGCATAAAGTACAAATTTTAGAAACGAAAAGGTAGGACAAACTGTATTTTTAGTTTAGTTTAGTTTAGATTATTTCAGTCTATGGACATTACAATTCCTTACAGACTAGAGAAATTACATTATTATATTTAAATATAAAAAATATGCATATGATATTAAAAATGATTAATATGAAAAAACTTAAATTTAGTTAAAACAAACACGTAACAAAGTTTTTAAAAGATAATTTTGAAATTGAAAAATCAAAAAAGTGCTTAGATGATAATTCATTATATAAACACAAAGACCTAGTTATAGCCTCATTTAAAGCATAATTCGTTCGATGGAATTTAATGAAAAATAGCTTAAAACAACGCAACTGCCTTGGTGGTATATTGAAATGAATCAAACTAAGAAGCATAGAATCATCAATATTACTAGAAATAATACCATAGATTATTATACATTAATGAGTTAATTCTTCTCCTGATTTCGACCGACTTCAAACCCATTAATAAGCATCGCACATTATAAGGGGGTAAGTCAGATTTAAAACTAGTGCAATAAAGCAAGTACTTTGTAGCAATTTTTTGAACCCTTTCAAGCCCTTTCAAACGAATGAATCGCCGATGAAGGGTTCCAAATTAAAGCAGCATATTCTAATCTTGACCTGACTAGAGAACAATAAAGTGCTTTTATTGTATAGGGATCTTTAAATTCTTGACTATTCCTACGAATAAAAGCAAGCAGGGCGAAAACTTTAGGTAGAAAAAAGTTTGAGTGCTCAACAAAGGTAAATTTCGAATCAAAGATGACACCCAGATCCTTGATTGTATTTACTTTTTGAAGAGGTGTATCGGAAATGGAATATGAAGTAATAATTTGAGTACTAGATTTACTGAAAGATACATGATAACATTTACTAATGTTCAGAGGTAAACCATTACGGATGCTCCATACAGAGACATTGCCAAGGTCTTCTTGCAATAATGCCGCATCAGCTATGCAGTTTACCTTTGCGAATAATTTGAAAGTTTGAGTTTATTTTCATTGCAATGTTCTTGCCGTTTATTTCAATTCGTTCGTTGTTAAGTTTCGATCAAATATTAACTGTGAAATATTTTGCTGTTAATAATTAATGTGATATTTTTAGAGTAAACAAAACTATTAAAGCAAATCGGTTGCTGAATTGGAAATGATGTGTGTAGCTTAAATTATTTATTAAATGCAGCTGCTTTTAAAAACACCAGAAATAAAAAAAAGTAACAACGTTTATCCTTTTCTTACAAAATATGTCTGTCCTGCCCACACGCCACTTGTTTTCAGATTTTTAAATTGGACAAAAAAAAATGAAGTATCATACGGGCTTAAAGAAGAGTTTCATACCTTATTGAAGGAAATATGTCTTTAATTTAATGATAGTTGTTTACTTCACTGTAGCAAATAATTCATTTATTGGAAGCATTGATTTCCTACATGTAAAGAAAATCTTTACTTACCTGTTTTTAAAAAGAATAATCCATAATTCAGAACTACATAAGAATAATTAATTCCATACTTGTTTGTAGGAAATAGTTCGTTCATTTAATGCTTAATAATCTCCTTCTACGTTTCATCATTTAATTTTATTTAGAACATGAAACTTTAATATTTTAAAAATCTTTGTATACTTACTATGGCGCAACCAGCGCGGAATGGAACTCGGACCCTTTGTATCGACACCCGCACGCTCTACCCACTCGTCTATTCAGAAGTTTGCTTTGAATCCCCTTAAGTAAAATTTTTATAAAGGTCTCGATTGCAATGATTTCATGTATGCATTTAATTTAAAAGCATTAAATTGACTCGGTAGCCCAGCGGTTAAAGGAGACAGTTTATCAACAAATAGATCTACGGTTCAATCCCCGCTCAGACACCAATTTTTTTATTATTGAAAAAGTTTTTTTAGTTTTTTTTTATGATAGTGAATGTTTTTTTAGTTAATTCAGGAATTTCTTATGGAATTTCTTAGGAACGTTATTGTTCCCACAAACTGAAACTTTGTTTATCTAAAAAAATCTAAGCTTGAGTAAAAACCTTGGATACTTATTACTTAAATATAGGAACAATTTACTGATATATATTTTAGGATATTTCCTAAAATCGCAATTATTGACTAAGTCTGAGTAATATTTTACTAGTCGTCATGTTAAAGAATATCTTTCCTAAGTTTAACGAATATTTTCCTAAAATCAAAGCAGTATGAATTTTATTTATTTTACTTGTTTCTTTTTAAGGGAAATGGCATCCTATCTTTTAACACAACCACCTAAAATTTTAGGATGTGGTAACCTTACATTGAGTAAGACGAGGACGTGACTTACTTAGTTTTAGTACCTGTTTTTTTTAAGTGTGGTTGGCAGTTTTGTGGGCTAGCTAGTTTCAAATCTGATGTCAGGATTTTAAAGTTCAGGAGTTTAAAGTTGTAATTTTTAAATTCTGACAGTGGATTTAATTTTGAATCTGATATCACAGTTTTAAATACCAAGATGGTGGAAAAGGTTGCCACCTAAATGTTTGCCACAGAGCTGCCACCTAATACTATGTATTTAACGAGTTTTAAACATTTTCTAAGAGTTTTGGGAGTCGCTGATTTTGAATCTGATGGCAGAATCTTAAAATTCAAGAAGGCGGATAGGGTTGAAACCTTACTTTTTTTTTGTTCTTACGAATTCAGTGCTGGGGCGAACATTAGGTAAAAGTGGGTTGCTGAATCCGAGTCCGTTATCGGAGTTTAAAAATTGTGTAATTTGCTTACAATAGTATTTGCTTACAAAAGTATTTTTAAGAGTTTTCAACATCATCTAACAATTTTAGGGGGTCGCTGATTTCTAATCTGAGGCCAAAATTGTAAAATTTAAGATGACCGATAGGGTTGCTAACTATTTTTTAATGTATGCAAATTCATGTAATTATGAAATTCTGAAACGGATTTGATTTCGAATCTGATATCACAGTTTTCAAATTTAATATAGCGGATAGGATAGGATTGTCATCTAAATTTCTTGTATTATTTATTTGAAATTCTGACAACGTATTCGGATTCAGCAATTCTTTTTTACCTGGCATTCGCTACAGCACTGAAGTTCGTTAAAATACAAAAAATTCAGGTGGCAGCTCTTTGCGCCATCTTCAATTTTTTTTTTTATAGATCGATTCCTATTAATTTACAGTCACGCAGGAGCTTATGTTCTTGGTAAATGTAAAGATAAAATACCTATGATTCGCGGGGGAGATTTTGACATATATTTTTCATCAAATAATCGTTACCGCCAACTTTTCTTTTTAATTTTCTTCACGAAACATTTGGCTTGCACATAAATAACTATCCCAACGAATCGACAACAAAATAAGGAACTACAATAGTTGCAATTTTTTCACGTTATCTCAAAAATGTTGAATCACGGACATGTTTCTTATATTTTAGTTATTAAACAAACCTTTAATATCAGTATTGCCAATTGAAGCGTAAATTAATAATAGTCAGTAATAATTATAGTAAAATTATAAATTAATTTGTTTTACATATTCTAAGCAAAAAAAAAAAAAAATAATGCAAATAAAGTGATAAAATATTCCAAAATATTAGGAGAGTTTAAGAGATATAATACATTTTCATCTTAAATTTAATAAAAAAATTTTAAGGAAAACTAGGATATTACAATGACAACTTTTTTCAAAATATTAAGCTATAAAAGAAAAATTAACTAAAAAAATTGGCGATTTATATCAGTTGTTAAGAAACAAATTTCCTCGCAAAAAAATATTCTGGAGGCATCTAAAACTCGGAATACACATAATTTTTTTTTTTGTTATTTTTCACACGTTTTGATGCTAATTTTTAGTGTTCAAATAACTTACCTATTTTGATTTTTTAGTTTTTTTTTCTGTAAAAAAGGTTGTGTTACACATAAATTTGAGTAAGAGTAAAGTAGTTTAGGCATAAATTTTTATAATAAATCCTATAATTGTATCGAAACAGATTTTATATGCACATAATTAGTGTTCCAGCGAATTCGAAATTTTTTCCGAAACCGAAATTATGCCCATTTTGTAATATCCCTGCAGCAAAAAATCATACTTGTCATGAATTTAACTCACTAGTTAAAATAAAACTAGTCAAAAAAATACTAGATGTTTAACTAGTCATAATTTTGTGGACAAGGAGTTACTAGATAACTAACTGTAATGCAGCTTGTTCAAAAATACCAGGTGTTTTATTAGTATAAAAGCAACTAGTTGCTTAATTGGCGGCCATGTTGCAGTGGGTAGAGTGTGTGGCCCATACGCCAGAGAACCCTTCGTTGAATCCCACCTGACACAGAAGGTTTTTTCAATTGAATTAATTTTTCTGTTCGGCAGTCACCTTTCTGCAGACAATGGCAAACGTCAGAGAGTAAAAAACTGATATGAAAAGCTTCTTGTGTACATAAGCCATTCGAAGTCGACATAAAACATATAGGTCCAGTTCTCGATCATTTGTGTTCAAACAATTCACAGCACACAACACAATTGATCATAAGAAGCTCGGTCAAAATCCTTTCAAGTGCTGAAATGGCCATTTGGTTTTTTTTTTTTAATTGCTTAATTTATACTTAACTAGCCAGTCGCTTTTGAATTACTTAAAAAATGCTGTTTTTCTAACTCATAAATAAGTAGTCATAATTGTACTGATGTCTGGTGCCGTACAATAGGAAAAACATAGCAAAAACCCTTGCATTGGAGCAATAGTTGTAGGGAATGTTTTTTTTCCTCGTATTTTATAATTTACAAACTATAGCAAACTAAAGTCCAAAAGCTTTTGGATTCATAGGCCTCGAAAGAAGGCCTTTTTTCAAATACTTTGTTGTGCGTAAATATTGTTTTTTTATATAGCTATTTTAACCAATTCCTTGCCAAAGAGTGCGCTTTCGCACCCAAAAGTTTGGATATTTTTTAATATGCAATAAATGTAAGTTTTATTTGATGATAATGCATAAAAACAATGATTGATATTTTAGTATTCGTATTGCGAGTTCGAGTTTAGCATTCCTCATGCAATACTCTCTCCCCCCTACCATATAAAAATATTAAATTTTTGAACTACTTTTAAAAAAATCAAAATAAATACTTAACGGAGGAAAAAATGTTTTACAATTACCTTAATGTGATGAAAATAAATCAAAATATAATAAATGATTTACTTTATAACGGTAAGGAAATACAATTGTTATATATATGCATTACCTTTTGTTGGTTGCGAAAATGCTGACGCTTAACCTGATTTTTCAATCATTGCTTTTCGTTGAAAAAAGTGCAATGTGCCTCTGCATTATTAGTGTTTAAGGGCTTGGCATAACATACGAACTTATTTGTTATGTTTTTTTTTAAATATACGTATAACTGTAACGAAAACGTTGATTTTTCATATAATTTGTATTAATCTGCCCCAGGTGAACGGAAAAGCGAAAATATTTTTTCACTATCTTAATAAGGGTTTCGCCGGGAAAAAAATTTTTTTGTCTTGCCCAGAAGTGGATTAAATGTTTCGCTTATTTTGGAACGTAACATATTACAACCATTTTTATATAAATACAGATTTGTTATTATATTTTTTTTAATCTTTTAAATATTTAAATAGGACTTTGGAATTATGTTTTTTTTTAATTTTCAGATTTTTTCCCGTATTTAAATAAACTATTACTTTTTCAAATCAATTTCAATCAATGAAACACTCTAAAAAGTAAATCTTATTTTAAACCCTACCTAAAAGTCAACATTAACCTTATTGTAAGCAACAGCTTGTTTTAAATATTCTGCTGACTTAAATGAAGTCAGCAGGAAATCTTAATTTTTTATTGAAGAGCTAGATTTTAAAATTTTAGGCTACATCGATCTTAATTTCAGTTGATCTTGCTTACTTCGCACACAAAGCACACAAATCAAGCACGTAAACCAGTATGTCACAGCCATCACAAAAATGTGTGTACACAACTTAATGCGACGCAGCAGCATTAGCAGCACTACACAAATATTAGCCGACTGAAAGTATAACTGACGGTGGTGCAAAATGTTAAGCAGAGCGCGCAGTAAACTCGCCACTTTACTCGGTCCGGGTTCGAGTTGCATCGATTGGGAGCGAGAAAGTGGAAATTTTTTCCAAATCGAATTAATTTTATACTTTTAAAATTAATGTTAAAATAAAAATGTGATTATAAAAATATCAAAAAATAATACCAAACAAACTGTAGGGTTCGAACACGTCATCTTACGGTTGGGAGTTCAGAGCGCTATCCATAGCGCCAAAGTAAATCAATTTTCACTCGCTGTTATAGCGCATGCTATTTTTATTATTATACATTTATATGACACTGCAACGTGCTTGAAATTCAGTGATGGAAACTTTGCTTTAATCATTTAGCTGCTTTAATTTAAGACAACTAAGATGTTGAGTTTTAGGATAAAAATGCATATATAATTTCAGCTATAGCTGTCTTAATGCAAGTTGAATCTGTTATTAACAAATTACTCCCAAAATATTTTGCATGAATTTGCCCAAAATGCAGTTATAATTGATTTAAGTTAACACTTTTTTTAAGTGAAATCACTTTTGGATATTTTCTTTTAATAAAGTGGCTGAATATATTAGGGTCAAGCATTGAATGGGCAAGTAATAAAATTGCATCAGCCAAAAAAGACTTGCCTTTAGATGTCAAAATATGTTGAAATAAATACACTACGAGCACTAAACTGGTTTTTCGTCTTTTCTCCTATTACATATACTATGTTTTAGTTTTTATTAGGGCTCGTTCATTAGCTACGTTACCAATTTCTTTGTTCTTTTTAACACCCCTCCCCTCTATTACATACACATCATAGTACATAGTATCATAGTACATTTCAAACCCCACCTCCCCCCTATAAAACAACGTAACATATAAAAAAAAAACGCGCAACACATAGTTAAACGTCAGTTAAGGTGGTCAAACATAGTGATGTACGGCTGGCAATGTTTTCAAATGATGGGGTATTTTCGATATGAATTGTTTGGTTTTTTTTTTAAATTTTAGGTAACGTTACAATATCTGGAACCCCACACCCATTCGTTACTTATCGTAGCGATTATCAAAACTCCTTTCCCACTCCCCACCCTTAAATTGGTAACATAGTTTGTGAACGACCCCTTATTGGTTAAAAGTTATGTGACAGAAAAAGTTAAACCAAATTCATGTGGTTTTATAAAAAAATTTAAAAATTTAAAATTTATAAAAATTTTTAAAATATAAAATTTACATATCGATGATTCCATATCAATACGACTATTTTTGAGCAAAATCTGGCGTTTGTGATTCCAATTTTTTTTAAACATTTTAGGTAAGTCGTGCTCATGAAAATAACTTAAACTGTGTTTTTTGTTTTTGCGAAAACGGTTTCTCTTTTAAGTTATGCACTGTAAAAAATTGGAAAATATCTCTAAAAATGCAAGTAGTGCATGTATTCAAACAGCTGTAATTTTGAAACAGTAAGTCGTACAGAGAAAAATGTGCATATATTTGAAAGACCTTGAATGAGTGATTCTTAAAATTATTTAAAACTTTTTTAGACTGAAGTTATTTGTCACGTTTTTTGTAATGTTCGCAGTAAATTTTTCACTTTTTGAATATAGTATCTTTATAATACATTAATTCTTAAGGCTCACACAAAATTTTTACTTGGGACACCAACGATTGCTATTTTAAACGAATTTTTAAAAAAATGCATACAAAAGATTTTTTAGATTTATACCGAAAATTCCATTTCTTTATATATAAAATTTTTCTGTGTATTGTTTTGTCACTGAACTCCTCCTGAATGGCTGGACCGATTTTGATCAAATTTGGTGTGTGTGTGCGGCTGGGTCTGTAGATGTTTTAGGTCTAAAGTTTCCACCCGGTAGGTGGAGCTGCTGCTGCTGTGGCAGTGTTTAAAGAGGTATTTGAAAGTATAACCCGCAAACGAATTGAAAAATTGTCATGATTCTTTCACTACACCATTTCTTTTATATAAACAAAATTACAAAAATACAAAATGAATAAAAATAAACAAGAAAAAAACTTAAACTTATATTTCTATTATAGTTAGGCTTAATTTTACGAAATAAATTTTACGAAACTTTTTTGCGAAATAATGATATCCGTTAAGGTTTTTTTTTTGGAAAATTTAAAAATTAGAAGGGGAATGGAAATAGAAAAAATTGAAACACTATTGGACGGACAATTAATCAAAATTGTAAACAAAAAGAAAAATTAACACAATCCTTTGTAGCATGACCGAGTTATTCACATTCAATGCCAGCACTTTCAATTTTTGATTGATTTTTTTTTTATATTTCACCAAAAAAATAAAATTAGTGGTGTTGTCTTCAAAGAGGGCTTAAACCAAGACGCCAAAGCCAAAAACTTTCGTACCTGAAACACACAAAAAAGTTTTAATACTAATTTTATTCTGATACTCAGTAGCGATAACTTCAAAGCCAAAAAATTAAAATAATAAGAGTTCCAATGTAATATGTTTAAATAAATTATCAAATATGACCAAGAAATTAAAAGAAAAAGTTATTTTAAAATAATTTTTTACTTTGTCGTGATTTTGTTGTCGGTTTTTTTTCAAGTTTTTATTTCTTCCTTTTTAGAGATTATGATAAATTTTAGAAAAAGTGTATAAACTACATAAATACAATTGTTCTTAAAAACTGTGTTCTATTAAATTCTGAAAGTTTGTTGGTTATTTCAAATATCTGTGTCTTAAATTTAAGTTAGATGTCACGTGTTTTGTAATAATTATACCAATTTTTGTAACGAATTTTATTACACTAGTGCAAATATTATTCAAAATTTAGTGTTTTTCTTATTGTGCCACGCACCTTTGTTGAATAAGCGCCCACTTTCTTCACGGTTATTTGTAATAATTATGCCTACCCCCGTACTTCATTTCAGTACCCCCCAGCGTCAATATTAACTGAGATACAGTGTTTTTCTAGTATTGCCACCGTATTATTCACATCTAGTATTACACTAGTATGACACTAGTATTATTGACCGTAATTTTTAATAATTCTGCCTACCCCTGTACACACAGAAAAAAACATTATAAAATCAACTAGAACAATACTGATTTTACATGATTCAGCTATGATTTTGCTTCATAGAGCTTTCTAGTAAAATCATTATGATTTCATATAAAAGTTGCAAAAAATTTTCCTGTTGAATCATTATGAAATCGTGTAAAAGCATTATGATGGTCATGTTGAATCATTATGAAAGCATGTAAAATCATTATGATGGTCCTGTTGAATCATTACAAAAACATGTAAAGTCATTATCATGGTCCTGTTATGTAGCGTACAAATTATAAATGAGGCTGAGTTCCAATAAGCATTTTTACAAATCATCAGTGTGTTTTTCTTTGGATTGGTGCATATTCATCATTCATCAAAACTTCGCAACTAAAACGTGCTTAATAATAACAATCCAGTTGAGTAGTTTTGGTGAATCTACGAATAACCAATTCAAAGAATAACACACTGATGCTTTGTAAAAATTTATTTTGGAACTCAGTCTTATTTATAATTTGTACTTACTTTTTAAGTAATGATTTACTTCCAACAAATCAAATTAGCTCTACAGTTCGTCCAGCTGATATTCATCATCGTCTTCATTAATAATAATATTCTCCAGGAATACCATATTACCTTCTTCATCTACATCCAATAAAAGGTTATTCAAATTCACTTTTTCAGCCATTTTAAACTATTTTAATTTTTCCGCTACTCTACGCGATGCAATTAAGAACGCTACTCTTCGCGATGTGACTGTGCAGAGAACTTTTTTGCAAGTTTTTTTTTTAAGATGATTCAATATTTTACTAGGTTTCATAATGATTCTACATGAAATCATGTTAATTAACTTGTTACATGATGCAATAATGATTTTAATGGATTTCATTACGATTTTACACGAAATCATATTGATTTTCACGTTGCTGTCACCATAAAATATGAAATCATGTAAAATGAAATCAACTATGCATCATAATGATTTTACATTGCTAAATTTTTCTGTGTGTACTAAATTACAGTACCCTTGTGTCAATATTATTCGAGATACACTGTTTTTCTAATATTGCCACGCCCAATTGTCGAATACCACCCACTTTCTTGACCGGAATTTTTAATAATTGCGCCTACCCCTACACTAAATTGCAGTACCCTAGTGTCAATATTATTAGTACAAGATCCCATCATAGAACGACCTACACCCATCTGTTTTCCGAATGAAGAGTACTTTTTAGCAATTATAATTATTGTACATGAGTAAACATATTGCGAATAGGTTGCCTAGTGGAAAGAAGTCAAGACTATATTTAATTATAATTAATATAATGCATTTTTTTCGATTTCTACACTCATCTGTTTGCCAAACGAAATCAATATAAATTGAAAGAAGGAAGCATAAGGAATAAGAAACCGTTGGGTTGCCTTTCATTTCTGGTCAAGAGTACAGGGTTGCCAGGTAAGAATAGGGGCATTTAAAACGATACTTACACTTATCTGCTTTCTCATTGAAATTTATATATCTATACAGATAATTTTATTACGAACACAATGGTATTTGGTTGCCTAAGTGAAATCGTTCAAGGCTAGGGGTTGCAGCAATTTTAAATAGTGAGAGATGCACAGAGTAAGCCACGGACAAAAATAGAAGGAGTTGCCGCAGGATCATGAAATTTCGTGAAAATAAGTTCAAGTATTTTCATTCGGAAAACAGATGGGTGAAGGTCGTCCTATGGTGGGATCTTAGACTATATTTGAGATAGTGTTTTTCGAGTACTGCCACGCTCCTTTCTTGAATACCACCCGCTTTTTTAGATAGGCACCTCCGTGTTTATGATATCTACCTGTTCACATAAAATTATGGCAATCAGGCATATGGGTTAGGAGTTATCGATATACATACATTTAAAAAAAAAAAACAGAAACCGATGAACTTGAGAACCTCCTCCGTTTTGAAGTCTGTTAATAAAGTATGTTTGAAGTTTTAAAAAAGTAGTATTTGTATGCAATAATGGAAATTAACCATCATACCAGTAAAACCCTACTTTTGATTATACTAGAATTTTACTGGCTTAAAATATACTATTATTACAACAAATTAAAAAAATGTCAGTAAAAATACTACCTCAGTCAAAATCATACTCGTATCAAGAACAGGACAATTGTCTTTTCCTATGACATCAACACAGGAAAATAATCGTAATATTTAATATTAATTGAATTTTTTTCAATAATTTTTTTGCCATATGTTATTTCTCTATTAGAGAGTTACAACTTTGTTATCCGCACACACATCTTTTGTATAATTATGTGAATGCTTACATTAGTGGTATTCAATGAACGACGTATTTGTGATGTAAACTGCGTATGTGTGGTAAGTTGTATGAACTTACGGCACATACGCTATTTACACCACAAATACGGCGTTAATTGAATACCACTATTATTTACTTTTTTCCTGCTTAACATTTTTTCTTTCATTTCAGATAGCTTATGGGATATCTTGAAAAAGAAGTTTAACAAGGAAGAACTAGGTATGTTTGAAAAGAATTATATTGTTTTTTTTTTATTTTTATTGTTCTTTCCGCAAGCATAAATACCTTACTTAATTATTAGAAAATAAAAAATCAAAGCTATGTACAATTTTAAATCTTAATTTAATAGAAATAATTAATATCTGAAAAATATTTTCGGCAGCATTGTTTCTGCAAATTACGCCAAAGTATTATAATAATGACTATAAATGTACGTTTTTGTGTGGGATGATGCAGTCCTGGCAGTTATAGACGTTAGTTTTCAGTTCACCAACCCCGTATTCCTTTGTCCTTTCTGTGGTTACTTCAGTTCGGAAATGGAAAAGTGCTGTTAATTGCGCTGCAACTAGTTTGAAGGATGTGATATTGAAATCTGTGTAAGAGGACTGCTTGAAGTAGTTTGGGATGCTGCAGTTAACATTTCTTTCTTTTCGTACACATCTTTCGTTCATCGATTATTTATCATCAATTGAGTGAAATATACGCTCGATGGTGTGAACTGTACTGCGCAAATTTGGTGTTTTGTTAGTGATGCTTTGGCTGTTGTTGTAGTTTTTGGGTTTGTGTAAGGAAGGACTTGTCGAACCGCAGCACTCATACTTCAAGAGAAGCTTCTTGTTTTTGGTTGTGTCATGCAGCTTTTCTTCATGTATTTAATGCTGTTGGCTTGAATTCCATTTTATGTTCTTTATTTGGTTGGTTTACAATTTTTCGCCACTTAGACTCAGTATGTTGTAGTAGTTGTGATCGGGGAATCGCTCCAGTTCGATGTAATCCATTTCTGTGTGCAGCAGTTTATCCAGCATAAGCACCACTTCTGCAAATGTGGGTCGGTCGTTAGCATCTTGAGACCAACAATAGTACATTATATTGTATAGTTCACGACGACAATGCTCGGGTTTCTCAAGGCGATGTCCGTCTCGTACCTTAATGGAAAGAAAATAATCAATTTTATAAAGAATAAAAAATCAATAAGTAAATGATATGTTTATTTGAAATACTTATGTGGGTAGGAAGCTTTTCAAATAGAAAAGATGTAACATGTAATTTAGAGAATAACTAATAATTACTAAATGTGGGGGGTGCCGCATCTAACACAGAAGTTTTTTTAATTAAATTTAACATTTCTGATCGGCCGTCAGCTCTTTGCAGACAATGACAAGCCTCAGGAATAAAAAAAAAAAAATCTGTAATGTAAAGCTTCTTTAGCAAACGAACCGTTTAAAGTAGGCCTTAAACTTGTGGGCTGAGTTCTCGATCAATTGTGTACAAGCATTTAAACATCACAACACACTTGAGCATAAAAATCTTCGTCAAAGTGCATCCAAGGGCTGAAATTGCCAATTAGTTTTTTTTGAATTAGCAACTAATTAAAATAAAATAATAGTTAATATATTATAACTTTTATTGTTCAGTTATAATAACCAAATCAATTTAAGGGATTATATTCGTGGGTGCTATTTTTAGGCCCCCCCTCTTTCTTTTACCAAACAAATCGGTATATCAGTCTTAACTGCCATATTAAAACTTCAGTTGAAAATTAAAATATCAGCTCTCTCTTCATTTTCAAAAAAAAAGTTTTCCGTTATTGACCGATGTTAATTTCAAAGTAAAATTAAATGGAATCTTTTACCTAAGAAATTGAAGTAACCTTACCAAAAAAAAAAAAAAAACTGGGTAAAATTGATAAATTTTTTAACTTTTTTAAAGGATTTACTGTTGTTAATCCTTAACAAAACCAAATTGTGCAATCGATTAAATTTTATCATAAATGCTTCATATTTTTATCAGTTCCAAGGAAACGTTATCCATTTGATTAAAAACATAATAAATCGTTAACAAATTGAATGTGGTGATTTGAAAAGTGTTTTATTTGTATGAAAAATGCTTTTCTCAACTTGATGTACAAATATTCACGATAACAAAATCGTCAATCAGTTGGCATAAAATTTTATAATTTTTATAAATATTTGTAAATTAATTACGACCTCTCTTTCATAAGTTTTAAGTTATGTGTTTATATAACTCCAATAATTTTTCAATTATTAAAGGTTATATTTTATCGAGCTCAAGGTCAATGTTGCTTTCCGAAGAAAACAACTGAAGGAATAACAACTAACAACAACAATACCCTATATCAATCACATAGCAGACTAGACAGCTGTTTCATTGGCCGCTACACCAACTCATCAGTAGCCTTTTATCGTGATTCTTGCTGCGATCCACTAAGCTCTTAATTTTCTACTTGTTTCTCGAATGCAATTAGTAAATTACCCTGAATTGCGGTACGAGAATACAAATGATATGAAAGCAGCTTAAAGTTCTTCTAATTTGTGAAGCATACTTTCAGGAAAGTATGTTCTATTATTCGAAGATAGATCAAAGCTTTTCTAAATACTCAAAGATTTTGTTGTGCAAGTTGTTGTTGCTCTTCTATTTCACAGTCGATCTTAGCTTCAGCAGTTAGCTGATATTAAACTATGACGACATGAAGATTTGTTTCTTTTGAAAACTTAGATTTTTAATTTATTGTGTGTGCCGGCCGTTAAAAATATGATTATTTGTGTGTGTTTACACACAATAAATTAAAAATCTAAGTTTTCAAAAGAATAAAAACTATACTATTACTATACTATTCTCGCAGCGCTGCACTCGGTTGGTACATCGGCAACGTAGTTCTAATGTCGCTTCGACTTCGGCGGTGTCATCTTCTTTTTATAGTCACTCGTATTTAATTTTGTAACATTGAATCAAAGTATTAAAGAATATCAATAAGTCGCCATAATAAGGACGGAAATTGATAAAAGGAAAAATTCCTTTAAAACAAAGATTTACTTTCCTGCTTTCTGGCCTTTATTATTGGCGGTTTCTGCAGCTAATTAAGTGGCATCGTTTTAGTATTTTGGCACAATAAAATAATCAATAGTGATAAGTTTCTTAACTACCTGCTGCTTTATATATAGATCGATATTTAAAGTGTGAACACAGAGGCTAACGTTATGCTACTGATTTTTTTTTTATTAACAAAGAAATTTATAAAAAGCTTTCAACTGAACAACTTCATGGCGTTGCCATATTTACATTAATGTGATACTTTTGTTCTGGTTGAGATCATAACATTTTTCACCCCCAAATTGATTAGTGACCCCCTGCTTGATAGCGTTGTGGTTGCGTCCGAGGCCTGGTGCTACGGCGTGGAGAGTTTTCTTCTACAGGAATGTGTACAGAACGACGGACCTGCTCATGAGTTGGTGAACCGCTTAGATCTTCATAATTTGTAGAAGAAGAAGGAACGTTAGGTTGTAATTCGATTTCAAAAGACACATTCGGTGGCCTGCTGCAGTTGCTGGAATCATTTAATCTCGCTTTGATTTGATTTTGATGTCGTTTATAAAACTGAGATGCAGACTCGACGTAATAAACCATTTTACCAAGATTTCTGACGACAACTGCCGGTATCCAATTAGGACCTCGAGCGTAGTTTCGAATGAAAACTTTCTCACCCGGCTGGAACCTGCATACTTTTTTATTGACTGAATGATGTACTTCCGTTGTTGATAGTTGCGTAAGAATGGTACGATGACCGCGACCATGAAGTAGTTCAGCTGGCGTTTTGCCTATGGCATTCGGTAAGGAACGGTATGTGGCTAAGTATTTAACCACGGCTTGGTTGAAAGTCAGTCCTCCCTCTACATTTTTTGTAACTGCGACTTTGAAAGTTTGAACGAAACGTTCTGCAAGCCCATTCGAAGCTGGATGAAAAGGCACTGTGGTGATATGCTTGATTATATTTTGTTTGCAGAATTCATTAAACTCTTCCGATGTCAGCTGCGGACCGTTGTCACTTACGATGGTTTCCGGCAGGCCTTCAAGTGCGAAAACTGCTGAAAGGGCGGAAATAGTTGCCGCAGTTGTTGTTTTTTCAAGCTTGACCACAAAAGGAAATTGAGAGAATGCATCAACCAGAATTAGCCACATGGACTGAAAAATCGGCCCAGCGAAATCAATATGGACCCTTAGCCATGGCTTATCTGGTTGAGGCCAACTTAAAAATTCTCTGGTTGGACTAGATCCAGCTACTTTGCAGATGTCACAGTTAGCAGCAAGTTTCTCGATGGCTTCGTCTAATCCACTCCACCAGCAATGTTGTCGAGCGAGCATTTCCATTTTAGCGATGCCCCAATGTCCTTCATGGAGTAAATTTAGGAGTTGCTGCTGCAAGGATATAGGAATAACCACTCGAGAAGCGTCTGCCTGGAAGTATATTATATCGTTTTGTATCGTCAAAGCATACTTACGACGAAAAAATGGTAACAGTTCTTGATCAGTGGAAGCTAAGCGTGCTGGCCATCCATTAAGGATAAACCTTTTAACTCTTTGTAGAACCTGGTCGCTTTTGTAGCATTGCCTGATGACTTCTTTACTGATTGGTGCATTTGTTTCCTCTAAATTGTAGCATACCTCTGTCTGATCAAAACCCTTGTCCGGCCCGCAAGGAAGCCGTGAAAGCGCATCGGCATTCGAATGCTCCGACGTTAGGGTGACAAAAAAATTTTTTTTCTAAAATTTCAAAGTCTCATTTTTTAAAATGATTCCTTTTTTCAATAAAAACACTCATAAAAACTTTGAAGAAAATAAATTAAAATTTATTGGTAGCGCCACACACTTGAAAAGTTCACTAAAGCTATGAAAAGTACTTTATGTTTTATTTAAGTATAAAAAAATAGTAGGTAAGTTCTTAAGATATGCCTTAGGAGATAACAGTGATCTTGTTAGAGTTTGGAAAGTCCTGTCGATGCTTTTCTATTACTTGCAACAGGTACTGTTGCTGTTCTTCTTGGTGAGTAAGAATTCCATTAAAAGATTGAATAAGAGCAACTCCACGTTCGGCTGAATCATTAACCACTTTAAAATTCTGAATCTTTCGACGACCTTCAATGAAATCACTGTTGCTTTCCCACGTATTTGGATGTAGTTTTAAAAAATCTTGAGAAATAGTTAAGGCAGTAAATAACTTAAGTGTTTTTTGTGTAACGAAATTGCACAAATGTTTCGTTTGTATTGTTGCTTCCTCTATTTTGATTCGTTTCAAAGTTTCTTTAGCACTTTTATTTTCCAATGCATTAACCATTTGTATTTTCATTTCAAAAGGCACTTCGGAGTCAAAAAATGCTAAGCCAACAAGCGTTTCACTTAAGTACCACAAATGTCTCGAGAAAGATTTAGCTGCAGCATCGGCAATTATTTTGTTTGTTGCCTTGTATTTATAAAGATTTTTTAAAAGTCTCAAGTCATTACATGGAGCTGATGCGGCACAGGGTGAAGTGAACCAATACTTTAAATAGATTTCTACTACAAAAACATTAAAGTCCCGAAGTCCTGAGAGTTTCTTTGGCAGTTAGTTTGAACTGTGAGCGAAACAGGTATATTTTAATACTATATATGAGCTTAGCCATCCATCGTGCTCGATGTAAGGCTCCGGGAGCATATATTTTACAACTTCTAGCATTTTTATCTTCTAAGAACATAAGAGAAAGTTGGAGCAGCTCCTTGTAGTCGTCTCTTGGTTGAGATGTTGAAAGCTGATGTTTTATAAATTTTAAAAGTGTTTCTCTCTGTGGACTTAATTGCTGTCTGACAAAATCATCCGTCATTCCACTTTCGTACTTGCTTTTGTCTATTTGGCCCCAGTTTGCTGAAAATCTTTGAAATATCTGGATATTTGGCCCACTTGAAGCTCCCATTACTGCATTAAACACACTTTCAATTATAAGCTCCATAATATGATGTCGACAAGCTAAGCTAAGAAGACCCCTTTGCATTTTATTTTCTAGGAGAGTACAAGCACCAGTTTTAATTCCTGTGTTACTAGCTGTTGTGTCAAAACACATACACTGTATGCGATCCGTCAAATTCCACTCTTCTAATAAGTTGAAAACAGCGTTTGTTTGTGCCTTCCCAGTTCCTTTTGGAATTTGTGGGGCACCTAGTAGCTTCATAACACCTTCGCCTGACACAATGACTGCGAGCCGGTCGACTTTCTCTTTTGACATTAGAGCTGGTAGTAATTTCCCATCCCAGTGAACTGTTAGTGGAACGGTTTGCAGAAACGAGGCTCTTATTTCTTTGGCTATAGCCTCCCTATATTCTCTACGAGCTTGTCTAACTGACTTCCTATTAATCGTTAAGCTCTGAGGATCTTGCCCAAACGATTGTGCTGTCGCTGTCAAAACATACACAGCATTCCTATCACTAACTTTAGTTCTATCCAAGGCAGATGCTTTTTCTTGAGTAACAATCTTCGTTTTTTTGTTAAGAGAAGAGATTACTACTTGTTTACGCTTGTAAGTGTTAGGAAACTTATAACTTTCATCACTACAGCTATGGTCATCGTCATCGCTGGAATCACTGCTAATATTTATACATTTTTCTCTATTCTTTGCTTGCTCAATTTCTTTGGTGATTCTTTCCTGATTTTTCAGCTTCCGCTTTTCGTATCGCTCCTCTTTCTTTGCAAGCAAAGTGTCCACCCGTCCTATACTTCCTCGTCTGCCTTTCTCTCTTTGGGCTAAAAGAAACTGTTTATCCTCTTCTATTACCATGTTCATCAACGCATCTCTGTGAGCAATGTCAAATAAGTCATCAAAAATACTGATGAATGATGACTCCTTATCTTGTTGTGCCTTAGTTCGTCTAGAAACACTTTTTCTTAAGTTTTTCCATTTAAGGTGAAGGATTTTAATTTGTTCAATGACGTGGTACTCCTTTTTGGTTGGAATTTTTGCTTTTTCCCAAAAACGCAAAATGTCCCCAGCTGTAATCGTAGCACTAGCATGGATTGTTTTTTTTTTCATGAGAGTGCAGGTGGAAAAAACGACCTAACACTTGTTGATTTGATGGAAGCTTACAACCAGTTATAGAATCAATTGTTGCTCCAACTAACCAAACTCCGCGATTATGATTCCTTAAAGATTTTGCAGCATTGCTGGTACTTGCCATTTTCAAAGATTAACTGAAGAAAACGGAAAAAATGTAGATCTTAAAAATATTGTACTTAGGCTTAGGTAGATTAAAAATTTTATAGAGATAAAATTGAGGGTAGCAAAATTGAAAACGTTGAACAATTCTTGGACTACAGAATTTTGTTTGGATTTGTTCGGATTTTACTATTATTATATTTTTACTATGTATCTAAAGAAATTATATCACTTACACAATATTTATCACGAAATGCACTTAAATACCGGACAACTATTGCGATTTGAATAAAAACTTTTTACCACGTTACGTTGCGAACTATTTAAAATTCAAACTATTTTCAATAGCTGCTTTTCCTTTTCCTCTTTCTTTTGTTATGGGACTTTGATTACTCATTTTTTTCGGTTGACAATCGCAAAGCCTACTGCTTTGTCAAACACAGCATCTTGCTGTTATGTTCAACATATTCAAAATGGACACACAGTATCGAGCCTTTTTAATGAGTGGGCGTATTTGTGACCGGATTACGCCCATTCTTGGAACTCCAATAGGAATAGATACTATTAACACTCATACCAAATTTCGTCTCTTTAGCTCAATTATAAGCCCTTTTTTTAGCTTTTACTATTGTGAGTAGTATGGGAGGTGGGCGTAATTGTGGGCGTATCCCAAAAACATTCAATAAGTCAGATCCTTGGGTTCATTTGAACATGTGTATCAAGTTGCAATCAGTTATCTCAACTGGAAGTATTTTTGTGACTTGACTCCATACAAGTCGGACCACTGTTTGCTGTAATATCTGACTCCTACACTTTGATGGCGCTGCGCCACCTTTAAATGACAATAGAATCAGATAAAATTTTTGGAGGATATATTTAACATAAAATGGAACAATTAAAGGTTCTGAGAGTTTTGAAAAGTACAACTTTATTTTTTCCCATTAATAAAATTGTCACCCTATCCGACGTATTCCGATATTGAATTGTAAATTGGTAAGCCATGAGAATTATGGCCCAGCGTTGAAGGCGGTGTGTAGTCATCATTGGTAATCTTTTGTCAGGGCTAAAAATAGTTACGAGCGGCTTATGGTCTGTCAATAAAATGAATTTATGACCATATAGATGCTGATGAAACCGACGAACTCCAAAAATTATTGAAAGGGCTTCTTTCTCGATTTGGCTGTACTTAGTCTGATGAACATTTAATGTTTTTGATGCAAAAGCGATAGGGCGCTCCGTGCCATCAGGATAACGATGCGATATTACTGCTACGATACCATACGACGATGCGTCTGTAGCAAGAACAATTGGGAGTTTTTCGTTGAAATGTGAAAGCTCTGTTGCTTTAATGATATGGCTTTTCAGTATCTCGAACGATTTTTCTTGTTCCGGACCCCACGTGAATTGAACATTTTTTCGACGTAATTGATTTATAGGTGCTGAGAGCTGTGAGAAATTTGGTATGAAATTATGATAATAGTTTACTTTACCTAGGAACGCTTCAGCTTCTTTGAGATCTCGTGGACTAGGCATATCTTTGATTGCTTTAACACCTCTGTCGTCTGGTGCAGACGCCGGCTGCACTAATTTGTCTGCCCAAGTAAACTATTTTGTCGCGAAGAAACTCACATTTAGTTTTCTTGCATTTAATACCGCTTTGCTCAAGTAGAGATAAAATTTGCTCAAGTCGTGTTGTATGCTCTTTCAGATTGGCACCAGATATGATAATATCGTCGAGATAGTTTGCACATCCGTCAATGCCTTGAATTAATTGCTCCAGGAATTTTTGAAATATGGCTGGTGCGCTGGCAATGCCGTATGGAAGACGCTGGTATTGAAATAGCCCCAGGGGTGTATTAACAACAAGGATGTCTTTGGCTTCATCCTCCAGCTCCATTTGGAGATATGCGTCCTTTAAATCAATTTTCGAAAATATCTTTCCGTGGCGCACTGTATGAAGAATGTTTTCACGAGTTGGAAGTGGATACTGGTCGATATCAATTTGATTATTAACAGTCGCCTTGAAGTCACCGCATATACGAATGGAACCATCCGGTTTAGCAGCAAGAACAATCGGTGATGCCCATTTGCTAAAAGTAATAGGTTTCCAAATACCTGCATCAAGTAGACGTTGCGCTTCATCCTTGAACTTTTGTAGTTGTGCGTATGGTATTGGCCTACTTTTGAAAAATTTCGGCGTTGCATTGGGCTTAAGGTTTAAACTAGCCTTGCAGTTGTTGATTGTACCAAGTGCTGGTTCAAATACACTTTTATATTTTTCACAAAGTTTTTCAGCTTGAGAGCAACAGTCTGAAATCATCGCGATTTGACTTATTGTAAAGCCGAACTTTTCAAAAAGATCGTAGCCAAATAAATTGTTGCCGTCACGGACACAGGTAACAACCAAACAAGCTTGTTTTGTAATATTACCGCAAGAAATGGCTGCGTTAAACTCACCGAGTGTTTTTATTTTGTTTTTTCCAAAGCCGTACAAAATTTTTGGACATGGGCTCAATTTTGGCTTATTAAGTTGCTCGTATGTGCTTAGAGTAATTACTGACGAAGAAGCACCACAATCTAATTGAAATTTGATCATCTGGTCGTTAATTTTCACTTCGACAAAAGCTTTATTGTTTTTATGCGTAAGCAACTGCACTGTATTAATACTAGCAATATCTTCGAATGAAATCTCACTTATTTTATTTTCGTTTTTGTTTTGGTAAAAATTTCTGTTGATATTTGCCATGCACACAGAAGCAATGTGGCCAGTTTTTCCACATTTATTACATATTGCTCTACGAAATCTGCAATTTTGTCGTGAGTGTGTTGAACCACAGTCTTCACACGATTTAAGAGAGTCTTTTTCAAGGTATTTCTTCGTAGCGTTTTTATTTTGTTCCTGCAAATTCTTGTACGAAGTGGCGGTGTTTTTTATATAGTTGACGTCGACCGCTTCGTTGTGGACATTCTCTTTTAATGTAATTACCGTTTTCTCTGTTGCTTCAAAAGATTCTGCAATTAGCAAAATTTCTGCGAGGGTTGGTTGCCTTTTCTGCAAAGCCGACGTACGTACAGCGTCATGAGGAGTATGAACAATGATTTTGTCGCGGATCATTTCATCTGTGTAATCGTGAGAGCAATTAGCAGAACTACAAATGAATTGACATTCTCTTGAGATTCCCTTCAGTTCTGTAACCCATTCTCTGTAACTTTGATTAGCTTTCATTAAAGCTTTGTGAAATTCGTGGCTCGCTGCTACAATATGTACCTTTTGTTGAAAATATTCCGTTATACCTTCCGTTAATTCGTCGAATGATTTTTGTTCAACTCCTGAAGCGCCAAATATATTTTTTAGAATTTCGTATGTCTCTGTCCCAAGCCACGAAAGAAAAAATGCCTTTTGTCTGCCTGCTTCAGTAACAGAATAAGCTGCGAAATGTTGTTGTAACTGTTCCAGATATGAATTCCATTTTTGCGAATTTTTGTTAAAGGTTGGAAATGGTGGTACAGAAATTGACGTTGTTTTAGATGCACTTGATTGTGCGTTTAGAACAGACTGCATGAATGTCTTTTGTTCACTTAATATTTTTTCCGTAAATTGCTGTTGTTGCATGAGTAGCTCCTTAAACATCTGCTCCATGATGATTGAGATAACCGATCTACAATCAGCAATATAAAAATATACCCGTGCGAAATGCTCGTATGTAAAACCACGAAACGTAACAAATGTCGGCAAAACTAAAATATTACTTTTAACCAACTTCTTCGCGCATTTATGGTTTTTATCGCATCCTCGTCGCCAATGATAAGTTTCTTAACTACCTGCTGCTTTAAATATAGATCGATATTTAAAGTGTGAACACAGAGGCTAACGTTATGCTACTGATTTTTTTTTTATTAACAAAGAAATTTATAAAAAGCTTTCAACTGAACAACTTCATGGCGTTGCCATATTTACATTAATGTGATACTTTTGTTCTGGTTGAGATCATAACAAATAGAATAACACTTAACACAAATGGTTTAAATTTTAGAAAACCACAATTAAATCAATTGTAAAAGGTAAATTTTTTCTCACTTTCATTTAATACTTTCCAACGCAATAGATTCTTAAATCACTGGTGACTGGGACAAGGCTCAATTGAATGTATCGAACTTTATTCGATATCTTAAGGGTGTTGCTGTTGCTGTTTATACTGTTACTGAAGAGAGACGTAGGAGCATTAAGATTGCTCATATAAGAAATGTCATATTAATGATTATATTTTATATTTTTTATACTTTCTGGACCCTAAGGGTGGGTTTTAACACCCAAAACCCCTCCCTTGTCTACGGGCCTGGGAGGAACTAATGTAAAAGCTTATACATTCTTCTTAGTGATACATTATAAAAATTGATTTTGTAATATCTAGTAAAATTGCTTGAAATAATAAAACATTTTATCAAAATATTCATTATTCAACATTTCATTTCATTTTTCTATTCAAAAACCATTTTTCAGGTTGAAATATTCTGCATTCATATTGACAAATTCTTTTATAAAATATACAATGCATACGCGACATTTTTGATAAAGGCTTTTATCAAATAAAAATATCCGTTTGTCAAATAAGCAAAATAAATTTTTTGTTAATATGATGGCAACCTCTCACCTTCAATAAAATTGACAACTCTTTTGTTGACTATACTGACTTTATCAACTTAACCTAGAAATATTTCAATGTGAACAAATACTTCCTTGAGTGTACCAAAAAATTATAACATCAGCCAGTCGAGAGAGAAACTTTGTTGTCTAGCAATATTTCGTACACACAAAGAAAAAATATTGACAAAAACTTTTGTTGACTCTATACTGACAAAAAATGTATCCCTATTCGTCAATATGAAATACATTGTTTGTAACGACAAGTTTCTAGGTTGAGTTGATAAATTATTTGTCAGTATAGAGTCAACAAAGGTTCTGTCAAGGTTTTTCCTTTGAGTCTGCAATGTACAGTAAAGTCGAGTTATGTGTTATTCAAGTTACTTTTTTGGCAATTGTGTGATACTGGTTTCATCGATAACAAATATATCTAGCATAATGGGTATTTATTTATTTATTGATTGCCAAGCCTAAAAATGCTTTAAAGCAATAAAAAATTATTGAAGATATTTTAATATTATATATATATATATATATATATATATATATATATATGAATATATATATATATATATATTCAATTTGTAAAATGTGAAATTTTTAACAATTTAGAAGGTATTTACAATTTTAACATATGCGAAAACGCACCACGAAAAGACATATTTTTAGAAAGTAATCGCTTAGATTCAGTAAAAGATATCGGCTATCTTATTTTTGCATTGAGGAACAGAGGGATGAAATGACTTTTGACATCTTTTGCTATAAGATGTCGTCTACCTATTCCAGTGGCGTAGATAGGTTTTGATTCTGGGGGATCCTTAAAAAAAGAATTACCTTAAAAAATTTTCTTTTGAATACCTGAGTGTCAAAGTGTTTTTTGTGACGCTATGTCAGATATGTATTTATATTAACATATATATCAATGGTTAGGCGCACAAAAGTGATAAGTGCTCTTTTGACGAATATGGGTTACCTGTATTTTCCAACTCGTCAAGTTATAATCTATTTTGTTTAAAATTATATTAAGTAAAATCTCATTTAAAGATGTTCAGTGGAAGGCTAGAATAATTGTTTCGTACTAAAATGTTTCAAATCCAAAAACAAAATCAACGTTGCTGAACATTTTCAATTTTTCACTAATGAGCTGAACCATCGATATATATTTATTTCGGGTGTAGTTGAAAAAAGCGACAATTTTCTTCAGTCATATGCTAATATAAGGTTCTTTCAAGCGTACTGTGTGAAAGATTAAAGCTGATATACTGATTAGAACTTATCAGTGTGGCTTTAGTCCTGGAAAATCCACCATAGACCACGAAAACCAAATTGACACTCATCATCTATTTGTCGATTATAAAGCTGCGTTCGATAGCCCGAGAAGGGATTGCCTATACGCAACAATGTCTGAGTTCGGTATACCTGCAAAGTTGATAAGATGACTTTGCAGGATGACGTTGAGCAACACATGCAGCTCCGTCAAGTTAGGAAATGACCTCTCCGAAACCTTCAATACCGAAAGAGGTTTCAGACAAGGCGATCCACTGTCTTGAGATCTCTTCAACATCATCATCGAGGGGATCGTACGAAAGGCCGGTGTGCATCGTAATGGCACCATTTTCTACAAAGGTGTCCAGCTCTTTGCGTACGCTGATAATATTGATATTGCCGGCAGAACCAAGAGAGATGCTACCGCTGCTTTCACCGCTATCGAAAAGGAATCAGCCAAAGTGGATTTGACGATAAATGAGGGTAAAACAAAGTATATGCTGTCTACAAACAAGGAATCGCGGCGTTTAGACTCCTACGTTTCATCCGGCAGCTATAACTTTAAAGTAGTCAAGTAGTTTGTATACCTTGGCACCGGCATTAATAACAACAATGAAGTCAGCCTGGAGATAAAGCGAAGAACAATAATTGCTAATAGGTGCTACTGCGGGCTCAGTAAGCTACTAAGTTTTAGAGCCCACTCTCGATAGAAAAAAACTAACACCTTACAAGACGCTTGTTTTACCTGTGCTTCTTTATGGCGCTGAGGCATGGGTAGTTTTGCAAACTGACGCAGCTGCTCTGGGGGTGCCCGAGAGAAAAGTTCTTTGCAAAGTCTTCGGTCCTGTTTGAGTCGGTGATGACTATTACAACTTTTTGAGCAATCGAAATTTTTTTAGCCTTGACAGTTAAAACAGCTGGTTTATTTATTTTCGTTGTTGCAGTTAGGTTTTGGCAATGTGATTCTTATATTTTAGAACTAAAAATAAGCAAAAAGTATTTGCATCGAAGCCGTTTTCACTCGGAAAGATCAGGTATATTAAAATTGGCACTTTTAACTTTGTATTTGGCACGTTTTTATCTCCAATGTGGCACGTTATATCTAATAAAAGTTGGCAGCCCTGACCGCATCTGAATGAACTACGAGCTGTATGAGCTCTACGAAGACATTAACGTAGTTCGGCGTATAACTGTGCAGCTACTACGGAGGCTGGGTGTCATGTCCATCGTATGGACGACGAAGCTCCTGCGAAAAAGGTGTTCGAGGCGAGGGTCGTTGGTCAGAGGAAGCTCTAACCGCACTTGCTGTATCCGATTGGAGAAGGCTCGTGCAAAGCAGAGGCGCCTGGCGAGAGCTGATGAGGTCGGCCGAAACCCGAACACGAGTTGTTATGGCCACCTAAGTAAGTAAGTATGCTAAGTTAAGTGTGTTGATACAACGCCCGCTTTCGGCTTTGTTCGTATTGTGTTCGCTTTTCGTTAACGAGAAGCTTATTTTCTATTGAAGAAATATATTTTGGTCACTATGCGTAAGAAAAAATATGAAAATTTGTTCGAGTGATTTTTAAAAAAGTTTGAAAATAGCTAACGTGACGCCACATTTATTTTTAGTTTGATGTTCCAGCATTGTAGTGAAGCGTTATATCAAGCACTCTCATTCAGAAGCCCATATGGCCGGCTCTGCACCCACACACATTTTTTTCTATCATCAGTTTTGTATCTTTTTCCTTTTTTTCATTTTTTTTTTAAACACACCTGGGTATCGCTTTTCTGGAATGTGCCATATGGTCTATCAGTGATTCCATGACAAATCGGACGCTTTTTGAAACTCACATATTTGTAAAAATTTGGTACCTTGCACTTCAATAGTATGTAAAAAATAATAATATTTGCATATATTTTGCAAGTTATACATAGTGGGAAAACTAAAAAAAAATAAATCAAAGATTTGTCATTCGGACATGTAGTAAAAGAACTATATATTCAAAACCGTTATTTCTACAAAAAACAAAAAAAAAACTAGTATGGGTGGAGCTTCAGCAGGGTACCGAAGCTAAAATACCCCCCCGCGGCCATATTGAAGTATATTCGAAGTCTTTAGCTACGACATACACGATGACATTCAGTTTTATATATTAACGAAAGTTTTCCTATTTTGATGACGTCACTTTGTATGGGAAGTAGGCGTGGTTTTGATGCGATTTTGCCATATATCATAGAGATGGTTCATATTATATATCAAAGCTAAAGTGCAAAATTTCAAGACATTTCATTAATTTTTGCGGATTTTTAAGAGATTTTACGTTTAAAAGAAACCCACTTTGTATGGGAAGTGGGCGTGGTTTTCATCCGATTTTGCTAAATATCATAGTGGTGGTCTATGTTGTATATCAAAGCCTATATGCAAAATTTCAATACATTTCTTTAATTTGAGCAGATTTTTAAGAGATTTTAATTTTAAAATAAAGTCACTTTGTATGGGAGGTAGGCGTGGTTTGTATCCGATTTTGCCCATTTTCGAACTTGATCTTCCTTTTTTAAAAATAAACTTATAATCGTGTAGACAGATGGACAGATGGACAGACAGACGGGCAGACAGACGGACATACGGAAATCGACTCAGGAGACGATGCTGATCGAAAATATATATATTTTTCTATACCTGCCACGCCTCCTTCTTGGCGTTACAAACGGAATGACAAAGTTGATATACCTCTTACGTAGTACGCGTTGGGGTATAAAAATGCCAACACAGTTTTACCAACACTTTATTAAAAAAATTTTAATTTTTTGGCCACTAAATATTTCATTCATATTTTTCATCGCCAGCTACTTTTTTGGCGTTATGAAAACATTGTTGTATTAGGGCACTGATATTGAATGCATTCTCAAAATTTCATGGTGGAGAATCAACGCTTACTATTTTAAGCGTATTTTTTTTAAACTGCCTACACAATGTTTACATACAAAATACTTTTATTTTTAATTAAAAATTGGGTTTTTAATGTTTTTTTTTTTTACTTCTTTCGGTATTTTATTATTTTTCAGCTCGTTATATACTTAGTAATAAAAAAATAAAGTTGTTTAGAATCAAACAACTTAAAGAAAGTTTAGACTACAAGGCTCAAAGGCCAACCTGAGAATCAGTAAGTTCCAAAACCAAGCAGAAACATTAAACAAATACTGTTTTGTTCTTCAGCTGGCAATAGGTAATGAAATTTATATTGGGCAATAACTCTACTTTAGGGTCCACGGCCTTTTCTTTTTTTTTTCTTAATGTGTATTTGGAGCCCCTAAGTGCAATGCTGTAAAAAAGGTCGGTATCAATTCATTTAGGAGAAATAAATTGTGAAAGTTTTGAAAAATATATGTATCTTTTTTCAAATACGAAAATATATATATTTTTTATACAGAAGAGTAGTTCTAAGAATAGTAAATACCTAAATATTTTTTTTTCTTTTATATATTTTATAAACCTATTGGTGCAATAAAATTTTGTCGGTCACGAAACGTTTATTAGAAAAAAATCGTGAAAGGTTGAAAATTCAGTGCAAATTTCAAAGTGCGTGAAAGCTAATCTCACAAACTATATCAGCCTTAGCCCACATAGATTGATATTGAATTATGACAAAATTTTAACATTCATAAGATTTTTAAAATCCGACGATTTTAACTGAATCGGAGGGGAGGGGGGGGAAGCGGGGTAAAAGTTTACATATATGTCTAGGTCACTTCAAAATTATTCCCTTATCCCTTTACATCCCTTATCATATAAATAAATCTGTTGAGTAAATCTTTATATATTCACCTTTTTTAAATCACAAACGCTTGAATTTTATAAACTTTTGCTATAAGTGAATTTTGAACTTTTTTTATTACACAAAACTTTCATTTTATTAAAGAATCAAAGTAAAATCGCCATTGGCACCAATTTTAGTTTAACAGTACTAATTTGAGAGTACTTGAATGATCATTGGAATTTTTCACCAATCCAATTTAAATACTTCGGATTATTAAAGTACAGAATGAAATTTTTCAGTTAGTATTACTGTACTACCCTTAATGTAATGTAATGCACCCTTTTATGGTTGGCCTTTGAGCCTTGTAGTCATACACTTTCTGTTAGTTGTTTGGTTCTAAACAACTTTGTTTTTATATTACTAGGTATTAGTTGAAAAATAATAAAATACCGTAAAAAGTAAAAAAAAAAACCCAAAATTCCATTTTTAATTAAAAATTAAAGAACTTTGTATGTTAAAATTGTGTAGGCAGTTTTTAAAAAATTCGTTTAAAATAGTAAGCGTTGATTCTCTAAAATTAAATTTTGAGAATGCATTTAAAATTATTGCATTTAGAATTATTGCAATACGATAATGTTTGTAAAACGCTAAAAAAACGTAGCTTACCATTAAAAATATGAATGAAATATTTAGTGGCCGAAAAAATTTAAATTTTTCAAAAAGTGTTGGTAAAACTGCGTTGGAATTTTTTTGTAGAAGTAACTGTTTTGAAGATATTGTTGTTTTACGACATGTCCGAATAACAAATTTTGATTTTTTTAATTTTCCACTATGTATAACATAGCAAAAAAAAAAAAAATTCTTAAAAATATATGAAGATATTTCTATTTCTCTAAGTGCTAACCTTACAACGTGTAAGGTACCAAATTTTTTTAAATATGTGAGTTTCGAAAAGCGTCCAATTTGACATGGAATCACCAATATAACAAAAGTGATTTTTTAATTTTGTTTTTTTTTTTTTTTGCTATCTTAATAGCACTTCCGCCCCCATCTGGCGAATTCTAGATCCACCACTGGGCGTGGGCTTTAAAGTAAAATTATGCCGGGTATTGTAGCATCGACAGCAAAGAACTGATTGTTAAAACTTAATAAAATTATATCATATAATCAAACCTTTAAAGATTCTGTTTTTTTCGTGTGTTGGTATTTAAGTTTTTTAAGTTTTAGGGTACTTTTTAAAAAAAAAAACTTCGGATATCACAAGTTGCGTTCCTCTTCATTCTTCTTTATTAATTTACATGCGTCAAGTAAGCTTAGATGTTTGAAGCGAAGTTGCTTGTTAGTTTATTTAAATCACTCTCTTTTACTCTCTTAGCCGTTCTCTTTTATCCATTCACGGCCTGAAATGCCGTAAAGTTCATGTATTTTTCAATCGCTGTGTTCAGAAGAAAAACATCTTTCAATTTGGTTCAAACGAATTTGGCGAATTTGATATCAGATTATTATTATTTATTTTAATGTTAAGCACATATTCGCAACTAATATTCGACAAAATAAATATGATACAATTAATTTATGTAGGTACAATTAAATTTTATAAAAATGTAAAATTGTCAGGATTTCAGGTATATACAGATGCAATCCGGGTAGCTTCTTAGTAGTAAATAGAAGAATTGATTAGAGCGGTGCTCCCATATGCCAGGCTAGACGGACGAGGTCGAGCTCATACATGTGCTAGGCAAGACAGACGAGGTCTTGCTCTGAATAATCAAAATATATCTATAGCGTGTATATCTATATCAATATGGATTAGAGCACAGCTCACACATGCAAAGCTAGTCGTACGACGTCAAACCGGCATATGCCAGGCGAGATGGATGTGATCTCGCTCTGGATAATCATATTTAACTACACAGCTAGATTGTATAAGTTGTGCACAACATCACAGGAAATATTCAGTATCCATGGAAAGCATGATCCAGATTAATGGCGGTACTGTAGATACTCTAAAATATTAAATTTAATTGAGTAAACGGATTCATTTAAAGAAATTGCATCTGAACCAAATTAAAGTCCCCACAAGCGCTTCTGAGTGGTTCGTTTTGCAAGTAATTAGTTCTACAAAAGTTCATGTAAAGTAACTCAAAAGATCTTCTAGGTCGGAGAGGAATATTAAAGTAAATTTTGCTCAGTAAGTATTGACTGTCTACGTATCCATGTACAAGTTTGAAAATCCAAGTAGCATTTAGCATAATTCTCCGATTATTTAAAGTAGGAAGATTTAAAAGTTGCAGACGATATTCATAAAGTGGTAGGTTATAGTTGAAATTGCAGCAAAGATGGCTTAAGCAGAACAAAAGGAACTTTTTCTGAATTGATTCTATGTCGTCAATGTAAACACTATATCGAGGGCACCAAACAATTGAAGCATACTCTAAAATAGGTCGCACTAGAGAGGTGAATAAGGTTTTTGTTATATAGGGATCATTAAACTCTTTTGCCCATCGTTTAATAAAACCTAAAGCACTATTTGCTCGATTTATAATTTTATTAATATGAATATGAAAGCGAAGTTTAGTATCCATAGTTACTCCAAGATCATGAAAGACATCTAAGGACTCTAATGTATGGCCACAAATTTTATAAATACATGTGACAGGAGATTTTCGAGTGAAAGTCATATGCTTGCATTTCTTCATGTTAAGATTCATACGATTCACGTTGCACCAGCTATAAAGATGGTCTATGTCAGCTTGCAAGAGAACGGCATCATTAGCAATTTTGAAAGGAAGAAATAGTTTCACGTCATCTGCGTACATTAAAATACTCGAATGCTTTATGACAGATGGCAAATCATTTATAAACAGTAAAAAAAGAAGAGGCCCGAGGTGGCTTCCTTGAGGTACACCAGAAGTAACAGAAAACTCATGAGATTTTACAAGTTTAAAAAGAACACGTTGTGTTCTATTGCATAAATAAGATTCAATCCATCTTACAAGTGTTGTGGGAAATCCAGCAAGAGATAGCTTTAAGACTAAGAGCTTATGATTAACAACATCAAAAGCTTTACTAAAATCTGTGTATATAACATCAGTCTGTAAACCTTTTCCAAAATTCTCAATGGTTTTGGAAGTAAATTCAAGTAGGTTTGTAACCGTAGATTTTCCTGAAACAAATCCATGTTGGAGTGGAGACAATATAGATTTAACACTATGTGATAATTGTGAAGTAATGATTGCCTCGAAAAGCTTCGGCAAAGCGCTTAATTTTGCAATTCCACGATAGTTTTCGATTAAAGACCTGTTACCAGACTTATGCAACGGAATAATAAAATACGACTTCCAGGCAACTGGAAAATAGCAAGATTTTAATGAAGACGAAAAAAGCAAAGTGATTGGAGTTACTAATTCATCACAGCAATATTTTAGTATACATGACGGTATATTGTCGGGACCACTTTTATATGACGTTTTAAGAGCTTTTAAGTATGATAAAACCGTGTTAGTATCAATTATTGGGAGACAAATATCCCCAGATTGAACACTGAATGGAAAGCTTAGATTATCATAGGATGAAGATGAATAGGTCGCTCTAAAAAGGTCAGCGAAAAGATTACAAATGATATTCTCGCTATCTGATTCAACAGTTTTATATTTCATAAAAGAAGGATAGGAATCAATATTGCGTTTTGTGTTGACAAAGTTCCAGAATGATTTAGCATCAGATTTGATGTTTAATTTTACTTTTATTAAATAAATATCGTAAGATTGCTTGCATAATTGACGATACTTGTACTTAATTGAGGTATAAGAACCAAAATCTGTAATGCTATGAGTTTTTTGAAATTTTTTATAATGCATGGATTTTAAATTTCTTAATTTTCTCAGTTCTTCAGTAAACCATACAGGACCAGATGCTAAACGGGCTTTTCTCTGTGGTACTGATGATAGAAAACAATCATTGAGAGTTTTATTAAAAGCAGAGACAGCCGAATCAAGGTTTTCTGGCGATGTTTGTGTATTAACGATATTTAGTACGGATGTCCAGTTAATATTAGATATATTGTTTTTTAACAAAACATAATTGGTTCTTTTAAAATTTAACTCAGCAGGAGGTTGAGCAATACGATTCTTTACAGATTGTTTAGGAAAATTAAGAGCAATTTCTAAAGTTGGATGGTACGGATCTTCAGGGAGCACGAGTGGATCTGTCCTTGAAACTGAAATAATATTGCTGTCGTCAAAATATAAAAGATCTAACAAACGGCTATTCTTGTTAAAGTGGTTGCTTAATTGAAAAAGTCCTTGACTTGAAAGCTCATTTAAAAATGAATTAGCAGATGAGCATTCAGACGAAGGCAATAATATTGCAGGGTTTTCGGTGCAGCAGTTCCAAGCGACACTTGGAAGATTAAAGTCACCCGTTATTAGAATGTGATCATGAGGCTGAAGTTTTGAACACACTTTATTTATCGAGACCAAATATTTCAAATATACCTCTACGTTGGAAACAGGAGGAATATATGAACAAGTTACATAAAGATTGAACGCACCATGCTTTACAAGAACGCAACAAAATTCAATATCGGATCCCTCAGGAATTATTATTTCTTGTGAGAAATAAGAAGATTTAACGGCAATTAAAACTCCTCCGCCATTAAAAGAATTACCAGCAATAACGTTTCTATCTTTACGGCAAATATTGAAATTATTAGATAGAATTTCAGTATTTAGGGTGTTCGGCTTAAGACAATTTTCACTGAAAACAATTATGTCAAAAAGTAGGTTGTGGCTTAAAATATGTAAATATTTTAACTTTGTATTCAAACCTCGAACGTTTTGGTATAAGATAAGGAATGCAAGGCAACAATCTAGTTTTTTTGTTTAGTAGTGCGAACGGGTAAAGAAGCCAGTGTAGTTTTAGGTTGTGATCTAGGAATATATTCGTGGATCAACGTATTTTCAGGCCAAAAACCTTGATCTTATACCGTATTAAAGAGATCCCCAGGCAAATTTATTTTAAAAGAATATACAGTGCGCTCATATGAAAACTTGAATTTGTAAACCGAAATATTCCTGTTAACAAGATTCAATTTAGAGTTTATATGATATAAAACGTCTTCTTCGGATGTATCAAGAGCAAAACGAGACACAAATATAGATCTAGAAGGCTGGACAACCACAAGTTCTTTGCAAGACGGCAGATTTATACTTTTTTTTCAATATTTGTTTTGGTATAGCACCAGTTAAAACCGAGCTCATAACGGAAGTTGAAGGAATAGTATTAGTATCAGTACAGGCTTCAGCATAAGTTTTTTTTTTACCAGAATTACCCGGATAATCATCACTTACGACTATAGTTGGTACTACCTCAGAAGACTCAACCGGATGTAAATTCAGATCAGCTGATGCAGCCTCATTAGTAGGGGCAATATATTCAGCATTTTGATCTTTATTTACAGAGTCAGTACAGGAAGGAGAGTTCAAAACTGGTGAAAGTGAAATTAAATTTATATTATTATTAACAGACGGAGGCAGGGATATAGCACCAGGCTTAACAGACTTAGCAGAACTTCGAAGATTCATGGGTGGTCGTTTATGCTTATGGGAAACAGAAGCTTCATCCATGATTTTAAACTTTTTAAACAATTCTTCAAAATCAGCCAATCTAGCTTGAGCCACCACCAAGTCCTTAGACACCTCTAAAAAGCCTCTTCGAGATTGCCTTATAAGCTTTAAAATATCTACATCAGTAGATCTACAGTCTGTACAAGACCAACGAAGTCCTTTACTTTCATTGAGTGCATCAAAAATTCTCGCATTCAATGCTGCACACTTTACGTGAAAAAAAGCATCACACAACCAGCAATTAACCAGCTGGTCAGATTCACCTTTTACAGTGCAGTTGCGAAAATTGCAGTTCATTTTTAATAAAAGTAATAAAATTACAAAAGTGTAACAAAAAGTGCAAACAAAAGTACTATGGCAACTCTATTTTAGTGACATTTTGAGAATTAAACAACTTATTTGTCAAACAGTTTGAGAAGCACCAGCGACAAGATAGCAAGCTAGCGTCAAGATGCAACTGAAATTAAAAACAAAGTTTCAATCTTGCTTCAACAAGCTAAACATAAAGTTGTTGTTGCTAGATAATAAACAAACTGAAATAAAAAGAAATGTATATATATGTATATAATATGAATGCAAATATTTTTAAAAGGATTTTCCAGCTTTTTTAGCGATGAAAATCAGGAACAATAAAGATGAATATCCTCAGCAATCCTTAGCAGACCAAATCGAATTATTTTTAGCTTAATAATTTCACGAAAATTAACAAATTTTAATTTATTTCTGGAGCACGAATAAAAAATACAACTTAGGAAAACAGTGTTGCCAGTGAGATGATTAACGCTCTTTGTTGCCATTTTTTAAATATGACGGCTTTAATGCAAAAAAAAACGTTAAATGAAAAATTTGTTTTTTAATAATCGTGAATTTGAACAAGAAGCAATGATGTAGAGTGCTGAATCTCTGAATCTGGTGGCATATAGAGTTTCTCTGAATAATAGGATCGATAGTCAAAGAAAATTCAATATGGCGGATTCAAGATGGCGACCAAAACCAAGTAAAAAATTTTTTTACGAAAAATCAAACGATTTGCCCCAAATTTGGTATATAGGGGTTTTCGGGATCGCTGATCAAGAATCGACTCAAATTATAAAAGTCAGAATTATAAAAATCCAAGATGGCGGATCTAAAATGGTGGACGAAATTTTCGAAACTCAACCGACCGAAATTCAACCGACTCCACCACTGTGTAAATTGGTGGTATTCGGCAGAAAACTAAAGCCTTGTAGTAAAGCAGTGGTCACGTGGAACGACAAAATTTGATTTTTGGATATTACGGGGAACATTAGTAGTAAGTATTACATATATAAAGCCTATTATGTTATGTTTTTGTTTTCCTAAAAAGTTTTTTGACGTACTTGGTTCCTCGTTTTGGCAGCGATCTTGGATTCGCCATATTAAATTTCATCTGATTTTCGGTCCCATCTTTTTCCTAGATTCAGCATCCATCATTGGCTTCATTTTGAAATTCACGTTTTATTATAAAAACAAGTCTTTAAGCCACCATATTTTAAAAATGGCGCCAGATAGCGTTAATCTCAGCTCAGATTCGGAAGAAGTATGAAAAATTAAAAAAACTATATTGAACAATTTTTTCTACTGAACACAGCGATTGAAAAATACATTAAATTTACTATTGACTTTGGAAAATTATTGCTTCGACTGAATTTATTAAGCGGCTTTTAAGGCTTATTTTCCCATACAAAAATTCTCCAAGTGTCGGCTAAAGCCTTTTCAGCCCGTATGTAGATCCGCCACTGCGCATGATTATGTTTAGAAATTCAGTCCTGAATTTCAGTTTGAATACACAATATTATTTCCCGGCGTGCGGACGTGTTTAAAATCGCTCCGATCCATTCGTCGTTTTTTGAGCTACTAATTAATAGCATAATCAATAAAGCCATATTTTAAAAAAACTCCCTGAGAAAACGAAAAGCTAACAACAATAACAACAAATTATAATAACATAAAAGCATAAAAGAAATAAAAAGAAAGAAAAACCAATCAAAAACTTTTAGTGAGAACAAAAACATTTAGTGAGAAAATGACTTCAACCAGAGCTAAACTTGCGCTTAAACCGGTTTCTTCCCCCCAAGCATCCCAGCAAGTGCAGTCAAAACCACCATGCGCTGAATTGTCGGTGAGCAACATAATGCAGCAGTCGCAGCGCGAATTTGAAAAACAGATGGAGAAGCAAAAGGAGAGCATAGTTGCTGAGCTACGGTCGGCATTAACGATCTCTGAAAATCGCGTCATGGAGAAACTAGGCGAAACAACAGCTGAAATAATGAACATTAAATCAGCGCTGTTGTCATTCGAAAAACGTGTGGCAGCTGTTGAAAGTGTGTGCTCCGAAGTAAAATCAATAAAATCCGGATTGAAAGAGATGCAAAACCGAGTCACTGTCTGTGACACAATGAATTCAATGGATATTCCAAGACTCCAGGCGGAAGTTGCAGACCTTAAATTCCAAATGGCAAAGCAATACAATGCAGCAGTGGCCTGTGATTTGCGACTATGTGGTATTCCCTATATTGCTCAGGAGGATCTTGTCGGAATATTTAGTTCGATTTGTACCTCCATTGGAATTATTACTCCGGAAATTAAGTCTGCGTATCGAGTTAAGTACACTAAAACTCAAAGCACTGTAGCGAGCCCACCTATTCGTATAAGACTTGCAACACCTTACGACAAAAATTATGTCTTAAAGTCGGTTGCTATTTTCCGGAGAGTAAACAAGGAATCTCTCCGCTTAGAGCATGCTGGTTTTGACTCTAAGGCAGCAATTTATATAAACGAATGTTTGACAAAGGTAAATTTTGAAATTATGCGAGCGGCAATTCGTCACAAAAAACAAAAACAATTGTCTGCCGTTTTTACTTAGCGTGGCCTGGTTTTCGTTAAAAACGGAGAGAATGAAAAAGCAATGCAAATTGAGTCAATTCATCAATTGAACTCTTTTTTTGAGACAGAGGAGCATGCAGTACAAATCTCTTAATACTTATATTAAGTTGTATTTATTATTTTTCTCTTATTTTCTTTTCTATGCAATTGGATAGTTTAATGAGCTTGCATATACCTCTATATTATTCATTTAGTTTTTCTCTTTATTGTTTAGATACTTACAGTCATGTCATTTTTAATTATTACGTCAATACTGTACATTTATTACACCCCACTAAATCAAATTTGATGCAGGAAAAAGCCTTCTTGGAAACGTATTATGAATGCAAAAACTATTATGAATGCAAAAACTAGTGCGACTGCGAGTTCCAATGCAAGTAATTATAACATGATACGTATACTCTGCAAGGTTCAGCCAGGTCTTAAAGTGTGCCATATTAACGCTCAGAGCTTGGTTAAGAAAATTGATGAGTTCAGGTACTTATTTTGTAATTCGGGAGTCGATGTTATATGTGTATCGGAAATTTGGTTCGTGCCAGAAATGCACGATAATATATTTAAAATGTTTGGATATAATATATTCCGTACTGACAGAGAGAGTCATGCTGGTGGAGTCGCCATTTTCGTAAGGGAAAACTTATCTTGCCATGTCCACAGTAGGTCATCACGTAATAGTCCTATCGAATACTTATTCCTAAACGTCAAGAACAGTAATCTGAGCCTACTCATAGGATGCGTTTATAGGCCCAATCGAACAATCGAGCTGAATCCGTTGCTAGACACACTCCAGGGGTTGACCTTAAGTTTTAAAAACATTATTATTGCTGGAGATTTTAATAGCAATATCCTCAACGAAGGCGTATTAATCACGGAAATGACTGGAATAGGCTTACATTTAGCAAATTTAACATCTCCTACACATTTTACAAAGACAAATTGCTCTCTGCTGGACTTATTTCTCGTTGACGATAAGAAAAAAATTAATCTTTATGACCAACTAGCTGTTCCATGCTTTTCAAAACATGATCTAATTTTTATGACATATGAAATAAATCTTATTGAGACAACAAACACATTTAGCTACCGAGATTTTAAAAATATTGACTACCAACAACTTGAGATAAAAACTGATAGTATCAACTGGGACTCAATTTTGGGTATGACTTCTGTAAATCACCAAGTCGAATTTTTGCAAGCAAATATAAACAATTTGTTTGACGAGTTTGTTGCAATTAAAATTAAAAAGGCAGGACAAGCACAGCAACCTTGGTTTAGCAATAAAATAAAAAGACTAATAGAACAACGTGATTCAGCCTTTAAACGGTGGAGAAGATTTAAAATATGTTACATGCTCGAGATTTATAAGGACCTAAGAAGGCAGGTTGTAAAGGAAGTAAGAGCTGCTAAAACCATTTACTACGTAAATAAGTTCAGCAGCGCTGTTAATAGCAAACAGACCTGGAAGGAAATCCATAAAATTGGTATTGGTAAAAATTTTAAATGTGGTGCTGTTAATATTGACCTTAATGATTTAAACGAAAAATTTGTTAATCTCCCTTTCGAACCTGTGATTGCTAATTCGTACCTTAATTCAAGTCCTCTTCTGTCGTCTGATTGTATGTTTTGCTTTTGTCGTGTTGATGTATTAGATGTGTTAGAAAGCTGTCTTAGTATCAGGTCTAATGCTTACGGAATTGATGGAATTCATCCTATTTTCTGTAAAGTTCTGCTTCCTAAAATACTGCCATACATAACCCATATTTTTAATACAGCACTAATGACATCATCTTTTCCTAAATGCTGGAAGGTAGCTAAAATAATCCCGACTCCAAAATCTGACAGGGAATATCGTCCGATTGCGATTCTGCCTTATTTTTCAAAAGTATTCGAGTCTCTCATTGCCAAACAAATAAACAAATATTTATCTGATAACCACATTATTACAGATCGACAGACCGGATTTAGGCAGAAACGTAGTTGCATAACTGCACTAATTGACGTTTCCGAGGACATTCGTGTATCACTTGACGCAAATCAAATCACATTATTGACTCTCCTTGACCATTCTAAAGCCTTTGACTCCGTTGACCACAAAATATTGTGCACTAAATTAATGAGAATGTACAATTTTTCCTCCACTGCAGTGAATCTGTTAGAATCGTACCTTACGGAAAGACTTCAAGCAGTTTTTCCATCTGATGGGAGCTCCGATAAATTTTCAGACTTTCTTCCAGTGACAAGAGGCGTGCCTCAAGGTTCAATATTGGGACCGCTTCTATTTATAATTTATTTAAATGACTTACCGACTGTTCTTCGTGACTGTGAAGTTCATATGTACGCCGATGACGTCCAGATTTACACAAGTTGTAGTCGAAATCTAATTGAAAACTGTATAACTAAACTAAACTGTTGCCTAAATGACATTTACGACTGGACCCAAAAAAATGGTTTGTGTCTTAATCCGTCAAAATCAAAATGTCTCGCGATATATAAGAAGCAACTAGATTTCAGAAATCTCCCAAGAGTTGTAATGAACAAAACAGACATTGAATATGTGCACTCCGCAAAAAACCTGGGAATTGTATTCGATGGAACATTATCGTGGAATCTGCATATAACATCCAGAGTTGGCAAACTTTATGGAATGCTGCGATCCTTATGGGCTACGCAACATTTCACACCTCTTAGAATTAGAATGACTCTTGCAAAAGCTTATCTTATTCCGACTCTACTATACGGTAGTGAAATTTTTGCGAATTGTGACTTGGCCAGTAAGCAAAAACTCAGAGTTTTGTTCAATAATATCGCGAGATATATTTTTAGTTTGAAGAGGTCAGATCATGTATCTTCCTTTGCTATTAAAATTTTCAACATGACTTTTGACCAACATCTTGAATTCAAAACCTTAATTCTGCTACACAAAATAATATACTCACACGAACCGTCCTATTTATATAACAGATTAAGATTTACTTGTTCTCAACGGTCTAATCAAATTGTGCAGTTAAGGCATTCGTCTCTTATGTCGGATCGTCAATTCTTTGTGTACGCCATCAGGCTTTGGAACTCGCTTCCTGCTCGTTTGTTATGTAATGTTAATGTTAATGTCTTCAAGAAGGATCTCACTAATTATTATAAAGTGTAATTTATGTACTTGTATTGCCAAAAAAAAAAAATTACTTTGCCCTCAAATTTCATATGGTTGTGTATTGTAAACTCAATTATACTCGTACTTAATTAAATTCAAACCTTGTTAAGTAAATTTAGTATATTTTTGTTATTTTGTTTTGTTTTAAGAAATTTTGTAAACTTTTATATGAGTCTAATTAGTCTTTTGAAACTATTTTGTAATAATTTTTTACATGCTAGTTCTTAATTTTTTTTTAATTAATTTTAATTTTAATTTTTTATTAATTTTTAAATATCTTCAAACTAATATTATTCATGCTTGTTATATTTTCTAAAATGTCGTTAGGACAGTCTTATAAGATTATATATTCTTAATGTCCTAAGAGAAACGCAAATAAATAAATAAATAAATAAATAAAAATTATTAGAGGCCTGTAGCGAGTTTTTTGCTGTGTGGACACTAGTCAAATCATTAAATAAAAATAAGTTGGCCTCTTAAAAACTAACCGACCCCGAAAGAAAAAAAAAATTGCAATCTAGTTCTGTATTGTCATGTTAAAAAAAAACACTGTAGAAATTATGATAGGTGGAAATAAAAGAATGAGAATAACGAAATTTCAGTCAAAATTCATCCCAAAAATTGAGACAGCTCAAAGCAACAACTGACATTTTGTTACTATTTTTGAAGTGAAACTTTTATAGTCGCGTCTTCTACAATACGGCGAGCTAGATGGGGGATAAAACTAATGTGACGAAATGGTTCTTATGAAAATAACAACACATCAATTTGCCGCATTAGTTTCATAAAAACAAAAAAATGGCTATTAAAAACTTTTCATATGTTTGCTTCCGAGGATTGAACACACTACGCTTTGATCCAGAGTCGGCTGTTCTAACCACTGGGCCACGAAACCATATTTATTTTTGTAGCTCATACTTAACTAAATCAACAATCAGTTCTTCTTTTCTTTCTTTTATGATTGAATTGAGTCTTTCGTTCAATACTTTGAACGTACAGTACGGTCTAAAAATTTGCATCTGAACGTAGCTTTTTTTCAGAACATACGTATACTTTAAGGCATTTCCCAAATTGAGTTATGATAAATTCAAAAAGAAAGCGGAGTTTAGTTAAGTTTCATCAAGCAAAATTGTACTGGTTTATACAAAAGTTTATTTTGAGTTCAGCGGTAAAACTCAACTTTGTAGTGGAAACTCCAACTAAAGTCTGTGTGTAGACATGCTATTAGCATGTATAGCTATTAATAGAATGCACAAAAAGTATTACCTCTTCGTCAACTCTCGCTTCGACTCATGGTACAATTAAAAAAGGTAGACGAACTACCTCGGCTTAGAGCCGAGTGTCAGAACCGTCAAACAAAACAACGCGAAACAACACTGAGCGGAGACTCAGTTTACCAAGTGATGGAAAATGATTGCTTTGGAAATTCTGACACTGTGAAATAAAGCATGATCAGTACTATAACTGCGTACTCAGGCTCAATGTTTGGTGCTATTGCTAATTTTTTTGCAGCAATTTAAACATTACCTACTAAAATGTACTTCTTGCTAACTTAAGAAAAGCGGAGATTATTTATAAATATGACAAAAAAATTTTTCTTGCTGTTTTGTTTTTAATTTTATTTGTTTGTTGTTTGTTTCAAAGTTTGCAGGCTAATAATATTTCAATTTAATATATGTATAGTTTTTTTAGGAAAATTTTTTGCTTATTAGGCTGGTACCTAATTGCTTATTGCTTATTAGTGCCATAAAAGTTATCCGAAACTGTTCACCTTACAGTAAAAAAGTAGAAAATATAATTATCTTCGCATTTGTGTTGAAGAATTAATCGCTTTGGAATTGTTAACGAAAAATTTTTCGAGACATAAGCGAACCTTCGTTTAAGAAGTAACCATTTCGTCCACCAAACATATCTTTTTCGAATCTTAACCGATATCGAATTCGATTGTTATCATCGCGAACTATTCGTAAATTTTTAAATTTTCGAAGTCTGATTTTGTGCTGGAGTGTTGGAATGTTGGAGCTTCTTCCATACATATACATGCCTGCATCACTTACCATTAAATATCGTCGCAAATGCAACATAAAATACGATGCAAGTCGTGTAACGAAAAACGTATTAACATTTTTAGCTATGTAGACACGGTAAAATAAACCCAAATAAGTATGCACGGTACAATAAGGTAAAAGCTTTTGACCTCGAAGCGAAGGTTTAGTGGTCCTTACTGCGGTTGAAATTTTGTGCTTTTTTTAAATTAAAAATATTCACCGGCAGTTTTTGTTTTTATTAAGAAATATTTAAAATAAATTATATAAATAAAGCCCAAATTATATAATCGATTGATGAAAATTTTAGATACACAATAAATTATTTTTGGCATCAGTCCTATGGAATAAATTAAATAAAGATGCATACTATGCTTGCCTTCAGGTTTGTTCGTATTTTGTTCACTTTGATGCAAGGGAGGCAATATAGCGATGGTAGCACGTTCAACTTGCAGTCGAATTGTACACGGTTCGATGCGAGTACAAAAAGGGTAAAAGTGCATTATTCACGACACTGGTTTTTCGACAAATTTTTTCTTTTTAATATTTATAAATAAAAATATGATTAACAAAAAATGATGATGAAAAATATGATTCTAAGCTATCTTCTTAGAAATTCTATCTTCTTAGAAATTTTTTGGTAAAAGTTTCACTTCTACCGTGAGTGGCGGCCACACACATATTTTTTATAGTCTCATGTTTGATTATTTTAAGGATATTGAAATATTAGTTTTTAATCAACCTGATCAACCATTTTGAACGTCAAATTTTCTGGTGAATCGAATGATATCATTAGAGTTTACGAAAACTTAACTCTTCAACTTTATGTTCTATGCAAAGTCACAATTTTTTTTTTAAGCTTTAGCTTCTTTAGCGAAGGTATTAACGGGAGTGAATTTAAAAGTTTACAAAAGCGTCTGTTCGCTTAAACAGCAACAAATGCATACAAACGCGATAAAAAATAACCCTCACTCGACGATGCTGAGTTGATAGATCGTTACTGTGTGCGGCCGCTAAGAATTGTTTTTGCATATGTATTTTGCTGGTGGACTTGAACTCTAGCAAATTTATATATACATGGTAGTCGGCTCTCAGCTTCTAAACTAAGGTTGCGACCATAGAGAACGCTTATTGCTGAGCCGAGCTGAAAAACGCATTGGAGCAAAAGAGATGCATTTCTTGGTTTCTTTGCTGCTCCAATGTGTTTTTCGGCTCGGTTAAGCGTTGACTATATTCGCAACCTAATTATTCTATAGCCTCGCTCATGTCAGCCATTGTTGTAACGTCAGCTATGCTAGTCAAAGTCATGGTGTAATAAAAAAAGGTGTGAGCATGGGTAGAGCAAGTGACCGTAGCTGTAACACAAAGCTGACAACTCATACAAAATCTGGCACTGCTCTCTGTTTTCATTTATTTTTCTTTTGGTGGCCATTGAAAAAAAAAAAATCAAATTACCCGATATTTTTGACCAAAAAAAGGAAAGGCACAAAATAAATGTTATTTTCGACCGATAAAATACAAATAAAAACGGGTCTGCCGGCGGAAGCATTAGCTCCTTAGCATTATATGTGAATTAAAATATATATAATAAATCGGGGATTGGCCGAAGCGGACCACAGTGGGTCCCTTTTCGTCGCCATTGGACAAAGGATGCTACCGCTCGGAGCCCTCATACGTGAGCATGCTCCTTACATAAGCATTCTTTGTGACCCCAAGCATATACTTGTCGGTCAGCTGACCAATCTCGGCTTCGCCAATAAATGGACGTCCCAGAATGGTCAATCTTATGCCTGCCAACGCCGGACACTGGCACAGAATGTGTGCCGCCGTTTTCGGCTCCTCTAGGCATAACCTACACGCATCGTCGTCGGTCAGAGTCACCTTCCTGAGATGGTACATGTAGGGACCACGTCCTGTGACCAGTGCAGTAAGCCAGCTTAAAGTCCTTCGATTGTAATGGATAACTTTTGCTGCCTCACTACGAGATCACTTCACGGCCGCCTTCGTTTGCCTGCAATTAACAGCTTCTTCCTGCCTTGTACGGTGTTCCGAGTCCGTCCATTGCTTAATAAGACCTGCCTCCATGTTGTCGCCTATGGCGATACGTGGCTCTGGTTCACAGAACTCTTCTGCTAATCCTTCTCTAAAGAATTTTATAACATTAAGAATAAAGAACTAAGAATTTTATAACATTTTTCTGTTATCGTCTTCCGTCCATAGGCATACCCGTATCCCTGATATCTATATGTACAATATCAAGAATGCACATTTGACCATGTAGGACCATTAATCCATGCCACGTAGCATCCATCCTGAGGGCTGCTAGCGCCGCCGTTTTATACATTTCTAAATACAAAAGCAGCATACTTAACGGAACCTCCATTGCGCTTGTTGGAGTGGTGCGTATTCCAACACATGCCAGCCGTTGGACTCTGTTCAGTCTCTTAGCTTAGCCCCCATTTGAGAACACAGACGCGTCTACACTGAAACAGAACCCTCTTGGCTCTTTGAATCCTATCTTCCACATGCTCGTTCCAGTTCAGTTTGAAATCAAGGGCTACCTCTAAATATTTAACTTTCGTGGACATGTTGATTTCAGCTTCAAAAAGTCTGAGTGGTTCTCTTCTCAGACCTGTCCTCTTTTTAGTAAAGAGAATATTGTCTGATTTTCCTGCGTTTACGGTAAGGCCTTGTTCTCGACACCATTTGGAGTGCTCCCTTCATGATGTCAGAAATGGTGTCAATGAACTTACCACAGACCACCAACGCAATGTCATCTGCATACCCTATCGTGTGTATGCCCGATTCGTCTAACCAGTAGTGAGTCCACAGTTATGCTCCACAGGGTTGGCGGTAACACCCCGCCCTGGGGACATCCTCTACTTACTTTACCTCTAGTCTTGACTCTACCATTCTGCATGTTGACCGCCCTGTGCTTGAGCATATTGTCTACCCAATTTACTATCATTGGGCTTACATCACGCTCTGTCATGGCTTGCCGCAGCCTTCCAAAGCATATTTTGTCGAAAGCACCCTCGATGTCCATAAATGTGACCATCACAGTACCTCATGAAAACAGCTCCTTTTCAGCAACTCTTACTAATTTGTGAAGAGCACTCTCCGTATACCTACCTGCTCTATACGCATTTGGCATCTACTCTGAGGATTATGCATAAGTGAAGTGCTCTCAAGGCAGTCAACCATCACTCTTTCCATCGTTTTCAAGAGGAAAGACGTAAGGCTGATCGGCCTGAACGACTTCGCCTCCGCATAATCTTTTTTTCCGGGCTTCGGAAGAAAGACAACTTTCGCCTCTCTCCAGACTCTCGGAACGTACCCAGTCACTAAGCAAGTAACAAATATACCCCACAGCCTAGGTGCAATGAGATCTTCCCCCACTGCAACATAGCCGGAAATATACCGTCCATCCCTGATGTTTTGTACGGAGCAAATGAGCGAATAATGCACTCCTCACCCCGTCCATAGTGATCATTCTTTCGACTTCTAGTCTGTCAACCCTGTGCATCCCTTTCTTCAAGGGTGTCCACGGGTCGTCAGAAACTTCCAGGTAAATGCACCTCCATCAGAACTCGCATCGACTCCTCTAAGTTCTCTGCCATGGTTCCATCCGTTTTTCGGATCAGTCCCACTTTGAGGAATGGATCTTTTGAAACCATTTTCTGAAGCCTATATGCTTCCGAAATGGTTTCAATCCCAGAGCAGAAGTCTCTCCATGACTGCTTTTTACGTTGTCGTATGAGGTTTTTCAGTTTCCTTTTCCGTGCCTTGTAGTCTGCCCATGTTTCTGGGGTACTACCCCCTCTCATGTACAGATAAAAGGCCTTCCTAACCTCATTTTTTAGGGATTCGAGTTCCGTGCACCACCATTGCGTCGGATCACCCTCGTATACTGAAGATAATTTTCATTTTCACTTCCGTTGTATTCCATGGTACTTTTATAGCTTTTTGTGTCAGTGTTTCCTCAACTTCGCCTTATATTTTACAGGATCTGAATTCTTGAGAATCCTGACCTTCTTGCTATTCCGTTTGCATAGCAAATTTTTGAGCTCAAAAATTAAATTTTAAACGCGTGTAACTTTTTTTCCTATGAGTGGATTTTAAAAATTTCTTCACACGGACCTATTGATTTGTTATGAACTTTAATTACAAAAAATAAAATTGGCAAAGTCTTGGGGGTCGTAGTGCAAAAAAAGTTAAAAACTGAATTATTTTATTGAAGATGACCTCAAAGGGCAATAACTTTTGACTACGAATTGTTAGCATTTTTAAGATCTTTCTAAAAATATACTTTTTTTCAAAATCGGACATCAAATAACCGAGTTATAACAAAAAGACCATTTTGGTTGTTAATGTAGACCACTTTAAAAAAAAATTTTTTGTGTTCTGAAATCCTCTCAATACAATCTTTCAAAAAAGTCGGTAACAAATCAAATTTTTTTTTCTTCCATAGGGGTCGACCCGCCCTACTATCCACGACCCTCCAGTTTTCTATTCTGTTCAGAATCCTTTTGCAAATGAGGGTTACATCAATGACTTTCGCTCGCCATTAAAATTAAATATAGTATTGATTGAAGGAATAAACATGCACACACTTTTCAGTTTATATTTTTTTAAGTTTATTAATGAAATTAATAGCAACATTTTTTGATTAATGGAAAACTTATGAATCTCAATGAAAATTTTAGTATGCACTTTTATTAGATATGACCAGGGCTCGGCTTTTGATGCCCTTAAAAACATTCAAAAATTACCTAAAAAATTACCTAATGCCCTATAAAAGCATTAAAAAGGCCGCTATAAAAATACCAAAATGCCATAAAGTCATTCAATACTTAAAAAAAAAACTTTTTAAACTTAGATTGAAAAATATAAATGTGTTTTTTAAATTTTTAAAATTATACCCTTTATTTAATTATTGGAAAATTATGTTTGAGCCTCTCCGACTGCTTTGACTTAAAGGCTTTCAAAAATATCTACGAAATATTTTACTGCCCCTAATAATCCCCAAAATCACTAAAAATGATTACAAAAATATATAGAAATCCATAAAAATTACACAAAAAATTACCTAAAATTATGGAAAAGACCTAAAACACAGAAATAGCTAAAAATTACGAAAAAAGCCCTGAAAATGTTTCGTTTCGGTACTTGTAGAATTTTGAGGGTGGTTTTCTATCATCACCAAATATTTATATGCATATGCTTAAATGCATACTTAACTTTTTATTAAGATCCATAAGTTTTGCGAAATAAAAAATTCGATGCTGTATGTAGGCTTTTGTCTTTCATCATCCTTCAATAAAACTCTTAATTTTTTTGGTATAAATTTCATTAAAAAACTTAAAAAGAAATTATAAACTTAAAAGCGTGTGCATTAGACCGTATCATCAAAACTAACCTATTTTTTGCACCGACTCATTCGTTAGACATTTCAAAGACATTTTCGAAAAAACTATTTTTTTTTTTTAAATAGGTCCCTATTGTGGTACTTTTTTTTTTTTGTTATATCTTCAGTGTTTCTTATCCTATCTTAAAGTTTTGTATATGCGCGTGTTTGTTTATTTTATGCAAATTTTTCCTGATTTTTTTTTTAACTAACATTATTTTTTTCTCGACTAATCGACCACTTTATCGTAGTTCCTGCTATATAATAAAATGCAAAGAAATTAAAGCTCAGAAAAAATCATTATAAAAATGGGACTAAATGAAAATGTTAAAATTTATTTTTAGCATGGATCCGATCGATTTTATTAAAAAAATGATACTTTAAATCGAAAAAGTGACCCAAACGATTTTCGTCAATAACTGGTGTAGCTGACTTGTGCACAATCTGAACGAAACGCTCCGTGTTTTGCGAGTGGCAAGGATAATCTGTCGGAAATATAACATGAAATATATGATTTGGAATAAAAAGTTAAAACTGTATCTATAAATGTGTATTGCAATGCGTACCTTGAATTTTATTCAATTGGTCAGAATATTGCATTTCAGACAGTTGGTCTTGAGTGCAAAATTGACGGGATGGCGGTTCAGTGATCTGAAATTGTGTTCAATCGATCATTTCGGTATCTGCTGCTGCTATAGTTAATATAGGGCTGGTGGTTGGGTCCACGAAGTCGCCGAATTCAACCTGGCACGTTTAAACACGCTCGCAAAATTTTGCTGTATCCATCTGCACGCACTGTTGTATGCGGATCAGTTATCAGACAGTTCAAAAGAAAGGAAATCTCACTCTGTTCGTATTTCAATATGTCGTACAAACAGTCGCATAACGAAATTCTAGTGAATTCGTATAAAAAGTGGAACTGTTCCGATATTTACGTAAACAAAATTGTAACGATTTCTTTAAGACATCTCGAAATAGTTACGAATTAGTCGGAATTTCGACAAAGTCGTGAACTGTCGTTTGCAGGGTTTCTTAAAAATCCACTTACTTTATGCTTACGGAAGTGTTTCACTTGCAGCATAGTTTCCAATCTCTATCTTTTTTTATATATTTGGCATTAGCTGTTCCAGCAATTCCTCCAGAGGAGGAAAAAAAATAAATTCTGTGTATCTTAGAGTGCATCTTTAAACATATCTCCAAAAAGGATTTTACCCATTGTCAGAATTTTTGCAACATGTTTTAGCATGTTCTTATGTAATGTACATGTTCTCGTTCAAAACTTGTCTTAGACTGCAATAACAACGTTTTCTAAAATAAAGATTATTACAAGCACATTGTTTCTCACAAAATTTACTTAAAGAAACAATGTGACTAGCTTATATTTCTTGATATTCACAATGTTTCCGTTTTCGTTTTTCCTCAAAAAAAAGGTAGTATAAAAAAATTGTTTTCCTTCCGAGCTCCTACCGAATTTTAAAAACAGAAAATTTCTTCTTGATTACTTTTCAGTTGTTTTTATGAAAATTTTGCTTTACTTGAGAGCTGGTAACAGGCCTATACAAGGTGATACGGTCTAGTGTGCATGTTCATTCTATCAATTAGTACTGTATTCAATTTTACATCTAATGCTAAGAACCTAACGCTTCCGTCGGCAGTCCTGACAACTGCACCCTGGTTTTTTTTGCAATTTTTGTTTTCAATGGATCCATCGAAGAAGACGCAGATGATTTACTTCACAATAAGTAAATGCAGGTGTTTGAACAAATCGTAGTTTAAGCCTTTTTTTAAATTGATTTTAAACAAAAAGGTGTAAAAAGTGGAAAACTTTTTTATTTAATAATAAAGTTTAAGGTTCAAACTTCTGTCTACGAAAAATATCCAAAAAATGTTGCTACAGTTTTTTTAATGCAAGTATCTCCTTTAAAGAAATACACAAAAACTTTGATCGATTTTAAAAGACATTAAATTTTTGGACTTTCGCCTATTGGGCGCATCAGTGCGCAGCGTGGTGGTTTATTGGGAAAGTCCCAAACCAACACTGTACGGCAGATTAATGAGGTCAGAAGTTCCAGCAGGCTCAGTTAAATTTCAGATTATTATGGTATTGTGTTCACATCCATTACTAACAGAAAGCATGTCCAAAATCAATGGCGGTACTGTAGATAATCTAAAATTTTATTTTTAATTTAGTAAATGGATTCGTTTAAAGATATAACTTTAGATACAACATTAAAGTCTTCACATGCACTTTTCAGAGTTTTTTTTTTTTTTTGTAATTGTTTGTTCTAAAAAAAATTCATATATAGTTGATTAAAACTTCTTGGACGAAAAGGTAAGTTAAAACATATCTCACTCAATAAGTAAGGGCATTAAGCATTTTCCTGGGATTTTCTAAAGTAGGAATATTTATTTGCTGTAATCAATACTCATAAGGTGGTAATTGAAAATTAGTAATGTATATGTAGAGATTACAATTAGTAATGTATATTAGAGATGAAAGAGAACAAAATAAATTTTTTTGAACAGATTCAATGCCATCAATGTGGCAACCGTATTGAAGACACCATACATTTGACGCATATTCTTAGATAGGGTGCACTAGTGATATGAACAAGGTTTCTATTATACACGCAGAGAAAATTTGCCATGAGCACAGCAATAATAACTATTTTACTGAAAAAATTACATTATTATATCATATATAAATTTTTGACATAATAGACCCATAATTAACTAGTGATAATATCAAAAATAATACAGTTTGCTAAAAAGTTCAAGACTTATTATGATTGCCTTCACTATTAGTTGCAGTAAAAATGTTGTGGTAATGCCAATCATGATAAATATCAATATAATGGTGGAGAAAAACGTAAGGAAATTTTAAACGTTAATTAGAACTATGTTTTGGTCATGTTATTATTTATTCTAATCGCCTATGTGAAGCAACAAGTTTCCGAGTGAGTGTTTTAAATTATTGAAAAGTAACAGTTTTCATGTTCTTAAAATTCTCATTTGTTTCTAAAGTGAATTTAAGTCTTAATTCTAAAAAAATAAAAAAACTAGTAAAGGTGGAGCTTCGGCAGGGTACCAAAGCTAAAATACCCCCCCCGCGGCCATATTGAAGTACATATATTCGAAGTCTTTAGCCACGACATACACGATGACATTCAGTTTTATATATTAACGAAAGTTTTCCTATTTTGATGACGTCACTTTGTATGGGAAGTAGGCGTGGTTTTGATCCGATTTTTCCACATATCATAGAGATGGTTTATATTATATATCAAAGCTAAAGTGCAAAATTTCAAGACATTTCATTAATTTGTGTGGATTTTTAAGAGATTTAACATTTAAAAGAAAGCCAATTTGTATGGGAAGTAGGCGTGGTTTTCATTCGATTTTTTCAAATATCATAGTGGTGGTTTATGTTATATATCAAAGCCTATATGCAAAATTTCAAGACATTTCTTTAATTTGAGCAGATTTTTAAAAGATTTTAATTTTAAAATAAAGTCACTTTGTATGGGAGGTAGGCGGGGTTTTCATCCGATTTTTCCAAATTTCCTAGCCAGGATTAAGACTGAAGAGCAAATTTGGTCACTCGCCAAGTTTCAAGGCATTTCCTTAATGTTTGTGGATTTTAGAGACATTTTACGGTTAATATAAAGTCACTTTGTATGGGAGGTAGGCGTGGTTTTCATTCGATTTGGCCCATTTTCGAACTTGATCTTCCTTTTTTAAAAATAAACTTATATTTTGAATTTCATTGCTCAGGAGATGATGCTGATCAAAAATATATATATTTTTCTATACCTGCCACGCCTCCTTCTTGGCGTTACAAGCGGAATGACAAAGTTAATATACCCCTTACGCAGTACGCGTTGGGATATAAAAAAAATAAATAGTTGGGATATAGTTCGATAGAACTTTCATTAACTTGTAGATAGCGCAAGTTTTGAATTTTTTGCAAAATATCACGAGTAAATCGTGACCGATTAAATTGAAACCGACTAAAAACTTCATGTCTCTAAAAAATTTTTAGAGTTTACGATCGCCTTATTGATTATTGGAAGAAAGTTCACCAGGTACCAATTTCACCTAAATAGGCCTTGAGTAAAGCTTTGTGTAAGGAATTTATATAGGAAGGAGAATTTAAACTTCCTTCAACAATCCTTGAACAAGTTTTATACAAGGTCTATGCAAGGAAAAAAGATATAAGAAATTAATTCCTTTAAACAAGAACTTATATAAAGTTCGACTTAAGTTTTTTATTCAACCCTTATTCAAAAATGCAATTGTTTTTATTTATACCTAAGTATATCTTCTCAGTACGTTTCATTTCACATTTCATAGAACAGAAATCTTGGACATTTTGAAAATTTTTGAATATTAACCATGGCCACACCCAGCGCGTATCGAACTCGGATCCTTTATATCAACAACCGCACACTCTACCCACGTTAAAACTTATTAGTATTTTCTTTGAATTCCCCAAAGTAAAACTTTATTAAGGCCTCAATTGCAAACATGTCATATATGCACTTGATTTGGAAGCCATAAATTGCCTCGGTGGCCATATGGCTGTTGTATATCACAATACATGAACTAGCTTCATATTTCATATAACAGTTTTTGACATCAGCTACACCAATGGCTACAGCTGCGGTTCAAATCTACTTTAATGAAATTGCTGCTCTTCAAAAAGTTATGGTCAAAGGGGAGAGGGTTCCAATTCCTAAGCCTTGGCCGAAGGCCGCCTATTTAATGAAGAACTTTTAACCAGAAGATACTACAATTTACTAATTATCTTAGATGTTAGAGTTGCTAGTAGTTCCCCAAAGCTGAAGTCAATTAGTCCAAATTTAATCAAAAAAATCTAGGCAGAAATTGCAATCTTGTAGCAAAGCACTTTTTGAAATACATAGTTTCATTAAAATAGATTTGTTCCAAAAATTCCAGATTCTTTTATTTTATTGCTTTTATAAGCTGACGCTAAAATTAATCATCAGTTTTTTAGTAAGGCAAAACAAAGGAAAAAAAACTTGTTTGTTGTGCCATTTGCTGCTGACAATCAATTGCTCTTTGTAAAATTTTAGTAGAGAAAGGGGAATAAGTGAATATTTATAAACTTGTGATTGAGTTGGAAATGAAAAACAAAATTATGTAACTGATAGCAGCTTGAATTAACAACTGATTCATGTTTACGTAAAAGGTCCTTGTAAACAATTTACTACGCTTCAGACTCCACCAAAAGCGTCCCCTCCCTCCTATGTAATATTCCCAACGTAGTTTTTAGTGTTTTATTGTTGTAATTGGACTGAACTTGTTGTGTTCTATTCACTTAATTTAATTTTTAGTTTTAGCTTTTAATAGTGAAGAAAGGAAAATGTAATCCTCAATAGTAAACTCGTAAAATGAAGCATATTCAAGCAGCTGGAAGAATGTTTGTACTTCAAAGAGGTGGGACGATGTTATGCGGAGACAAAAGTACTTCAACGTCATGAATTAAACAAAAGCTCAAATGAAACGGCAACAAAAATTAAAACTATGCTCGTTTTTCGGCACTAAAAGGAATGTCGGAATAATCATCTGAAGAACAGACCGAAGGAAGCAGGAACGTACAGACTGGCAGACCAAGGCACATAAAATGCAATTAAATAGTTTTATTTTTATTTGCTTCTTATTGGGATTCTTAAGCTAAATGGATGTACTTGCGTGTGAATTTATGTATGTGTGCAGGTGCGAGTGTGACTAGATGAATTTACCTTGCGCATAACATCGGCAGCTGATACTCCAGGATACGGTGTAGAGCCAAGTGTTACAATTTCCCACATTAATATTCCGAAGCTCCAAATGTCCGATTTTACAGAAAATATATTATCATAAAGTGATTCGATTGCCATCCATCTGCAAGACAGAAAACAAAGTGTGAAAACAAAAAATCTTAGCAAAAAACTTAGCATATAGGCTAAAAAATTAATAATAAATAAACGGAATAATACAACAATTTCAAAAAGAATCTTAAATATTTCCACTGCTTAACAATATAATTTTTATTTGGATAAAAAACATTGCATCACATTCATTTTCTTGCATCTCGATAAGCAGAAATTATTTTTTTCCAAAATTTCATGCTAATTTATGTACCAAATACCAAATACCAAATGTACTTCTTTCAAGATAAACAATTGATTTGATTATGCTGGCGTGAATTTCGTGAAGTTGTGTCCTCTGCCAGACAACGTCGTAACTGTCGACGACCAGAAGTTCTGTCATTCCCAATTTTTCCACTATCATGGATTTTAACTCAGCACCCAGCTGATTTTTCGCAATATTCTGCACTTTGGTGTTTACTATCACTCTGAAAATCTCTTCCGAATAAACTTTAAGTTAGAAGTAACGCATACGCCCCGCATTCACGGAAAACGAAAACTACTATACCCGTATATCCGACAACATATGGTTGGATGCATAAGAAATAACATGTAAATAAACATAAGAGAAAACAAAAACACCCACGGAAAGAACATGCTAAGCAAAGAAAAGTAAAATGAAACCAAAAATAAATAATAAAAACGATAGTTTCGACAACATTTGGCAACATGCACTAGTATTTTTTTTTTTTTGTTACCTACCAAGTGCATTTTTTTGGGTCTCATGTCGTGCGTTTAGAAAACATATAGGCTATTCACAAGGTGTTGCAAAGTTGTATATTGTATTGTTATAAGTGAAAGGTTTTCTCATTTCTCCCCTTTAGTAAATCGATTTCTTTGAAATTTTGGTTGTATGTTTTGTTTATAGTGGTTGTATGATGTGTATAAAATTAACGTGATCGGCCTGAAGTACGCCTACCTCCTATAAAAAGTTATTTTTTGTACATCAAACTTTGCATTTACGTATTTACGCTAGTAAAATAAAACAAAATGGCCATTTCAGTCCTTGAAAGGACTTTGACCGAGCTTCTTGTGATCTATTGTGTTGTGCGTGTTGTGAAATGTTAGAACACAAATGATCGAGAACTGAACCTACAAGTTTTACGCCGACTCCAAACGGCTTATGTTCTCAAGAAACTTTTCATGCGGTTTTTACTCTCTGAGGTTTGCCATTGTCTGCAGAGAGGTGACGGCCGAACAGAAAAATTAATTCAATTGAATAAAATTTGTGTCAAATGGGAATCGGACTAGGGTTCTCTGGCGTACCCACTACGCTACGGCCGCCACGCATTTACGCTAGTGCAAAAACAAAAACATGTACAAACAGTAAGAACACAAGCCGCTCTCCCTTAAAACTGCACCCTTTAAACAGCAGGAAGTGAGTATTAATTTCAGAATGGTGCCTTATGTCATACAGCGAACACAACAAAGTACTGGTTGAAGTATAACCATCAACCCGTTATTCCTTGATCTTCCTGTAGTCGCGGCCCATCTCCAAAAGAGTCCTTGTGATTAAAAATGAAGAGGGAGTTGAGACGCAATCCTGCTAGGAGCGCAGGAGATTTAAGGACAAAATATAATGATATTCGCCGATCAATTTCTCCAGAGCATTACCAGAAACTCGTAGACACAATACCTTGTCTTACCGCAGCAGTCATAGGTCAAAAATGGGACCCTACACAATGGTATATGGAATAGGCCGAACTATTATGACTCAGTTTGCAGGTGACCGAACTTTTCTCAATTAAGTTTGTGAGATGTAAATTTTTTCTTTTTCTATTTTGTTAAGTTTCATTCTCTAATGTTGTTGTGGAAGATGTTTTTTTTAATTCACCCTTTTTCAAAAACTTTTTGCAGCTTTTTTGTTCAAGTAAAGTCTAAAATAAAGATGGCCGAACTATTCTGACGAGGGATAGTATAATGATTACAAGGTAGGAGTACAGTTTTGTCAAAAACGCATTGAAAAAAAAAATAAATAAGCAGCAAGGCAGTTGACAAGTTAAATTTTGTATTGATTTGGCAACTCCCAATCGCCGCTCGTGAGAAAATAGGTAGTTGTCTAGGCTATCCGGTAATCATTGTATCATGATATAACACATGCAAAGACATTTATAATTGTTTGTTATGTGCAATACTTCTGTCCAGTCTATGGGTTCGTGTGCTCAGCAAAAAAAAAAATAAAGAAAAACCGATTTTGATATGGCCGAATTTCTGCCACAAGTAATAGTAGTTTATAATAATACGATAAATTTAACGCGGCAAAAGTCTACATACAGGGCATAGTGCTAAACTTTACCAAGCAAACTTAGCAAAAAGATGCAATAAATCTAAATTTGTTTTGTTTCTCATTAGAATACGGATTATAAACTCTCATTAAGTTGTATTTTAAGATCAGTTTTAATCGTTCACATAATTAAACGAAATATTAACTATCATGCAAAAATGTACAAAATTCATAAGGAATCCTTTAACAAAATTGTAAAGTAAGTAAAACATAGTCGAACCGGTGTATAGACTATTATAAAAAGTTAAACTGACTCAAAACTCATTACGATCGAACCATGCTACGGCCGACCAAAAAACTTTTTCGAAGATATTTCGGTTATTTTATGAGAAAAGTGGATTGAAATCAGACAATCAATGGTTCAAAACTAGTGAATCACTTCGGTAAACTTTGTCGTAAGTACGTTTATTCAAAAAATGTGGAAAAACTTGTAAGCATTTAAAATTTTTAACACAATTTCATTTTAAAAAGCGCTAGTATCTGATAAAAAAAAAAGTGACGATTCTGTGAATTTGTAAAGACTCGCATTAACAAAAGATTTTTTTGCCAGAATTTTTTCAAAATACTAAATTTTTTTCATGGTTTCATAACAGATTACTTCTCCATAAGTAAATTTCCTTGCTTATATGAGTGTTTAATGAGTTTCGGATAAAAGGGAATGTGACAGTTATTCTTAGTTAGAAATGTTTCTTACTTTAAATTGTGTTGAAAAAATACTGAATATTTCAATTTTTTTCACATTACTGGAAGAAAAGTACTTGTGAGAAAGTATGCCGCAATGATCCACTAGTTTTGAATCATTGATCCAGATTTTGGTTCACATTTTGCATGATAGGGTCGAAATATCTTCGCGAAAGTTTTTTTGCCGGCAGTAACGCGGTTCGTTCGTAATGGATTTTTAGTCTAATTAATTTTTTATTATGGTCTATAATAAAAAAAAACTTCTACTTCACTAAATTTAACTTATATCGCAATATTGTTAAAAGATTCCTTATAAAATTTTTATATTTTCGCATGATGGTTAAACTTTTGTCAGTTTTAGCACTACCGATTAAAATATATCTCAAAAGACAACTTAATGAGAATTAATAATCCGTTTTCTAAAGAGAAGCGAAATAAATTTAAATGTGCCGCTTATTTCTTCCGGATTTGCTTTGTAAAGTTTGAAAACCATGCTCTGTTGTAGACTTTTGTCGCGTTATATATTTCTTATTATTTTCAATTTCTTGTTGAGTTGATTAAGATCAAAGTTCTTGTTCCTTTTTTACATAAAAGTAATCTCTAATTAAACTACATTTCATTAAGATTCATATGTTTTGGTGAAATCAAAATTCGATGCTGTACATATGTAGACTTTTGTCCTTCGCAGTACATATCGTAACCAAAATTCAAAATTTTTATGCAATCGATTTCATAAATAAACATGAAAAACAATTGTAAACTTAAAAGTTTATGAACATGTTCAATCTTTAACAATACTATATTTAATTTTAGATGTAATGCCAAGCAACTAAAGCTTCCGCCAACAGTCCTGAAAACTGCACCACTATTTTTTGTATGAAATTTTTCTACAGAATTTTATTCAAAGAACATCTTGAAATTTTAGTATGTTGCGGATAAAGGTGTTGAAAATAATTAATATATATAATAATGAAAATGGTAGAGTCTCTATTTTTGCAATCAAAGGATAAAGGACTTTTTTCGTCCTTAGTATCCTTTAGCAACGATTTTAATCGTAACCATCCTTTACCTGACGAGTTTCTAGTACGTCGTTGCCTGGCAAGGTCCCCAGGGACCTTTTTTATGAATATGGGTTATGCTGCTTTTAATTATTCAATTTTTTGACCATTTTTTGTTTTCGTATGTTTGGTGTAGTATTGTAGAATGTGTGTGGTTATATCAGTGTCGTAGATATGGGGGACCGCGGGTCTTGACCCTCCAGAGCCATGAAAACGTTACCAAATCAAGTTAGTGCCAATTGATTCTATTAAGCTAAGCACGAATCCAAATGTATGTTATATAATTTGATTTAGTTCAGTGTTTAGTTTTTCTACAATAAATTGGTCAACAATAACTGAGATATAGTGACATGTAAAGTGGAGAAATTAAATTTTGTACTAAAATCAAAAAAAGTGTTTATGAACCATGCACGCGGTAGAAATTATGAAAGGCGGAGGTAAGATAATGAAGAATCATGAAATTTCAGTTTAATATCTCAAAAACTGAGACAGTTCAAAGCAAAGCGCTTATTTTATGTTTTTTTTTAGGAGTCTCACTTTTGATTATTTAAAGGATATTAAAATTGGTTTCAAATTAGCTTTGTTAACCATTTCCTTGTTTCCCAAACAAAAAACTTCCACCTGCCATCCAACAATAAAAAAACAATATTCAGATTTATTAAATAATACAATAAAAAACAGTTTATGAATTATACAGGTTATGAACTATTACCAACAACTAAAATTTGTTACTGATTCAAAATGGATGTTTTCTACCCAAAACTTTTCCGATCAAAAATTTTGTTTTTCAAATTATCTACATAAAATTTACTAAAACCATTATCTATTTTCGTTTAACTATATCATCTGTGCCTAGTTCTTTGGATCAGGTATAAACAAAACAATTGCAAAAAAAAAATTTTGCATAACGCTGGAAACTGAAGTTTCGCCAATTCTAATGATAGCGGTAAATTTTACATATAAAATGGTTGACCAAGTTGATTTAAAACTAATTTTATTATTATCGTTTTGTTGAATGTTTTCATAAATAGGTACCCAGCATTTGATCCATCGTCTCGACACCGCATGTATTGGCACTGTAGTTGATAACAGCTTCTGGTTTTTATTTGGGTCTGGTAGTAACATACAGTGTTCAGTTGATAATAACAAAACAGCCTTGATCTTGTAACGAACCTCCTGGTCGTCACAGCTAATTTGCTGAGGTATCCTCAGCGGCTGTCCAGGGTCCTTACAAGACGACCTGGTTGGAGGATTTTCCCGGTCGCTCGATCTTGTTTGTAAGGTCTATTTGTTGCTGTTGTTGTTGAATGATTCGCGTTGCGGGTATCGCAGTCGATTTGGCCAGCGGTTCCCCTCTAGACCCTTCACGGGAGGACTAGTGCTAGAGGGTGCTTCGTGAACCTGGCTCGGCGCGCCTCAAGATGGACGGCGATGCTGGCGAGTGATTGGCTGGCGATTTCTATTGGGGCTGTGCCACTGAAAGGTCGGATAACCTCAAATATGTATGCGTAATTGAGGTGACCTTGGTGGTGGTGGCAGGCCCAGAATCTTCGCTGCTCGTCTTGTCTGGTTGGAAATGTTCCCCTTCAGCGGTATTCCACCGCTACCCTGTGATGGCTCTGGTCACTTGCCTTATCTTCTGGAAAATCGGATGATTTTCTGTGGCATTCGATCGATGTATGACCGTGTTGACCTCTAGTGGGTTTCCTAGCGCTCCGTCGCGTGTCTGTCCTTGTCAGTCGTGTGAGAGGAGCAGTGGGCGAGAGGGATAGGAACGATAGTCGTTGAGAGTGTGTGTGAGAGCGCTACTGAACGGGCCGATCTGGCCCAACGGACAGCAACACTACTCAATGTGTGAGAGGGGGGAACGGGTGCAGATTGTTACTCGTGAAGAGCGAAGCTGAGCGAACCGATCTGGCAAAACGGACAGCAACACTACTCAATGTAAGGAGACTCACTCTGGGACAAATTGATTCTCCTGGAGAACACGGATGAGAACGATGTTGAACGGACCGATCTTGCCCAACGAACAACAGCGTAACTCGAAGGCAAGGGTCACTTTTAAGGTGATTTACCCTCGTGTAGAGCAGTGTGAGTTTGTGAGACTGAACGGACCGATCTGGCCCAACGGACAGAAACACAACTCAAGATTGGAAGGGATAGGTAGTAGCAACAATTAATGTATTTGTTTGTTCTTGTTACCTGTTCCATGCGCTGAAGAAAACTACGTACTTTTGGTTTGAAGCTCTATCGAAGACTGATGTTTATTCACAACTTAAACTTATAACTAGGTGTTGGCTTCTGCCAGCGATGTTTGACAAATACTATTACAAATGTGTAGTAAGTATGATTTGTTTTAGTATTGAATATTATACATTCGGCTTAACAATAGGGTAAGTACCCTGTAGGAAAATCAACTAATTTAAAAGTAGTTGATAAAGTACTTTTTTGTCAACCACAACTAGTTGAAATTCTGACTTTTTTCCATACAACGAACTAACTTATTTTGTATGGTGATGTCCGCTAAATAAGTCAATTGACTTTCATCTGCATATATTTTCAACTACTTGTTAAATTAGTTACATTTAAATTAGTTTTTTAATTGCTTTTAAATAAACAATTGAAAACTATTACTGATGGCCTAAAGTTAATAATATTTGATGAAATAACATGGTTAAATATATATAAACTTGTAGTCTAATAAAAATTTGCAATTAAAACATGTCAACATCAGAGTAGTTGCCGCCTTAATATAATTAAAAGTAGTTCATATACTGGTTTATTTTAAATTAGTTTTTTAATTAGTTGTTTTTAAAAACAAGTTAGTTTGTTCCTATAGGGTATGTAGTAGAAAAATATGTGCATGAGTATGTTAATATTAATTAGTATTAGATCGTATGATCTTTTTATATTAATTCATATGTATGCTTAGAATTTTCGAGAACAATAATTTACAATATTCATGATAGTTATTCAGTTGTAGTTGTTATGTTTTATAATAATCTTAATGCATGTGTGTAATTCAGTGTATGCGTAAAAATATAAAGAGTATACTTAGAATATGAATATGACATATTTTATGATAATTATTTAAGTTATTATATTACTACGTATATGGCGTAAAATGACCTAAGAATAATTATAAGTACATACCCTAAGTATTCATAGCAATATTATTAAATATTATTAATAAAAATAAAGTAAACATATTGGAGCCATTAACATGGCGTTGCCTTTATGCTTACATCGGGTTCGCTGATGCTTCATGCAGTCGGCATGATTGTAGTGGCTGGTTCTGCTCGGTAGAGTTCCCCTGTAGGAAAATCAACTAATTCAAAAGTAGTTGATAAAGTAGTTTTTTGTCAACCACAACTAGTAAAAATTCTGACTTTTTTCCATAGAACGAACTAACTTATTTTGTATGGTGATGTCCGCTAAATAAGTCAATTGACTTTCGTCTGCATATATTTTCAACTACTTGTTAAATTAGTTACATTTAAATTATTTTTTTAATTGCTTTTAAATAACCAATTGAAAACTATTACTGATGGCCTAAAGTTAATAATATTTGATGAAATAACATGGTTAAATATATATAAACTTGTAATCTAATAAAAATTTGCAATTAAAACTTGTCAACATCAGAGTAGTTGCCGCCTTAATATAATTAAAAGTAGTTCATATACTGGTTGATTTTAAATTAGTTTTTTAACTAATTGTTTTTAAAAACAAGTTAGTTTGTTCCTATAGGGTCGCTATAGGTGATGCTTGTGTGAGTGTCGGCATCTCATGTGTTGCTGGCTGCGTCATACCATTGGCATGGTATTGAATGTGTATATTAAACTCATCTGTCGTTGAGTGTCGATGTTCGGCAACATGTTTCTATGCACGTTGGCCTGTCGAGACGTTGTATATCAATCGTGTATACGAGTACATTGTACACATGTTGCATATAAATCATGCTGCAGTGGCGTATGCCTCGTGGGGTTTATCTCGCTCAAAGATCAAATATCAAATGGCGCTGTACGTCTGGCGTATCAACGTCTAGCTTTACGTATCAATTGTGGGGGCCTATTTCAATGAAATAGGTTCGTCACAATCTTTTTTGGAACGTAGGAGTATAGTAAAACATCTCCCTGGTAAAATCCAAACAATGTGCTGTTTATCGAGAATATCTGTGTTTTAGGAAATCGGTTGTCGAGAATGTTTTGTTGCTACGTACGGTACCAACAAAAATCTTTTTGGCTTTAAAATTAATTCTAAGACTTCGTAAAACCGTTGTATGCATAAATTGTACGTCTGCTTCCCACATACTGTTGTACCAAATTTAGGACAGCTCATGGTGCTTGATTCATTTGACTCTCCTTATAAGGCTGCTTTCCGCTTAAATCACATCCTTTAATCGAAAATACTATTTCGGATCGCAGATCCACCACACTTTTATCCCATATCTCTAGAAAACGGCTGCGAAAAAGCTGCGCTTCTCTCGCGTGTCTAAAGACGTACTGGTGTATTTTTAACTTTTCGAGGTAGCCATGACTTAAATTGGCGTTATAAAAAGGCTTCGCGCTCATGTGCTTCACTCTGCCAGCACATATAGCCATAAAACATAAATAAATAACAAGAAAATTCCATCGAAAATCAAAATTATGAGTATATTGCATGAAAGCCCATACAAGGTCCCTGTGGACTTCAATCCGACCATTATAATTAAAATTTTTACGTTATTGTATCGAACCTAATTTCATTAGATTCAATACATCCCATTTAAAGAAGTCAGGAAGGCTGCGGCTATTCGGTCAAATCCTATTAAAATGCTTCATCTCCATAGGTCCCTGGGGACCTTCTCAGGCATCGGAGGGTTAAAGTATTTTTTCATTAAGAATTTCATTTCATTCTTTTCTTTAAAATGATCAGTTACATATGTCTCTAGGTTAATCAGGATAGGAGAAATCTATCATTTAAGGATCATGAAAATCGAAAAATTTTGCATTTTTTACTTGTTCTCGTGCACATATCTCAAAAACTGGAAAAGATTGAATTCAGTCACTAAAAATGCAGTTTTTTATTCCATAAGGATTGTGAGTGCCAAGTTTCAAGAAAATCGAAGCTGGTCATGCAAGATTAATTGCTCGAGTAAACTTTCCTTAAAGAGACATCACAGTGAAATAGCTAAAATCCTTTAATCAACCAATTTTGATGACCGATTTTTTATTGTACTCGTCGCAGTTAAAGTACGGAAAATTAATAATGTATTGAAGTTCAACCTCACTGTTTACGCCAAACATAAGCCCAGTGTCTACTAAACACATCCGCCCGCCCTACTCGCTGTAAGTGGCACGACCGCTAACGTTTCGTTTCGTCGTGCCCAGTTTTAGAATAGAGAAGAAGGAAGTTTACTTTCGAACAACATAGAATAGAAAACAACATAGAAAACAACCCACAGAACACAACATCAAGTTGCTACAAAAAACGACATCCAACAATTTGTACAAAAACAACTTTACGAAGACATCATAGCAGCAAACCCAACACGGAACACTACAATCAACAAGGCATCAAAGGACGGACATCTTGGACCCAATATTTACCATTTAGCTTATATAAATCAAACTTTACATAAAGTTATAATTTACAAACATATTGTACAATCCATTATCACAAAAGAAGGTATAAATTAAAACCCTATTTTATACAACCAATTCTAACTATTAGTTCAATTTTCCGAAACAACTCCGATTGTTCTGAGCCCGAACATCAGTCATATTCAGAATGTTCTTGGTACTGCAATTTACCACTAACTTTGTTATACTTGTAGTTAAATTGTTTGTATAATTACGATAATAAGTTATTTTAGATAATTTTGTTATCAATTGAAACAAAATGTTATAAACGTTTTTCTAAACAATACCAGGAAAAGAGGAAAAAACTCGTATAGATCCAATCCACATTTTTTTTTAATTAATTGTTTGTAAAAACTTATTTAAATTCCGTCTATAGAAATTGTTCCTAATAATATTCCGAATTTTTTAAGAATTTAAATATTTGTTAAAAAAACAAATTTCCCCACGTGAAAAATGAAATGTCACTCTATCAAAACGTAAAATAATTTTTTTTTTTCATTATTCTATCGATTTTCATAATTTTTTCACTGGTACCTGTCATTAAGCAAGCTTTTAAAGCAATTAAAATCCTTTACCAAGCAATTATATGAAATTATTTCCTTAACGAATTCTTAAATGAAATAGAAAACTGATTGAAAGTTTTGTGTTTTTTCGTGAATACATAATTCAGCACAAATACGGCTTCCTAATTAGCGACAGCGCGTTTCCACGTCACTGGCTGTGCGGCAGCTGCTTAAAATGAGAGCATTTTAAAGAAACGTTAACATTTTTAAGCCCCCAGCTAGCCTTTATATCTTGCTACCCACTCGATGCATGTATATTAAGCAAGTTTCTTTCTCGCAGTGTCGGTGCCATTCGAAAAAGGGGTTAATGAGCATCACCGCTTCGAGCTAGTGTTGCTACCGGCTGGCAAAAAGGAGTCCGTGAATTTTCCCTATTTAAGATATCACCGCTTACCACTTCTAGCCACACCCCGTAATAACTCATTCACCTACTTTGTGCCATTTGTTCGTTCGTTTGTTTCTTGAATCACTTGTTATTTTGTCGTTTTCACGATTATTCGTCAGTATATAAGTGTGGGTGTGTGGTGGGGCTTGAGAGTTAAATTGTTAATTTGCAATACCGTCGACACTTTGCCAACAGCCATTTAGCCAACTTCTTTGGAGTGACATCAGATGCTGATATTGTTGTTGTCATTGGTGTTGGTTGCCAGGCACTCCGGATATTTTCATTATTTCGGTACTCATTCTGAGAACGAAGCTTAAGTGGAATTTTTCATTGAGGAAAAATTCTTTTGCATAGTCTGAATGCTTGCCATTAACGCTGTTGCTGCTCTTGTAGATGAAACAAATGGTTCTTAAACATTAACATAAGACAACGGATATGACAATAAACTGAATATTAATTTGATAGCAAATTTCACCTTATGGGTAGCTTTCCTTCACTCTTGCGCTCATAAATTTTTGACGTAACAATGTCTCTGGCGAATCCAAAGTCAGCTACTTTGCAGGTGTGATCATCAGTGATGAGGATATTCCTAGCAGCCAGATCGCGATGGATTATCTAAGGAGATATAATTGTTTAAGAATATATTAAAAAATGATTTATTTGTTCTTGTTTATGTGAAATTGTGGCGCATACTGATTAAGTGCTTGGCCGATAAGCTGTAACAACCCAGATTCAATCACATTTTTTTTTAGGTTGAAGACCATAGCAGTTAGGGCCTAGTTTTTAAAATGTATACACTAAATTCATTTTGTAAATAAACTGTTAATAATAATAATATTTACTTTCATTTATCACAGAATGTTTTTTAATTGAAATAAATATTTCAGTTGGCTTCTCTGCAGGCAATGGCAAACCTCAGGGAGTAAAATCTGCCATGTATAGCCTCTTGAGAACATAAGCTGTTCGAAGTCAATATTAAGATTGTACACTCAGAAAATTAGCTTGTAGTCGTAAGGTTGCGTGAAATGGGACAATTTATTTTTAATTAACGCGAATGGTCGTTCCCTTGCAGTCCCTTCATTTCCAAATTAGTGGTCAGTCGAAATGAAACTATGACATGTTAGTTGCTTGAACCGCGCAATTTAAATTATTTTAACTGTTATTGCCATTTTAGGAAACATAATTACTCTGAAGTAACCAGTGGCGGACTGTAACCAGTAACCAGTGGATACTGGAGAATTTCAGAAGGGCCGTTGCCTTATAACACATAAGAAAATTATCTCTTAACAGCATAAATTATAAAAATTAAGTCTTTGTTCCACATTTGCATTTACTACATACATATCATTCAACTTGATAATAATGTTTTAAAGTATAAATGACAATAATTTTTAAGCAAACTTATGATATACTTTTATAAAAACTCAATTCCATAGCATTTTCTAGTAAGTATTCTTGATACTACTTTGTGGATGAGTAGGCCATAAAGCTCTATGAAACAATAAAAAGTTTATTTTATAGAAATGGCTTCGCAAAGAAAATTAAACGAGGTTGCGAGAAAATACGGCTAAATGAAAAAAATAAGTCAATAAACAGCCAAATAGCATTGAAAATTGTAGAAGGTGTATGCACCAATCTGTGGAAGAGCATGAAAAGACTTTTTGCCATTAAAACTCGTTAGAAGTTATATTTTTTAAGAGACACAAAAAAAGACGTAATATTCTTTAGAATAATTATTCACATCATATAAATTATAGGCAAAAGAGGAGTTTGCTTCAGTGGAAATGAACATGCTTACGAACATGAACAATGAACATTACAAGACGAGTTCATTGATAATGGACATTTTTTAGAGTTGGTTCGTTTAATGAGAAAATATGGTGTTTTTCTCAAGGAATATGTTAAAAGCTCAATAGTCCAGCTTTGCAAAGATTTAGCAAATTATGAAGGAACTTAATTTTATGGTTGTCAATGTTAATATTGAATATGTAGTATTACCGATACTAATCGCAGCATGATTCAGAAAAGTATAAGTATAGAGGTAAACAACACCTCTATATTTTCAATTCATATTGGCTCAAGACATTATAATAAGTTTTTATCAGAACGTGCTCACGACCAACTAACTGTAAGGCAAATGATTTGAAGTCAAGCAACGGACATAGTTTTTTCTTATAGGACAAACTTGTGGAATAGATTTTTTTTTAAATATTTTGACAAAATTCCTCTACTTTGAAAAGAAATACATATATATAGGATATAAATTCGATCCGATTCAATACATGAAATATACTTAAAACGCTTTTTTCAAAATCTCATTTTTTCAAAACGGTTTAGAAAAAACGACTTGATATTATGACTTAAATCTTTTAGCAATTTGTTGAAGATTATATTGGTGAGTTTGTCTGAGTAATATATTTTAAAAAAGTATGTTATATATATTTTATTCCCACATTTTTAATCGTTTTTGGCCGGGAAAAGGCATTTGTCGCGTTGTTTTTACCAAAATACACATGAACTTTTTTATTTACAAATTTTGACTAATATTGACCCTACTTTTGTCTATTAGATTAATGGAGGCGGAGCTATCGCTGGAATCGTTTGCCTTTTTGGTTTAGAGGTGTCTCCTTCAGAACACGCTGTGCCTTTATTAATGATGGCAAAATATTTTTTTTTTCTAATTTTTAAACGTATTTTTAAACATTGTAAAGCAATTTGAATATAAACATAATAAAAGTTCCCTGTAAGGAAATTCCAAAAATCATAAATTTAGGCAAAAAAACATTCAAAATATCTATATCAGGGTGAGAGGGCCGGTCAAGTCATTATGTTCCAGATTTAATTTTAGGTCCCAGTCCGTCACTGGAAGTAACTAACTGAAGTTATAGCAGACAAGAGAACAAAATGAGTAATTGTAACAATCACATTGTAAGTTATGTAAATAGCATTATTTTTACGTTGCAATTGAGTTTTTGATTTTATTAAATAATCGCACCCTTTAGTTGCGTCAATCTGGCAACTACAGTTAATCTTTTGTAAAATGTTTGTCAAACCATCCGACTTGTTGAGTGAAAAAAAAGATGCTTTCCCAAACACGAAGCCGACCTTAATCGTAAGACGCTTATATCTCATTTCTCCCAGCCGGCCAACGTGCTTTATTATGCTTTTTTTTCATACACATTAATTTTTTGTCGTTGTCCGAAAATAATAATTAATAATTATATATAAGAATAAGTAATATGGTTAATAACAATAATTCTAGCTTCATCTTAAGGGAAAAATGAATTCTGGAATAATCAGGTTAGTTTTCTACTAGACCTACAGCAGCAATAACTGCGCACCTGAGTCAGGTGTTCCGTATCAATGCGTTTTTCAGTGGGTGAAAGTAAGGCAAATTAACTTTTCTATTTTATGTAATGAGCTCTAAAGGTTTTTGTGATTGTATTAAATATTTTATGATTAGTTGTTTTATATTATATAATAAAATAAAAATTAAGTTTTATCTCTTGTAAATTTTTTTTAGAAAATGTTTTTTGTGAACATACCATATTGTCAATTGTTGTAACTTATAAAATAAACAAAATTACCTACAGCCAATAACCACGTGAAAGTCCAAATGATCAATGGGTCCGTTCATTGAACCGAATTTAAGTCAAAATGACTGACAGGTCCATTCATACCACCGAGTGGAAGTCAAAACATATAACAAGTAGCGTAGCGATCAAAACAGGCGCCCGGATAAAAATAAAAGTTTGAAGCCCCACCCAACGAAAGCCCGAAAACAAACTAGTAATATAAGAGTTTGAAATAATAAAGAAAAGTTAATATATATTATATAAACAGAGGTATATTTCTTAAAAAAATGGCACAAAAATGTGTTGTAAAAATAATAAAAATTCAAATTTGCAGTTTTTATTGCAGTATATATTATAGGGGCTCTTATTTTTATATATATTTGACGTGTGCATAGCTCTGGATTGTTACTTGAAGATGTTAAAATATTGATACTTAAACGTGCTTCTAGCGACCTCTATATTGAAAAATTGATTTATATGGAAAAATAGTGCTGTTTTTCCAAAAAAATCCGAATTAATTTTTTAAGCACACATTTTCTAAAAACTGGTACGCACTCCGTCTTTCATTTGATTGTTCATTAAAATGAGCTAACGGAATTAAATCATCACAGTCATAATTTTTTTCTTTTGGGAACAAATCTCATTTTATCTTGTTTTATTAAAAAATCGGAAAAAACAAATTTAAAAAAATCTTTTGTTTTATGTGAAACGTATGTTTAAATTTACTTAAATGCCATGGAAATATTTCCTAAAACTATACCTGCGAAAAAACTATATGTTTGTTTTTTAATTTCTTATAATTTTTTCTGTGTTCGATATGTCAGAAGGGGAACTTTAAGGATTTTTGAAAAAAAGTCAAGTTTTAGCAACTGCGACTTTTTTATCAGACTTTCGGTCTTGTTTTTATTTCTTGCATATAATAGCTCAAAACTATTTATTTTTCACTTCATGTTTGATTTTTAAAAATTTGTAGTTTTGGGTTTTTTGAATTTTTTCCATAAAAATACTCAAACTCCATATATTCAAAAAGTCATAATTCTAGCAAATAATTTCGTTATGACTAAATTATTAAACAATATAGCATAATTTTTTCTACCTGCATTAGGTATAGTTTAAGAAAATATATCCATGAAATTTCACTGAATTTTTTATAAATTTTGATTTTTGCAATTTTTTTGACACAACAGGAAAAAAAAATTAGATATTTTTCCAAAAGTAAAAAATCATATCTCTGGTAATTAAGTCCGGATTTTGTTTAACTCATTTTGAAAAAAAATGAAATAAAAAAAAAAACGAAGTTTTCAGAAAATTCGAGTTAAAAAAAAAAAATGTAATTGGGAATAGCATTCTAGAACTGGAATTACTATTGAAAACAATATATAGTAATACAATTTTAACGTTGTCTATTTCTTCAATTATTTAACTGATTTTACTGAATTTACTTATTGTTATAGTTTTAAAATGACTAGCGTGCGCTGCAGTGCTGCCAAACTAAAATAAAGTTTCGTTCAGAAGATACAACATGCTGTCAGGCCTTGAAGGACAATTCTTGTGTTTGACTGTTGAAGCTAGCCTCAATTTTAGCACAATTTGTGGGATTCATACGTGAAAGTTACACTAAAACAAAAATATTTTTTCAAGAGCAAATTGACTATGGTATGAGACAAATAGCGAAAGACTAAGCTTACTGCTTAGGCTAATTCATTTTGATAAAATCTGTTCGAAATTTTTTTTTTTGTTTTGATTTTCATTTGGCGCCCCTCCACGAGTGGCGCCCGGGCATGTTTGCCCCCGTTGCACCACCTTGCTACACTACTGCATATAACATGTCCATTCATACAATCGAAGTTGGGTAAAATGACTAACACTCCGATCATAGAATTAAGTTGAGGTCAAAATGATTAACAAGATCGTTCATTTAAGCGTGGAACCGCTTGCGATGTAGTTGTAGCGTTTCCAGGCAGTAACCTCATTAGCTATTCAGTGTGTAGCACGCTACGCCAAAAAATATGTCCACAATGGTATGAGCGCTTCAGAGAACACTTATTTATCAATTTTTTCGATTTTACAAATATTGAACACTTTCAACACTTATTTTGGTATGGACAACGATTGCAGTATCGATATGATATACTCAATCCTAAAAAAAGCACCATTAATACAATTTTCAGAGCAGCGTAGTACTCAAAAGTTAAAGTTAGCTTAACTTGCGCTACAACTACAGCTACAAGCCACAGACGTACTACACATTCTGTGCGATTCCGTGCATTTAGTATATTTTAACTTTTAACAGGTCATACTACGTGCTACAAGCTACACCATTCTGGTTTCCACTACAACTGAATGGGGGTTAAAAGGATTAAAGGGTTCATTCATAAAACCGTAAACGTAGTGCTTACAACGGATGCTACAGTCAAGGCTATTGGAAACATAGTAGTTGTGGTGATTAGTTTTTAAAAAGATAAGTCGGTAGGGTACCAATTCGGTTGCGACAGTGGATTTAATCCTCTGTTTGCAGAGCTGGGTCATAAAGTATTCATTACTTTCAATTCCAATTCCTTGGAATTAGGAATTGGTAATTGGTCATCTCAATTCCTCAGGAATCGAGTTGGAAAAACTCGTCAATTCCATTCCAGGAATTGTAATTGGTAATTGTATATCTCAATTCCTCTGGAATGGAATTGGAAAAAGTCGTCAATTCCATTATAGGAATTGTAATTGGTAATTGAACTTCTCAATTCCTCAGGAATGAAATTGGAAAAAATTCGTCAATTCCATTACAGGAATTGTAATTCGTAATTGAATATCTCAATTCCTCAGGAATTGAAATTTTCAATTCCATTACAGGAATTGTAAATGTAGGTTACTGTAAGTGTAATTGAATTACAGAAATCTCAATTACAATTGTAATTGAATTACAGTATTCTCAATTACAATTGTAATTGATTTCAAGTAATCTCAATTACAAATGTAATTACAATTTTAATTGAGATAACTGTAATCCAATTACAATTGTAATTGACAGTAATCTCAGGAATTTCAATTACAATTGTAATTGGATTACAATAATCTTACATACAATTGTAATTGGATTACAGTAATCTCAATTACAATTGCATTTGGATTACAGTAACCTCAACTACAATTCCTATAATGGAATTGAAAATTTCAATTTCTGAGGAATTGAGATGTTCAATTGCCAATTCCTGAGGAATTGAGATGCTCACTTACCAATTACAATTCCGTAATGAAATTGACCATTTTTTCCAATTCCATTCCTCTGAAATTGAAAAATTCAATTACCAATTACAATTCCGTAATGGAATCGACGATATTTTTTCAATTACATTCCTGAGGAATTGAGATGTTCAATTACGAATTACAATTCCTGTAATGGAATTGACGAATTTTTTCCAATTTCATTCCTGAGGAATTGAGAAGTTCAATTACCAATTACAATTCCTGTAATGGAATTGACGACTTTTTCCAATTCCATTCCAGAGGAATTGAGATATACAATTACCAATTACAATTCCTGTAATGGAATTGACGAATTTTTTCCAATTCCATTTCTGAGGAATTGAGATGTCCAATTACCAATTACAATTTCTGGAGTGGAATTGACGATTTTTTTCCAATTCCAGTCCTGAGGAATTGAGATGACCAATTACCAATTCCTAATTCCAAGGAATTGGAATTGAGGCGGAACTAATTCCAAAAGGAATCATTACAACCCAGCTCAGTCTGTGTGTAGGTCTTGTTCTTGGTCATTTGTGCAGAAACATTTAATATCACGCACAACACAAGGGGCTGAAATGGCGAATTCGTTTTTTTTACAGTGCTTGACAGTTCTAAGCATTATGCTAAATGTCACTTGCCATGAGAATTAAAAAAAAAATCTTATCGTCCTTTTCAATATATCGACAGGTCTCTGACTTAACCTCGTAACATAAAAATACTTGATTTTGCTTTTTTCATAGAAATTATTAGGTTCCACATCTAGCACAAAAACCTTAGAGATCTGTGTGTATCACTTTTGTGTAAAAAACGTGTGTGCAGGAACCTCGTAGACAACAAAGTGAAATTTATTAAATGCAACAACCTCGTATATTGTTTAAAATTCTTGCAGTTCATAGAAAAACTGTGGTAGCATTTCTTTAAACCGCTATTATATTATATAAAGCTAAACGCCAAATATTTGTGCTAAGTCTCAGCTTTATTAGTAATAAATTCTCTCCTCATAGTTTTTTGGAAAATGAAGTAATAACTTACGTCATTCCAATTGTTCTATTAAGGGATGAATGTGGCGCACAAAACCGCTATGTCACTCTATCAAACGCTCTTCAACATTTTTCTAAGCTTCGTCAAATTTAAATATTTCAAAAGTTCCTAGCTGTTGGACACAACCAAATGGAATGTGACTCTGTCCACGCAAATACTGAAGAAAATAAAAATAAAAATAAAAAATTATTTCTATCTACTGATTATGTAAAACTTATAAAGGAAGCTTGAACAACATATGAAACTTATAAAGGTTATTATGTTGACCATGATTTTTGAAGAAATATTAAAATTTAAATTATAATATATATTTCAGACCGGGATTGAAAGTAGAAGATTCTTTTGTCATTGATTTTAAGTGCTGAAAATATGCAGTGTTAAACTTATTATAAATTAAAATATGGTAATGATTGGATCTTACACTGAACAATACCTACACTGAACCGGTCATCGAAAATATTTACAACAAACCTCTTGAATTTAAAACAGACTTGCAAACCTCAAAGTCAAATATTCCGAAAAAAGTCAGAAAAGTCTTTTGAGTTCTTCGTGTTTTTTGATTAAAATTTCAGGCCAATTTCCCAACGCTTATGACAACTTATCTTAAAAAAATTAACATGTTCTTAAAAGTTATTAATAGTAAATCTAACACTATCAGACAGACGCTGAATTTGGCCCTTTATATTTCTATTATATATTTACATAAATTTACTTAAGTTTTTCTGTTTTCTTTGCCAGAACTACACAATAAATGTTCGAAATTGTACGCACAGTTTTGTTTTTTAATAAACCTTAGAATCCCAAAAATATTTGGATGAAGTCGGAACCTCATAATTTAATATTAAGAAGCCTGTTTTTAAAAGCGGTAACCTCGTAAGTCATTTGCAAGATTTATTAAGATATATATACAATTAATTTTATTCCGTTTTATTTATCAATAAGTCCTTGAAGGCTATTTTGAACATTATAAAAGAAACAGATTACAACTTTTATCTCCCCTAAAGGAAAAAATCAGGTGTTTGCTTCTCCTGAAAACCTAGACTTTTTGACTTACGAGGTTATGTCAAAGACCAGTCGATATGCAACATTTCAAGTTTTCTTTTAATTACTTTAAACTTTTTTATTATTAATTGAATCTATCAAGAATTTATGAAATCTTTACCTAAATATCATACATACAATTTCATAACCAGTGCCTTGCAATTACAGGTATAACATATAACCAGTGCTTATACTCAGAAAAAACATTATAAAATCAAAACAAAATTTACTAAATTTTAGAGAAAATTTTACTTGTTTTAGCACCAAAGAAATTTCTTTTATATCAAAGTGAAATTTTATTTGAAAAAAAGGCCAAATTGTTTTTTGAAACAAAAAGGAAAATTTTAAAATAAAAAATAATTCTTTAAAATTATATATATATATATAAAATATTGAATTTCATTTAAGCTAGTGGTATTGTCTTAATGTATATTTGCGTTGTGGGTATTTTATAACAAAGAGTTTAATATAATTATAAATACATATTTATATTCAATTTGAAAGTTACCACCAGGAGAAGTGAACCTGGGCTGCTCGAGTGCTAGTCTGTCAATTCTTCTACGCACTTAATCAGTTATTATCGAACTGTGGCGTAATTTACTTTAAAAAAACTACGTCTACAGAGCGTTTGTTCTAACATTCAAAAACATGCAAATAACATGCAAATGAATACCCATGCAAAACAGTTATTTTGCGACCGCGCACAGCATCACCAAGGGACAATTTTTTTTTTATTACAATTAAAAAAAAGTCAACCGAAAAAAAATAAATAAAGTTCTGCCAGCACGAGGCTCGAACTCACGACCGACAATGTCGAGGGTCTGGTGTTCTATGCTTTGCCAGCGTTCTTCAAACTTCCATCATCAGCGAAACCTTTTTCTATATTAAGTATGCGACGGAAACCTATAATGTTGACAACTTTATAAAAGATATAAATTTGCATTTTTTCAGTAAGAAAAAAACTATTTTATTTCATATAATATAGTACATATTTTGCAAAGCTGTGAAAAATTTCAATCATTTTACGTTTCAAGTCTTTTAAGTTTGTTCAAATTCATTACAATACATAATTCCTTTTCGGTACTTCTAACTTCAACATGTGAGATTAGCAATCATTTGTCATAATTTGATTGCATTCTCGCATTCATTTCTGTTTCAATTGATTGCATTCAAGTAACTTGAAGTCACCTGGGTCTTCAAATCCCTTGATTGAAAATTTTTTTTAATTCGTTGTTCATAATGTTTTGTGTGGGTGTCTTTTTTTTTTTTTTTTTTTTGTATAATTTCATTATTCACTTAGAGAAAAAATTCAAAATAATACAATAAATTTATACAATAAACTTACAAGTTCTTATGTATGAAACTCATTTAGAAGTTATATAAAATTATTAGTTATTATAAAATGCACACAAAAAAAAAAAAAAAAAATATATATAAATAAGCTTATAACTTTGGTGTGCATGTTTATTAGATCACAATTTACAAATATCAGAATGTATTGTTGTTAGTTGGAGACGTATTTAATTTTCTGATCAAGTCGATTTCTGTATTTGGTTTTTGTTGCGACGTATATGAAAAAAGATTTCTCACATTGGTACGTTGTAACAAAAGTCATCAATTCTCTTACTATGAGTTTTTTAAATTTCCGGATACTCTTCCATTATTTTGATCTAAAATGGAGCAATTTCAATATGGCCAAATGTAAATTTGAATGCGGTGTCCGTATATAAGTAAGAGTAGAAGGAAAATATTCCAAAAATTTCTTTTTTAACCCAGTTGAATGTGTCAAAATATTTTCATGACATTCAGGTGGAATGTGCTGCCAAAAAAATATTTAATTAAAGAAAAACTGTGTATTATTTTTATTTATATATTTCCCTTAAATCTGTTACTTTAATTAAATTGAGTTGACTTAACTTCTGAACTTTAAAGTTGTAGTATTTGGACCTTGAAGTGAAATATTTACATCGTTTAGGTACGAAAATAAATCGAAAAGGTAGCCTAAATTCGTTTAGGTAAGAAAATCGTTTAGGTACGAATATATATCGAAAAGATAGGCTAGACGTTTTTAGGCTTGCAGGTAAATCATGTTCATGTTCTGATAAAAAATTCGAATTTCGCCGTGTAATTCAAAGTACTTTGTTAGAACCTTTCCCTTGGGTAACCATCTTACTTGTGTATAAAGAAGCAATTTTTTTTGTAAGCTTCCCATATCATCGCACAATAGGGTAAATATCCTAGCATTAAGGAATCTGGTTTTGATGAAATTTACAATCTTAACAGTTTTATTGAGAACTTCTTGCAGTGCTTGTGGTATCTGTTTATCAGCAAGAGCATGGCGATAAAGACTACAATGGTAATTTTTGATGTCTGGAGCTCTTTGCGTGCTATTACGCCCTCTGTAACTCCAACAATGGCCTTTGCTCTATCAGTGCATATACCTATGATGGTATAAATTCCAAGAAATTGCACGATCTTAAAAATAAGATTTTTAATAAATTAAATATTGGTGGATCATGGCCATCATGCAAGGCTACTGATGGGTTGGTGTAGCGGCCAACGAAACAGATGTCTAGCCTGCTGTGTGATTATTACTCAATATAAAGGGGCATTGTTATTGTTGTTGGTAGTTTTCTTCAGAAAGCAACAAAGACCTTGAGCTCGAAAATAAAAATCTTAATAACTAACTGAAAAATGATAAGAGTTATAAACATAACATAAAACTTATGAAAAGAGATGAAATATAATTTACATACATATTCATTTATTTTATACGTTATGGCATTTTTATTGTTAATGCTTTTATAGAAAATTAGGTAATTTTTTTTAGGTAATTTTTAGATGTTTTTAAGGGCATCAAAATCCGAACCCTCGTCATTGATTATTAAACTACATATTTTATTTTTCATTCATAAGTTTTCCGTAAATCAAAAATTGTTTGCTTTTAATTTCATTAATAAACCTGAAAAAAATATAAACTTAAAAGTATAAACTTAAAAGTGTGCATGGTTATTCCTTCAATCAATACTAAATCTTATTTTACATCTAATACTAAGAAGCAAACGTTTCCATCGGCTGTCCTGAATCGGCTGGGCTGTACCCGCTTTTAATTACAACATGATTTTGACTAGCAAAGCTGACGTCTCAACAATGGCTGACATGAGCAAGGCTATGGAATAATTAGGTTGCGAACATAGTAAACGCTTATTGTTGAGCCGAGCCAAAAAAACATTGGAGCAACAAAGGAACCAAGTCATGAATCTCTTTTGCTGCAATGTGTTTTTCGGCTCGGCTCAGCAATAAGAGTTCTCTATGGTCGCAACCTTAGGTTAGATGATAAGAGCCGACTGCCATATATAAATAACTTCGCTAAAGTTCTAGTCCACCAACAAAATACACATGCAAAAACAATTCTTAGCGACCGCACATATACGTAGTAGCGATGCTATCAACATCAGCATCGTCGAGTGAGGGTTGTTTTTCAACGCGTTTGCATGTATTTGTTGTTGTTTAAGCGAACTGACGCTTTTGTAAAGTTTTAAATACACTCCCGTTAATACCTTCGCTAAAGAAGCTAGCGCTTCAATAACAGTAATGGTTTCCATTTTTTTAAGCTTTTAACGTAATTTGAAAACTGTTTAGTTAAGATGTACGAAGTATTGTTCCAGATATATTTCTTGGTAACAAATAAAACGATTGATTAGAGCTGTGCTCATAAATCGGTCGATAGTTATTAAAAAACTAGAAATATTTGCATTTTTTCAATTTTTTTTTTCAAGAAAATTTGTCATTCAAACATGTAGTAAAACAACTATATCTTCAAAACCGTTAGTCCTACAAAAAAATGTTAAGGGCATTTAGAAATCTTGAATCGGTCTTCTTGGTAGTATTTTGAAAACATTGCTTTTTTTATACGCTTTTTTTTATTTTTGTTTATTCCTTGATAAATTGAAAGCTGTTAAGGGTATACTACTATCTGAAAAATTATAAAATACAGTAAAAAGTACAGAAAATACTAAAAATTTAAAAATTCCATTTTTAATTAAAAATAAAAGTATTTTGTATGTTAAAATTGTGTAGGCAGTTTTTGAAAAATTCGTTTAAAATAGTAAGCATTAATTCTCTAACGTAAAATTTTGGGAATACATTAAAAATGAATGCCTCAATACGATAAAGTGTTTTAAAACAGACACGCTCATACAGTAAATCATCTTGCTCGCGTTACCCGCCATACAAATGTTTTTCTATAATTGGCTTTGTTTTTGCGCTTATGCGAAAGCAAAACCACGTGTAAAAACAACAGAATCTAAAAAAAAAAAAAAAAAATGCACATAACAGCACCACAAACCTCTCTTGACGATCATCTAATTTTGAACGCGTAAACAACAACAACAAATGCATGCAAATTATCCGTTGCTGGGGTTTAACGCACATAGGATTTGTTTTTGTTTTTTTATTTTTGTTTTTTTTTTTTTCGTTGCCAAAAGTTTCTATGCGCAATATCATGTGTTTGATTTTGTTTTTTAAAAATCATTTGCTGTTTTGTAAAATTTCGTGAGCTCCACTGTTTTAAAACATCAAAAAAGTAGTAGTGCTGACATTAAAAAATGTGAATGAAATTTTTATTAACCAAAAAAATTTTTCGTTAAAGTGCTCATAAAAAACTACACCATCAAGAAGATCTTAACCTTTTTTTTGTAGGACTAACAAAGGAACAGTTCCTTAACTAAAGGAACACTTAGATCTTTGTGTATTTTCATTCCTAAATATATAAATAAAGTTTAATAAGAGAATTTTATAACATTTCCTTATGTTCCAGTTGGAGTCCTTGAACTGTTAAGTAGCCAATTAAACTTAAGAGCTATCAGTTTCATTTGGGTTTTCATGGACTCAATATGATTCGCCATGTTAAACGTTCGTCAAGATAAATATGCAATAAGATAAATAAGCATGCCCGACGATTGGAACCTCAGCGTACTGTGCCCTATACTTAAGAAAGGAGACCCAACAATCTGCGCAAGTTATAGAGGTATCAGTCTTATTTCCATCGCATATAAGGCTCTCTCAAGCGTACTGTGTGAAAGATTAAAGCCGATTACAAAAACAGGTTTCAGGCAAGGCGATCCACTGTCTTGCGATCTCTTCAACATCATTATGGAGGCGATCGTACGAAAGGCCGGTGTGCATCGTAATGGCACCATTTTCTATAAAGGTGTTCAGTTCCTTGCGTACGCTGATAATATTGATATTGTCGGCAGAACCAAGAGAGATGTTACTCCTGCTTTCGCCGCTATCGAAAAGGAATCAGCCAAAGTGGGTTTGACGATAAATAAAGGAAAATCAAAGTATATGCTGTCTACAAACAAGGGAGCGCGGCGTCTAGACTCCCACGTTTCATCCGGCAGCTATAACTTTGAAGTGGTCAAGGAGTTCGTATACCTTGGCACCGCCATTAATACCAACAACGAAATCAGCCTGGAGATAAAGCGAAGAACAATAATTGCTAATAGGTGCCACTACGGGCTCAGTAAGCAACTAAGTTCCAGAGCCCTCTCTCGATCGACAAAACTAACACTCTACAAGACGCTCGTTCTACCTGTGCTGCTTTATGGCGCTGAGGCATGGGTAGTTTCGCAAACTGACGCAGCCGCTCTGGGGGTGTTCGAGAGAAAAGTTCTTCGCAAAATCTTCGGTCCTGTTCGAGTCGGCGATGACTATCGCATCCGAATGAACCACGAGCTGTATGAGCTTTACGAATTGACATAGTTCGGCGTATTACAGTGCAGCGACTACGCTGGCTGGGTCATGTCCATCGTATGGACAACGAAGCTCCAGTGAAAAAGGTGCTCGAGGTGAGGGTGGTCAACTGGTCAACGACGACGAGGGAGACCATGCTTCCAATGGATGGACCAGGCTGAGGAAGCCCTAACCGCACTTGGTGTATCCGATTGGAGAAGGCGCTCGCAAAGCAGAGGCGCCTGGCGAGAGCTGATGATGTAGGCCTAAACCCGGACACGGGTTGTTACGGCCACCTAAGTAAGTAAGTAAGTTGTTGATCATGTTAAACAAATAAAATGTTTTGTGTACTTTCACACAACAGTATAAAAAAAAACTAATGTTTCGGGGAATTTTTGAAATACTGCGAACAAAAGTTGAAAAAATTTGTATTTTGTATATTTGCTGATATTTAACGAAATTTTCCGAGACTACCAAAATAACAGTTATCTGAGTAACTGAATTATTTGAGCGATTCCATTTATTTCGAATGATTTGTTTATTTTTCTTGGGATGTATGAAAACTTGTCTCACTAAATTTATGTGAATTTTGCTGGAATTATAATTATTATTTTTCATGTATTTTGTCAGATTCTTAAAAATTCGTTCTAAGGGCTATTTTTATTTCACCAAATATGGTCACTAAAATTCACGATATCGTGTTGATCGATCGCAGAGTTAAAGTGCGCGAGGTTGTTGTGGCCGTAGCCATCTCAGACGAACGGGTGTGGAACATTTAGCGAAATCATTTGGATATGAACAAATTATCCACAAGATGGGTGCCGCGTTTGCTTACTCTCGACCATAAACGCGATCGTGTCGAGAGTGAACTGATTTAAAGTTGTGTTTGGCGATGTTGAACAAAGATAAGAAGGATTTTTTTCGTCGATTAGTAATTTGGACGAAAAATGGATCCATCGAAAGGAACGATCAATGACGAATACTATGGAGCCGAATTAGACCGTTTCAACGATGCTTTAAAAGAGAAACGTCCCCATTTGGTGAGAAAAAGTGCTCTTCCATCAAGACAATGCGCGCACATGCCCATCTTTCATGGCAAAATTCCATGAATATAAGTACAAATTGCTTGCTCATTCAGCATATTATCCAGATTTGGCCCCTAGCGACTATTTTCTGTTTCCAAACCTGAAGAAATTGCTCGGGGGAAAGAGATTGACCACCGGAGAGGAGCTCATGAGTGAAACAGAGGCCTATTTTAAGGACTTTCCGAAACGTATTTTTCGGATGGGATCAAAAACTGGAGGAACGTTGGATGAAGTGTATCGAGCTAAAAGGAGACTTAATTGAATAAGACGTTTTCCTCCCGTAACAATCATTTCTTATTTCAGTTTTTACTGAATTATCAAACGGCCCTTGCGTATATTTATGGAATGTGATTGGTCCTAAATATCCGAATAAATTTCAAAGTAGTTTTGAATTACGATATATCAGTTATCAGCTATACAAGAAAATTTTGAAGTATTCAAATAAACTATTTTTGAATTTGTGACTTTCTTAAAAAAATTCAGATTTTTTTGTAATTAGTGATAAAAAAAATAATATGGAAATGCTACCGCAAATGTGCACAAATTATAATTGTGCAATAACTGATATTAAATGCAAAATTTGATTTTTTTTTTTTTTTTTGTAAGAACTTTCTCTTCTGATTCTATTCCTTATTTCTATTCTCACTTAATTACAGCATTATAGTTAAACGCTCAATATTGAAATGGCTATGAAAGGATCCGTTGAATAGCAATGTTATTTTTTGTTTTATTTCCCCCGTATTAACTTTATGTTGCCAAAAAATGTGCTCTATTGTTGAATACAACAGATGAAAGTAAAACGATCTATGTCAGTGTGCAGTCAATACCCTATAGGAACAAACTAACTTGTTTTTAAAAACAACTAATTAAAAAACTAGTTTAAAATAAACCAGTATATGAACTACTTTGAATTATATTAAGGCGGCATCCACTTCAATATATGAAGTAATTGAAATACTACTTAAAAACCAGTGATTGATAAACTACTTTGAATTATATTAAGGCGCCAACTACTCTGATGTTGGCATGTTTTAATTGAAAATTTTTATTAGATTACAAGCTTATATATATATATATAACCATGTTATTTCATCAAATATTATTAACTTTTGGCCATCAGTAATAGTTTTCAATTGGTTATTTTAAAATAGTTAAAAACTAATTTAAATTTAACTAATTTAACAAGTAGTTGAAAATATATGCAGACGACAGTCAATTGACTTATTTATCGGACATCACCATACAAAATAAGTTTGTTCGTTCTATGGAAAAAAGTCAGAATTTCAACTAGTTGTGGTTGACAAAAAACTACTTTATCAACTACTTTTAAATTAGTTGATTTTCCTACAGGGTAAGGCGCTGTTCTGCACACATTTTCACTTGTGTGCGCCAACAGTATACCCCTTTATGATTTTCTTTTTTCCTGAACATGGTATGCCGCGATACGATGTAGGAAGCATCCTAATCACAATCGTAAAAAAGTTTCAGCGCAATAAGCGTGAAAAGTTGACAAGAGCAAAGGAATAAAAATTCACAGGATGCCGATTTTGCAAAAAAAAAAGGCATGAAATTCTACTTTGTGTATGCGTGTGTGTGTGTGCCTGGCTGAATAAGTGTATTTGTGAGCTTTGTAAATGTCTTAGCATCACGCACTGAGGAAGGCAGTAAAGTTCTTATCCTGAAATAAGAATCTCCTACTTGTGAGGTAAGTTCTGTATACCTCCGCATCCACTGCTACTAGCCACAGCTGTTGTAGATGCTGCACGCTGCTTTAAATGCTTAAAGAATATGACTTTTCGAATATTTATGTCGGAGTCGTTTTTTAGTTTTTTGTCAATGGCTGCGTATGTGTGTTTGTGTGTGTTTATGTGGGTGGGTGTGTTCCACACAACGCCCTCTACTTACCCCACGAGATGTTAGATAATCCATGCCCTTGGCAACCTGATACATGAATGATGTAAGATCGCCTGACGTCAGTATATTCGATTTTCCGTGTGTGTTCCCGTAATGCCTGCAATAAAAGCCAAGAGCAGCGGAGAAACATGTTTATGAGAAACTGTAAACGCAACAGGGGGATGGTAAAAAAGGATAAATAGATAGATATATATAGAAGTACAGATGAATAAAAACGATGGGAGGAATTGGTTGGCAGTCAAGTTGAGCTTCTTAAATTGCTCATTCGATTTGTTTCTCTAAATATCATTACAATAAGTATACAAGTTCAAGCATTTGCTACTTTTGCGTTCTTTTGAATACTAACCATACACATACCATCCTTTTTTATCGCTTCATGCACAGCTTTTCTTTGTTTGTGTGTATAAATGTTGACTATTAAATTTTGTAACCTTTTTTGATATAAAATTGTTTATATGACAGGGGGAGGAAGAGGAGTTGGATGAGGAAGCAAAGTGCAAATTTCCGATTCGATTGCTTTTTTATTGAATGAATGGAAAAGTTCACAAGAATTCAAAGTAATTTTTCTAAATTGGATGGAGAAGAAATCATTGAGGTTGCGTTTTTGATGATAATAGTGAAAAAATTTAAGATTGAATTTTGTTAAGTACAAGACTAATTTTATTAAAACGAAAGAATAAAGGAACTTTTTTTTTTGAGTTGAAGGAACTATTTAAAGAGGCAGATGTACAATCATAATGTGAAGTGTTAATTGGATTTAAACCAATCGGCTTATTTGAATTATTTTTCTTGTTATTTTTTGGTACAAACATATTTGAGAAAGTAAGAACGTAATTTATTAATTTTGATTGAAGAACAAATAGTATAGGGTTATTTAAATAGTCAGTACGGTTTATTATTTACAGTTTTGGTACTTTACAGTTTATTTATTTTGTGAATTTCTTTCAATTCGTGCGGAACCCAGACACCAAATTTTTTGATAAAACCAGCGGACTTTAAATGGCCTTGAATGTTTCCAACACACTAATTAGGAGCACCCGCTATTTCTTGATAAGGTCGTCGTCAACCTCCGAGGTCCTACAAAAAAGAGGAGCAACCATGATAAGCACCGAAAAATTTTCATCACGGAAACGGGCAAGCCACTGACATTGTCTTTCTCTAACCATATTTTCGCCATAAAGTTCCACTCATTTTTTTCTGGGTTGCAATTTTGCAAGGGGAAAAATGATATACATGTCAACATATGACAGATCTTTGACGATAACAGTGATGCCTACAGAAAATAATTAAGTGTGTGGACGCCACGCACGGCAGAAGTCAAACTTCTAGCCAAAAATGGAATTTCTAGGATTGCTTTTATTGTATTTTATTAACATTCCAATTCTGCAGTGTAGCTAACTAGCTTAAAGGCAGTCTGCATACCAGTATCTGTTTTTTTTTTCTTTTTTTTATATATGTAGCCAACTGGTATTTTTAACATGGCGATACCATAGCATAAACTGCCCTTTTCTGAACAAATTTGTATATGATTATTATCTGAATAGTTCAATATTCATTCACGTACAGAATTAGATCGAGGAGTTTTTTTAATTTCGTGGCCCAGTTGGTTATTAAGAGGCTTTATTATTTGATCTGATGATTTGAGTAGTCCCAGGTTTAATCCTTATATTAAGGACTACAGATTTGTACTATTTTATTTTTTCTTGTTCATAAATTTTACTTACAATTAGTTAAAAGATTGTTCGCATTGAACCATCCGGCAGCAAGTTCAACGTGCAATCATCGCACTTTTGTCTCCCTTACGTCAATACGAACAAAATACAAACAAAACCAAAAGCAAGTATTGTATTTATTTTTCAATACATTGCAAATAATTGATCACAAAAATGTATTGTTGTACCTAAAATAGTGATAAAACTATTCGAAAAAAGATCAATATATTTTTTTTATTTTTTACAATTTTTTACCAAAACCAAAACTGCCGGCATAATTGCGAAAATATTAAATTCCAAAAGAAAGCACGAAATTTTTATCGCTGTGAGGACCACCAAACCTTTACCTTCGCTACGTGGTCGGAAGCTCACATTTGATTGGATTTATGTAATTGTGCATATCAACAAAGTAAAACCAAGCAAAGCAGGAAAAAATCGAACAGAAATAAATATTAATATATACACCCCGTGCCAAAATTATAAACTCACTAGATTTTTACCAATATCTTTTGTTGTGTGCATGAGAACATTTTTCTACTTCTACCGTTAGACAAATGTGTTAAGACCAATTGTTCTATGTTATATAACGAACAACAACAACAGCAACATTAACCCTTTCGGTAGCATAGAAAAACTAGAAGAGTTATCGCAAAACCAAGATCATTTTCGTGATCTCTGACCCCTATTTCTTGTTACAATTTTTAATAAAAATTTATATTTTGACCGGTGTCACCATGATACTTAAAGGTAACTTTTTAGGTAACTCAAACATTTTATTTTTTAAAAAACCAAATTTATTTTAATATAAAACCAATGGTTTTTGAAAATACTTTTTTATTTCATTGAGAATTTATGTTTTTTTATTATTTCAATACAAATATAAGTGTTTATATATATTCTAAAAATTGTATACTTAAAAAAAAAAATGATAAAATGAAATGAAAAAGATAAAAAATGAGTACTTAAAGTATTGCTGTTTATCGTATGAACATGTGTTTATTTTTAAATATAAAAAATAAAAGTAACATAATTACTTATTTACTGTGGTATTCTCCGAAACAATCTCTTGCTTTACAAAGCAAAAATATAAGTTGCAAGTTACACATTTGATGTTGGGTTTTGATCCCCTTTTCTTTTGGGCGCAATCATGACAACGCTGTCATTTTTCTTCACAACTGATTTGATGTTCTGGAGATACTGCTTTTACAAGAACTTTACTTTGGCGCCCTCCTTGTTTTTGACTATCATATGTTGGCCTTTGACGACTCGTGTACTCGTTTACCAAATGTGTGTACACAGCTGCATTCGAAAGTCGAATAGTGTTGTAGAAGCTCGAATATGTTCAATTGTTAATTTGTTATAAATAATGAACGAATTTGTTGCAGCCAAGTCAAGGTCAAAAATTTACTTAAGTAAAACCTAATTGATTTACGATCGTATTCGTAATAGACCTGCAAATTATAAAGAAAAATATATATTATTATAGTATTACTTTGAAAACATTGAGTTTTATGCATTGCCTTCCTTTAGTCCATTAGGTCCACGCCACCCATTCCTTTATTATAACTTGAAACCATAATTGGACAATTTATGTTGATTTTTTTTGCCGAGCCCTGAACACGCCGTTGAACTAAAGTTTTTTCAAAAGGATCGATGAAGTTGGATGCAAGAAACACAGCTCTGTTATCCATCCATTTGGTCACCGAAATGCCATCGGAGTAGAAGCTTTGAATATCGCCGCGATTCATAGTTTTGTCGTTTAGAAATTTTGGAAGGTTTTTTCTGCTACTTCAGATGGTTCCACAACCGCGAATGTTCATATCCTTGAGTTTAGTTAGCAAATTAATGCTGTTGAAAAAGTTGTCGAAGTATAATTCAACACCAAGATTGCAAACGTTCCTTGCCAATTCAAGCACGACCGATTCGCCAAGTTTAACTTCAACACTATCTTTATCTGAATTTAATCATATTCTCATCAATAGCTTGTGATTTTGTGGCAGTCAATGCATTACAAAAGGCCTCATTAAAATGGTTTATTATTGGTCGCACTTTAAATGCTCGGTCATAATTACTATCAGTACGATCAGGTTGATTTTCGTTATTAACAAAATTCAGATTTTTTTTATTTCTTCATGTCGCTTTCGCTTTCATGTCGTTATACCAATCGTCCTCCCATTTTGGACGGCATATCGATTAGTTTCCGCAGTAATGAAATGAAGTATTTTTTTGAAATCTGCAACGGCGTCAAACACTTCGTAAACACTTGGGAAGTCATCGCCAGAGTTATAAATAGGCTGCAACACTTTTCTGTAAATATAATCAGTTTCACTTTCAATATTGTGTAGTTTTTTCAGAAAATTGCGTATTAGGGTGCTGACCAACAACATCTTCAATGATAACTTCTATTTCGGAATTAAAAACTTCGTCCTGCTCTAAAAATGCGACGCCTTCATCATCCAAACATTAAAATTTGGGCGATTTTTGCTCATTAATTAAAAAGCTACGCTGATGGTTCATTTTGACTCACTGCTTCGCGAAATTTTATTTTTACGGAACTCTATACTCCCGAAACGCTTCACCTAGAGCACTGAGTTATGAACTGACTTACAATTGTATCTTCAAACTAGTCGAAACCTCACTTATTTGCTTATATCAATGGTCATCAACGCTTGTTTTCCCATAAAACGCGGGTATCGTGTACTTTTGTGGTTTTGCGCACGAAGTAGCAATCGGCTCGCTGTGCTCGTACACTGCGTAAAAGTTTGTTTTTTGCTTTTTTTGAACAATATGGTTTGCAGTACTTGGAAAATTTTTTAATTTGTAATTTATTTTAATTAAAAATGTAAAAGTAAAGCAAATAAAACAAATGATTTTAAATTTTTGACATTTTTCACGTGTTCTTTCAAAAACAAAATTGCAATAACAACTTAATTGTCTACGTTATGCAAAATAACTCGATATTTTGAATTTACTTGCCCACTTTGTGAAATTTGTATTTTTGTTAAAAGTTCCATAGTGACCATACCAGTCAATACAAGTACCATAGTGGCACCGGTGTCACAAAATAAAATTTTAATTTGTGACAAAACTAAGCAAAATTTTAAAAATTTAAGAAATCATGTTTTACAAAATAGATTTTGCTACAGCATATCAAAAGAATTTATCACACGAAATAATATTGTAGACATTCAGAGCGATTGAAAATTAACAAAAAAAAAAAAAACAATTTTTTGGATCCGCTACAGTGTAGTTATCAAAAAAAATATCTGTCTATTTTTTTATTTGATATGAAGGCACCATCAATTCTTTATCGAAAAATCCTAAGTTTTTAAAAATTGATTAGATAGTTTTTAAAAAATCGTATAAATTAATCTTGTGACACCGATGTCACCATGGTACCGAAAGGGTTAAAAGAGAAAATCGGGCAGTTCACGATCTTATTTGCACCAGATTGCAAAATTATCCAATTGCAAACATTTGCAATCAATTATGAACAGCTCTTTTTAGAATCCTCTGCAACGCTTGTTGCAAAATTAATAAACAGCTGATTTGTAAAAGAAAAGTCAAATAACTTGTGAAGTATTCATTTATTGTATTTTGCTTAAATCAGCAGAATTACGCCGAAAATTAGTGAAAATGAAACAATATACTCTTTAATAAGAGAAGCTGTTGAAAAAATAATTTGTATCGAGGGTATGTAGAATTTTTATAAAATTAGGTACATTAGATTTGTTTGAGCTTGCAATCCAGTGTAGCACATGCGTAGCATTTGTATGCTACAGGTTTTCAGTGTTGCATTGTTGCAAGTGCAAATCTGTGTATTTTGTTAGTGTAGTGCAAATATATGCAATAATATTTTGCAAAAGCACTAATGCAATACCATTTGCACTTAATCGTTAACTCCGCTAATATATGCATACGAAAAATATCGCTGTGCCAGTATTATAAATGCACTTCATGAAAAGTGTTTTTTTTTTGCATACTTAGTTTTATTGTTAATTTTAGTAATGGGCTATGTTTTCGTTGCTTCCTATAACCTCAAAAAATCGGTTTGGCATTGAGTCAAATAATTCAACAAGTGATTTCAACAATCGATATTTAGTAACTGAATGATTCTGAATATCGAATGATGTTGAATGATGTTGTTGAATGATTCAGTGTTGGTTACCATCAATTTGGTTTACTGAATGTCAGCAAGTAATTGATCACTGTTAAAAATCAAACAATGTTTTAATAATTTTGCATTATTTATGCAGTCACTTAATATAGGGACGGGCAGCAGCGGTGCACTTTCGCAGCTGCACGTGCAAAGCTATTTTAGGTATTTCTTGCCTACAAACTAAGAGGAAAGGACGGCTGACTTTGCGTTGAGTAGTTGTTAAACCCTTAACATGCAAAACATTTAATCAATTACTGCAATATTTTGAAGCCTATAAAGAGCAATTATATTTATATTACTATATATACTGGTGTCACGTGTGCATTGCATAGCATATTATTCATGTAATAAAAATGTTTTTAAAATTATTTATCAACACCTTTACTACACTAAATAAACATCATTTAATTTTATACTATTGAAACCACTTCGCCTTGAGCTCATTTTTATCTTTATAAGAAGCATAGGGTTAATAATCGCTCTCCGATATTCAAGATAGGAAGAAGTTGGTATGTTCAATAGCCCAGTAGAAAAAAGTACTTACATTGAATGCTGGTTAAGTGCTGTTTATCAATATAAAAATGCATTTTTTTATTGACAAAGTATTTTAAAACAAGCTTTTATAAAAATACCATTTTTTATCAGAATAAATTTCTGAAACACTGCAAGAACCTTAGTACTTTTGTAGTAGAAATTCAGGAAATTGTATTGGTTAATTATTCTTACAAATAGCCACCAACATTTCTCTTAGTGTAACGATAATAGAAAAATTTGTAAATATATTACGTTACTGCTAGGGCCGAGCGATTGATTGAGTAATTTATTTTTTGATAAATCTGGATATATCAGGAATATGATTAATCAAACATGTTAAGTGCAATAAAATTTATTATTGTTCTTGAAATTTGCTATTTACTTGTTTTAAATACATAACATCTAATTTTATTATTCAAAAAATTAACTATCCACACATTTCCTTCAGGGCATGTGAGAGAGTTGCTCCTACGCTTGGCACGCTCTGAATTTTTTTCTCTTTTACCCGTGCAATGGTAAACCCTTTCATTTAGCACGCTTAGCACGCAGGTGCTGATTTTGTCCAACTACAGTGTATTTCAACTAGGTTTTGCTTTAAATTTTTTGCTTAATAGCATTTTTGTATTTGAGGCACAACATAAAATATTACTCTAAGTAACTTAAAATTTTATCACAAAAATAAGATAATAAATACATTCAGTTGTATAAAAAAACTTAAAGAAAAATCAATAAATAACGAAATAAAAACTAAATATCAAAATTACAGTTCAAAAACAATTATTTGATTTAGTTTTTCTCCTTCTAATCTATTTCTTCGGTCATTAATCAGCTGACCTGCCTTGCAGAAAATTCTTTCAGAAGGAACCGACGTCGCAGGAATGCACAAATATTTAACCGAAACCTAATTAATAGGTTTTTGGACCGGTGCAAGAACTCTTGTCTCAGATATTGCTCGAATAAATCTTTGCAGTCACACTAGGAGCATTACTGTAAGTGCTTTTTGCTTCCGAAACTTTAAGGTCCAAAAGAGCCCACAAGGAGTTCGTACTTTCGCTCACCTGGACTTCTCGTTCTGAAGTATGTGATAATGTTATTTTGTTTTGCTGGGAGAATATATAAGTCATCTCATCTATAAGCAACTTTTGAGCATTAAAAGCATTATTTTCGTTCCCAAAAGCAATTTTTTTAAATCTTGGGTCTAATATTGTGTATTTTGCGCATATTTTTTCAGATTCTAATTGCCCCAGCCTTCTGTGTACAGCATCAAGTAAGTTTGTTCTTAGGCAAAGTCCCTGCACCGTTTTCATTTGATGGTTCTTTATAGTAGCTTGCAGTCCTCTTACAAGTGGTATTACCATTGACATAGTGGTATACTTTTCATCTGATAGCTCTGATGTCGTAGATTCCATTGGCTTAAAAATAGCTATGCAGTCAAACATAATATCCCATTCTGAAACATTCAAGAAATCTGGAGCATTTTGCAAGGAAGTAATTACAGCCGACAGTGGCTCCTTAACCAATAACACTAGGCGCCACCCATTTTGTGATTCACATGCCACTAATTTTTTCTTATGGACTTTGGCCTTCTAAACACAAATATCACAATAAAATTATGATTTTTTGAAAAAATGTCCCCTTTTCCAGGATGTAGTGTCATAAATAGCAACCTATCTCGAAAACGAATTAACCAATTTAAAAAAAAAAATTAAATGAAGACAATTAAATTACATACCTAAATGCTTAGAACAAACTTTGTCATTTGGCTCAGTAAATTTGACGGAATTAGAAGAAATTCACCGAATTTTTTTTTCCGAAAAAAATCAAGTCGAATAATGTTTCAAAAATCTAAACAAAAACGAAATCTCAAAAAAAAATCTCAGTTTATCAGTTTATACGTAACGATAGTACTTTGAAGAAAAAAACACACTGCCTTGAGGAAAATTCATGGTAGAATAATGAAGTTAAAGACCATTGAGTGAAGGTACCGAAATTCAACTTTTTTATGGTTTTTTCATTTAATGCCGGTTTATATAATATAAACACATCTGAAATTAATTTTTAATTAAAATCTTTTATTTTTAACGAAATATTAACTATCTACATAAATCCTTAAAAAGTACAGAATAAAAAGAATACCAAAAACAAATATTGACTTAAACAGGAAAGGAAATAAGATACAGATGTTAAGTTAGAAAGCGAAAAAATAAGTTCGGAAAAGTATTCGAAAATTAAGGGGTTACATGACATTGGCACTTTTTGAAATCGTTGTATTTTATTAAATATTCTAAGGATTCTAAGAAAAAAATTTCATGGAAAAATTCCTACGGGTTCAAAAGTTGCAGCCGGATTAGTGAGAGCGCATTTTTAATTCTTGCGCTACCTACGTACGGCAGCTGGTATATACTTGTTTTACTTGCTACCTGACTTTTGGTGGTTGTTATTTCGTACCTACTTGAAGGGTGAAGCCCGAATTGCTAAACGATTGCAAACAACTATAAGAAACAGCACAACACAAGATAAAGAAGGCATGCAGGACGAAGCAGGCATGGCAGATTGAAGGTAACTTTTTTTTTCTTTGTTCGCAAACTTTGAACACGCTTATCTCAAAACCATGTTTTTCATACTGGTTGCGGCACTATCGGGTTCATTTTTTGACGAAATAATTATTTTTGTATTTTTTTAAACTTGATTCGCTATCGTATGACACGAGCTTTTTTTAAATTTTTTTCGATTTTTTATGAATTTTTAAAGTCAATATTTTTTTCGAAAAACCACACGTTCAAATTTGGAACATCACCAAAAATTTAAAAAAAGCTCATGTCATACGATAACCAATTTTGTTAAGATTTAAAAAAGTCATTTTTTTCCAGATCGGACAATTTTTGCAACTCCCAGTGCTGCAACCACGAGGCCCCGTTTTTTTCTCTGCCGCCAGTTTGGAGCTCTATAAAACCATGTTGGAGTGAAATATATATTTTTTTTAATTTTTTTCTCGTAATTTGTTCAATTCTCTACAATAATAAAAAACAATTTTGGAAAAATGTTTGTTTTTGACTGAGTTATGAATTTTTAAAAAAAGATCTGTTTTCTCTGCCGTGAATGTCATGTCCCTCCTTAAATTGTTTGGCAATGGTTTAAAAATTATTTTGTCCCTTTTTTTGTCGATTGTATTCAGATATACAAAAAGAGTTCTTATTCGCTTCCACTCAATCCTTTAACTCAGAGTTAGATATACGAAAAAGAGTACGCTACAAGCAGGTACAGCTAAAAATGCAGTATGTGTTTGCTAGATCCGCTTGATACGCTAGATTTTTCCCTGTTCTTTTGTTGCTGACGTAAAACAGGTCAAACCGGTTATCTTTTGTATTTTTTTTTTATTTATTTGTTTAGTTGCTTATAGCGTACCCTTTTCGCATACCTGCTTTTGAGTGAAAGGCTTGAGTGGAAGCTGCATGGAATTCGTTTCGGTTGATTGCATCTAATTTTTTGGGTAACAATATAAATCGATTATAAAACAATATAAACAATATAAACGATTTACTTAAGAATTATGCAAAAATTGGTATGCATTCTCTAAATGAATTCAACTTTAGTACCTATTCTAATGCAGGTTTCCCGTTCTTATCATTCTAACAACAGGCGCAAACATGTTCTTGAATATCCACTTCCTGCATTCTCACTTAGATTTTTTTCCCCCAAACCTTGGTGACGTCAGTGACGAACACGGTGAACGTTTTCATCAGCAAATTAAATCCGTGGAGAGACGCTATCAGGGATCCTGGAATTCAAATATGATGGGCGATTATATTTGGTTTCTCATAAGAGAAACTGATTCTGAATACAATCGAAAAAAAAGAGAAAAAATTATTTTTAAAGTTTGCCATGTTCGTGTTTAGAAGGCCAAAGTCCATAAGAAAAAATTACTGGCATGTGGATCACAGAATTTTTTTTTGATTTTGGCGCCTAGTGTAATATACGCTCCAGCATTATGAGTGCAGAATTCCATCTCGTTGGAACGTCTTGTTTTAGTTTTAAAAGAGCAACACCCATTTGTTTCTGCATATTTTTAAGCTTCTCTGTAGCTTGGCAGCTGTGACTAAAATGTGAAACTATTGCTCAACAATTGCTTACTATATGTATTTCTTGCTGCACGTTTTTAATTGCGTCAATTGCAAACAAATTCAAGGTGTAAGCAACACATGGAAGGTGGTGTTTTTTCAAATGGTAAACAATAGCTTTTTTAATATTCGCACCATTGTCACTTACAATATTAACAACTTTCATAGAAACTGCACAATCTTCAAAAATATTCATTTAAACTGCTGCTACATTTTTCGAAGTACGTTTGCCGAAAATTTCTTTCGTGAACAAAACCGCAGACCACAATTTATTCTCAAAAGTAAATATAATGGCTGGTAACATATAAAAACCCTTTTTGGTTATCAGACGTCCAAATGTCTGTTGTGATAGCAAGAGAAGAGACCGAGACCAACATATTTTTTTGTTTTTCTTGAACTTCCGTGTATTTAAAAGGTAAATTAGTATTGGAAAGAAGTTTCCGATTTGGCAGTAAATATAATGTCTGCAGTTTCTTAGAGTATTCTACGAATCCCTCATTTTCCACAATGGGCAATGGTTGCATATCTACTGAAATCATTTTTATTAATGAATTGTCAATGCTCTTCTTTTCATTTTCGGAAAGCTCTGTACGAGAATCTTTTAAAAACAACTTTGTCTGTAAACTCCTTTTTTTCTTAGATTCAACGCTTTTTGATGTGTTATTTATTTGAGCTGCTGCTCCACCTGTAACAATCGCTTGTGCTTCTTGCTGTGACCCTGTAAGACTTGCATCTCCTATTCCAGCTGAGCTCTCAATCGTGCTTTGCTGACTGGCATCATCCCTATCTTTTAGGTAAAGTGGATGCCTTCGTCACAAATGATCATTCAAGTTGGATGTATTTCCCGCAAACTTGAAGTCTTTTTTACATATATTGCAACGAACAGTACTTCCACTTCTTACAAAGAACTCCCAAGCAGTTCATTGCCTTAATCCTGGCCGCATGACTACAGGTGCGCTATTAGAATATTCCTTAAATAAACTAGTTTTCTAAATGAACGATTTAATTACTAATGAATTTTATCAATATTAAAAAAAGCTTATTATTATATCAGTAAAATATTTTTTCTTAATATATCCATTACAATAACATTTATTATGTTCATTCAAAAGCTTCTTGCAACGTGCCGCCAGCAATTCGTAAGAATTCCTTAGATCGATATAAATTTAGTCATTGAGTGATTTGAAGCAAATGATTTTTGTAATCACACAAAGAACTATTTATTCGATTGTTTCGCTGTACTTCTATTGTGAAGTTTGTATTGTGAAGTTGTATTGTAAAACTATCAACGAGTGAATCGTGAAAAGCTATCCACTGAATGAAAACAAATAGACTATCGAATAACTCGATTGTTTTTATTCGATAGTTCCCATCACTAAAATAAATTCTAAAATTGCTGCTCGCTGAAGTCGTCCCAGCCTTGTAGAATAGCTTGTTGCAGCTCTTCTTTCGTAGAGTATTGGGTATTTCTTCCAAAAAAAACGTAAACGCAAGCACCCCACACATTTTCCATGATCAATAAAGTTCAATGAAAACGTGGTGACCACTCAAGAATGTGAGTGTTATGGCTTCGAAAACAACGTCAAGTGGCGCGCGATGCGTGACATGCTGCATTGTAGTGTTAAAATTCAAGAATTTCGTCTGCATTTTCGTTCAAAAAGGACAATAATTTCTTTGTTAACACCAATGTTCTATTCTGAGCTTATCCGAGCGGTTGGAAAATAAGGATTCACCTATCCAAGGGCACGGAGTGCACTCACACCATCAGTAACCCGCCACCGAAAGTTCTCTTTGAAAAATATCAGGGTTCATGTCTTATATCCCACCAGTATCCATCGTAGCCATCTGGTCCATCTTCTTAAGCTTCTTTGCATCAGAAAATATTATCTTAAAAAAAATTTCGAGAAATCATTTCTTGTGAAGTTTTTTGTAGAAATATGCATTTTGTTAAAAAAATATATGCTAAAATATTCCACTTACAATTTTTATATTCCACAAAAATATTCCGCTTTCAATTTTTAAGATACATATAATCAAAATTGATTATTGATATAAAAGAAACACAAAACCAAGCTTCAAACATTGATTTGTTGATTATTATCAGACTGTACAATTTAGAATAATCAGAATTTATAAAACATAAGTTAATACTGATAAAATTACATTAAGGGACATTTTATCAATTTTATATTTTTTTTTTTCAATCGAATTTTCTTTTTTGTTATAAATAACTTTATATATGTTTCAAGAATATGTAAAAAAAAAAATTTTTCAAATTCCTCTTCTAACTATACTTTTAGCCTGTTTTGCGAGCGCCGTCAAGCGTGTTTTCATTTCTAAAATTGAACAGATGGCTTTATTATTCTCGCGCCCTTCACCTAGCTCTTTCAAATAGCTTATATTGTATTTTTTATCGCTACCTTAATATAGAAAGGCCCTATCTCAAAAGGCCCTAAGTCAATAGGAGAAGGAGAAAACTTAATAAAAAATGAAGTTCTGTAGTTTCGAATTTTTTGTTAACAAATTTTTTTATTAAAAACTATAAGTGATGTAGCGATGTTACAATTCTTTTTACTGTAGAAATTGCAGAACTTTGTTTTTTATGAAGTTTTTTTCTTCTCCTATAATGTAAAAAAAATTGAGTTAGGGCCTTTCTATATTAAGGTAACGTTATGTATTATATAATACTATTATAAAAGCCCATCCTACGACGAGTTGAAAGCATTAACGCTAAACTATAATTATTTTTTGCTATTATTGCTAGTGCTTGTACAACTGTTATGAAAAATGTTCAGCCTGAAAGTATGTACATACATAAAAGGCAAGCATGTCACTGATAAGTATCACAAAATAATTTTTGTCCATACTTTCAGGCTGATCGCAAAAAATAATTACAGTTTGAGCGATATTGGGAGCAGAGCAATGTGCTTGCCTTTTATATATTAGGATTATTGATGTAATATATTATTAAATTTCTATACGAATGAACATCAAATGTTGCAGTACTGAATTTGCCAAAAAAAGATAATCGGACCAGCAAAAAGAAAAAAGTCAGATGCAAGCAGAATATGAGCAAGCAGAAGGCTTACTGTATGCACCCGGGATCGCAGACGCCTGGTTAGTTAAAAAAACAATAGTTTTAAATTTTTATAAAAATAAAAAATATGTGTCGTTTTTTTCAAAACCATGATTTACGCTTTCTACTTAACATTTCTGCAAAAATACTTGACCGATTTTTATGTTTATGGTCTAGATTCTTTGTTATCAATTTCTTTAAATGGAAAAAAAATTATAGATTAATTTTATTATTAAAAGTACCGAAAAACTTGTTTTGAAACTTTAAACGCGCTTTTCTCGAAACAGGTTTTTTAAAATCGGTGTGCAATATTGCGCAATAACTTTTAAACCGTTTTACTTCAAAATTGCTGAATAATTAAAAAATATATTATTGAGGGGCTGACTTCGATTTTTTTTTTAAATCTTGAAAAAATTATTACAGCTACTTTCTTTGAACAGCCTTTCTTTGAATTTTTTTTAATTAGGTTTAAATTCTCACCAAATTCTTTTTTTTTGTTTCAGATAAGCTAAATCCTAGATATCCTGCACACTGTTTTTTCTATTTTTTTTTACTGCTTCGTTTATGCACGCATGACGCGGAAGTGACGTCACGAAAAAACAAAAAAAATATTTTTTGTTAATATTAATACTTGTGTAAAACAATAAAAAATATTTACTCTGTTATGTTTAACTGTTTTCTCACAATCTTTAGTTAAAAAACTCCTTAAATTTCGACAAAATTAGGTAAAATGGCCCTTAATAAGATGTAAACAAAAATACGTATATCAGTTCATATGTACTTTACAAGTCTTTTCAAAAATTATATTCTCTTAAAAATAGTTACTATCTTTTTTTCTCACAGAGAAAACTTAATTTTTAAAACACAGACAAATATGTGTATTAAATATCGTTACCTTAAATCTAAAAAGCCGTAACACTTTTTTTTTAATTTAATTTTTAAGCGTTTTAAAATTGGACATATTTTTTGGGAAATAACTATTTTATAAACGAAATTAAGAAAAGAGGACAACTTTTAAATCTAATATATGTGCTTTTTTAAATTGTTTTTGACTTCCCTTTAAAAAATTAAAAATGTTATGGTGTTTTGGACTTAAATCAACGATATACAGTGCCTCCAACGAATAATCGGACAAACGTTTTCGTTTTTTTTAATATAAAATACATCACGAAGAAGCTAGAAGAAAAATAAAATTGGTACGCCATTTTATTTCTAGATTTATTTTTATTATAATATGAAAAAAAACAACAACAAAAATTCTTGTAACTAAAACAATAACATATTAAAAAAAATACTCAATTTCTAATGTTCAACAAATAATCGGACAAAATTTAAATTCAATAAGTAATACGAAAAAAAACCAACATTGCAAATATTTTAATATTTCCTGGCATATCCCTTGGCTTGGAGTACTGCCTGGAGGCGATTGGGCATTGACTCAACCAAATTATTGCAGACCTCAGGTGGTATTGAAGTCCAAGCTTGCAATAGAGCATTTTTGAAGTCGGTCATGGAGTTGTATGGGCGAGTGTAAACTCTTCTCGCTAGTTCTTCCCACAGATGCTCAATCACATTTAAGTCCGGGGACTGAGCTGGAGTCTGTAACAGTTTGGGACAGTTGTGGATCAACCAAAGCTTCGCTACTTGTGAAGTGTGCTTGGAATCATTGTCCTGGTAGAACGCAAAGTTGTCTAAAATGCCCAATTTTTCTGCGCTCTGTTTAACATTTTCCTTCAAAATGCTTAGATAGACGAACCGGTCCATTTTACCATCTATAAAATGTAGGTTGCCTACCCCAGCACTGGACATACAGCCCCAAACCATTGCAAAGCCACCACCGTGCTTAACTGTAGCACGCGTGTTTCTCGGATCGAATTCTGTGTTTGTTTGACGCCACACATGCGGCTTTCCATCCGATCCGTGCAGGTTGAATTTGCTCTCGTCTGTAAAAAGCACCTTTAAATTAAAGCAAACAATTAGAATAAAAACATTATTGCCGTTTAAATCCAGTTATTACCATTTTCCAAAATAGGTTTGGTTTCAGCAAATATTCCTCAGCAAATTTTAAGCGCAGTCTTTTATTTTTGGAGCTAATAAAGGGTTTCGTCCTGGCGATTCTTCCATAGTAATTATGTCTAAGCAAGGTATTGCGGATTGTGTTCACGCAAACATCTTTTCCGTTGTATTTTTTTAATGACATTTGCAATTCCCTTGCGCTTTTAAAGGGATCTTTTTTAATGGCCACTACTAAGTTTCTTTCTTCTCTATCATTAAGAATTTTCCCTTGGCCTTCTCTGCTCTTGTATGAAAGCCTAAATTCTTCACGGTATCTTTTAATAATATCGTGGACCGTCGAACGACTTTTTCCGACCAATTCAGAAATTTTCCCGCACTGTCTTTCCCTCTGCATTTAATTTGATAATACGCTGTCTTATTTCAAAAGCGGCTTGTTTTCCTCTTGGAGCCATAACGCACTACACCCAACACTGCACCAATTTAAATTTACAACTGAATGCAAGCTAATAACTTAATAGACTAATATGCAAAAGAATAATTAGAAAAAAATCATTACTCTTAATTCTAACGGTGTTTTTGCGCTTGCTCTTTGTTTTGTCCGATTATTTGTTGAACACAAAAAACTAGGCTTTTTGCCTCAATTTAAACCGGTTTAGTCGGAATAAAGTGTTTTTGTTGTTTTTTTTACATGATCGTGCGAGCGCCAAACAAAGTAAATAAACGACACAACAATTTCAGCTTCTTCGTTATATATAATATATTTAATAAAACTAAAAAGTTTGTCCGATTATTCGTTGGAGGCACTGTACATTGTACAAAATTAAAATTAAGGCACATCTACGTGATCAATACTTAAATTGTTGCTTGTATTATTATCATATAATTCGTAGTTTTAAATTTTTTACTAAGTTTTCAGTTATTTGGAAGGTTTTGCAACATCTTTTTTGAATATCTAGCCGTGTTCAAACACGAAAAATCAAACTCTTTATTTTACGTCTTTAGAGAAGATGATTTCATCTTTAGAGAAGATGAAATATTTCATCTCCTATCAAATTTATCGCACGTCGTTGAATCCGGTCCAGAAGCTCCAAATATGATCTTGAAGCCCCTGCCCAAATGTGCGAATTGTACTCTATTTTCGGCCTAATATATGAGGTATAGATCAAACGAAGATCAGATGGAGTGAAGTATTTCTTTCACCGTTTTAAAAACCAAGACACTTGGCTGCTTCTTTTGGCACATCGAAAATGTGATCATTCCATCAAAGATCCGATTGTATTGATATGCCCAGAACGTCAAGAGCATTTGACTCCAAAAGATCTACACCGTTCATACTGAGGGGAGCTAAGGGGCAATTAATTCGCTTTTGGTTAAACAGACAACACTGGGTCTTGCTAGCACTCTATTAGCAAGATCCCATTCGGAGATTTTTTCAAGTCATTATTGAGTGTGTCAACGACAGAAGGTCGTTGATAAAAACCAGAAACAAAGTTGGCCATAGGACTGAGCCCTGCGGCACTCCTGCGGATTACGACACGGATTGTTCTGTTCCTAAGGAAACACGTGATCCACAGAGCAAAGTTATCACCGACACCACATGCAATAAGTTTTGACACGAGCGCTTATACCACGCTCGCTTAAACGCCCTTCAAATATCTAGAGCAACAACCCTGCTCTCACCGAATAAGTGAACACATTGGTTACATTTTTCGGTAAGGAACGCCATAAGGTCGCCAGTAGAGTGGGCCCTATGAAAACCATACTGACGGTCACTAAGCAGTTCATTGTGCTCCAGATAGTTCATAAAGTTGAATTTAATTATGCTCTCCCTAAATTTGGCGAGCGTAGAGCAATCGCTATGGGTCGGTAGTTTGCAGGGTTTGTGACATCGCCCTTTTTTTGTAAGGGCTGGACTCTTGCGACCTTCCAACAAAATGGAAATACTTCTGTCCTGTAGGAGATGTTGATCAGGTTACGCAAACGCCGAGACAGACTAGAAGCACAAGCTTTTAGCACAAGTGGTGGTATGCCATCCGGACCAGAGGCTTTGTCCTGCATATATCTCCTGCATTACAGAAGACGTACTTTCAACTAAATGCAGTGGCAGACTGCTCGCTGAGAGTATGGATTATGTGCAAACAATCCGGCCAACAGGTTCGCTTTATCAGTCCAGTCTGTGAAGATTTGATCATCTTTTATAAGAGCTGGAATAGTCGATGACGCCGATTCTTTACTATTTGAACAAATGACCAAAAGTTTTTGCTCCCTTTAGGGCAGAGAAGAACCTGTTCTCGGATGCGAGTTTCGTGAAGAAACTTTTCGCGTTTTCGCGTAAAATTGCATTACAGCGATCCCTAGCCTCAATGCGAAGAATTTTCGTGTCAGCATTCTTATCAGAGCGCCAATTATAAAAGCCGTCCTCTTTGGACATGACTGCAATCCTGCAAGTCCCTTTAAGCCATGAGTGGTCTCTCGGTTTAATGCTTCTCATCTTATTGGGGATGAAATACCGCAAACCCAATAAGATATTTTTTTGTACCATAACAGCCGCGGCATTCACGTTTTTGTCAGCGAAACATAATTCCCAACTGAAGTTGCGATAAAAATTATTTAACGCAGTCCAATTTGCTCTTCAATAAAACCATGAAGTCCTTTTCGGGGCTTCAGGCGTAGAGGTGCGAAGATTAGAATGTGGAAAAACAGCAGAATATGGTAAATGGTCCGAATTACCAAGAGGTGCGTTGACTCTCACATCGTATTTTTCATGATGCGAAGTCAGAGAAAGGTCTAAAATATTATGGCTATGCAAATCACTTCTTGGAAAAAAAGTTGGCCCCTTCACTAGTTAAATCAATTGGTTCGATTCAGCAATAACCTCAACATATTGCCCTTCAGGCGTTGTTTAGCCAGAGTGAATTTGAAATCGCCAGCTGCAACGATTTCACTATCAGGGAATAACTCCAAAATGTCTGAAATCGAATCAGACTGAGAGACTAGTTTTGTTAAAAGTAGGCTCCCTCCCTAAATTCGGACTTCTATAGACGTAGCAGAAATGTTGCACGAGCGAGCGGAGCCTGAAACTAACCCACATAGAGCTAAATTCCGGATCTTTCAGGCCCAGACACCGCTGGCACTGATAAGCTACATCCGAACGTATAAAAAGAGCGATGCTCCTATGCGAAGAAAACAATGGCAGTAATTGATACCCAGGAACATGAAAATCCAGTGGATCTGCATCCTCGCTTACCTGGGTCTATTTAGAGCACATTGTGCATAGACCGAGAAAAAATTCACCCTCAGTCCACGTATATTGCAAAAATCTATGCGAAAATGATTTGAAATTTTCGCACCGTGCAAATATCAATCAAATATGGTAAAAAAGGTAATTAGTTACAACTCATTATTAAGATTAAACTCTGTGGGCACAAATATACCAAAGGCCAGTGTTATACCTTCACCTTAGCACAATTCTGCCCACAGTGCAGCCTCACTCACAGTCGCAACTAATCGGAGAGGATGGAGGAGTTAACGGACACGAATAAACAACAATAACTTACGCGGAGAAGAGCATAGAAAAGCCCTTCGCGTGGTCAGTTCAAAAACGTAGACTTCAGCTTGTTGTTGTTGTTGTTGTTGTTGTTGCTGTTGGCCGCACTCTGCGAAGCGTCGTTGTTGTTGTTATGCAGTTGTTGTGTTTTTCCAAAAAAAAAATTATTTTTAATTTCTACATTTTCAATTCAGGAATGTACAAAAATTCAGATCCATTTAAAGAAAATACAAAAATAACATAAAAACGAAACAAAAAAATAAAATGAAAAGTATTATAAGAACTCCATAAAAATAACATAAACATAACATAAAAATAACATAAAAATATAAATATCAAATAACATAAAAACAACATAAAAATAGTATAAAAAAAACTAACAAATATTTAGAAAAAAATTAATGTAAAAAATTATTTATGATTCTGTATAGGTAATTTTTTGATATGACTAGATGTTCATTTAGAATTTACACCATTAATTACATTTGCTTGTAAATGAGATCTAGTATTGCAAATAGAATTTTATATTTCACGGCTTAATATGGCTTACGGCCTGCAAAGATGACGTACGTATGCATAAAAAAAAATTGCACAAATCAAGTAAACCGCACAAAACAAAACATGCGTTTAGTTGTCATTATTATTAAAGATGTCACATATTTACTTACTTCATATTAAAAAGGCATTACCAAATGATTCACTTAAAAAATTTTAAATTATGAAATTTTAAAGTTTACAGTTAAAATATATATTTTCTAACTGTTACAAAAAGCTGTAATTAAATCTTTCCCTTTTACCCCACAAACCTAATTTTTTAAAGAAATCCCTACAAAAAGGGAAAAATCCCTACACTTGGCATTACTGGTGTCCGCTAACAAAATAAAAATAAAGACACGGGGTCATGTGCTTTCGGGGTCAAAAGCAACAAAAGCATGCGCCTGAAAGTAAGGCCAGTGTTGGGAACATTGGCGATTTATCGTCATTTTGACGATTTTGGCATCAATTATGACGTGACGATTTTCTTAAATTTTGTTGCCGAAAATGACGATTTTTAGTTGACTCGTTTTGTTTACTATGATTTAGAAATTAGTTCATCTTTTTAGTGACTTGGACGAAGTAGAAATTTAATATTTCTGGAAAACAGTTTCTTCTATCAGAAGCGGGACACATCTTTAGCATTTCCCCTTATGGGAAAACTAATTTTTTATATTTTGTCCTTACCTAATCCATCAGCAAACATAGAACGACATTTTCTCAAATAAATTTGAACAAATCAGAAATGAGAAACGGCTTGGCACAGAAACTTTAAAAGGTATATTAAAAGATTATTTGAGAATGAACAATTCGTCATGTTATGATTTAGAAATAAAAAAAGAATTAATAATAAAAAAAATACAATTATAAAAATATATACAAATAAAAACTATTGTACCAATGTAGTACTTTACCTTTGATTTAGATTTTTTTGATCAAAATCACTAATCGAACTAATAATTTTTGTTGGCCTTTATTAATACATCTATTCAAGTTTATATATATTATTATATATTAAGTCAATGCCTTTTTAAAGATGCTATTTAATTTTTTATTTAAGTTTATGTATATTTATGTAAATAAATATGCTTTTGAATGAAGAAGCATTTATTGTAATACTGATTGCAGTGATTGGCGGTTTTGACGATTTTTCATGGTGTGAAAGTGACAATTTTTATTTAATTATTTTTTTTTTCATCCCATCACTGAGTAAGGCAACTACTCTCCGTCGGTTTTCTCAATTTGTCCTGTTAGTCGTTTTTTGTAGAGATGAGCGATCCGGTGATTTTTTTAAGAACTCAGTTCTTAGTGAACGTGATTTCAGAATCACCGTTCTTTTAAATGGTGACCGTGATCTCGCTTTTTACCACAGACATGAGAGATATCGTGATTTTTGAAGTGTAAGCGACTATGTATGTAAGCAATATGTTTTATGCGATTTAGTTAAAAATCGATGGCAAAATAGAAAACTATTATCTATTGCTTGAAATTTTATTTAATAATTTATTTAGTAACAACAGTAAAATACTGACGTATCATCTCAATATATACAAAAGATAGCCGAAAATAAGACACAGAGATAACACCAAATGCAAGCTGTTGATAATTTTGGTAGCCAAAGGAGGCGAGAATAAGAAGTCGTGAATAGCCAGAAACGAAACGTAGCTCTTTGTGCAAAAGGAACAGAGATAAAAATATATCTCAAAATCACTAATCACTGTTTCTTAAGCTGAGGTCAGACGATGATCGATTGAACGGCATACAATGAACTATTTCTACTCTCTTTCACATTTTGAATGCTGGTTGGTCAGACGGCAGTCTGAATTGCATTCAATTTTTGACATTTCATAAATTTTATTACTTTTTTTCCTCCTTTTTTATTTCGTACTATAAAAAATTGCTCTTATGGTTCAATTAGCCTCGCATAGCTTGGCAGCGCATGCAACGTATATAAACGGCTGGCACATGTCAAAAACAAAAAATTGTGATAACGTAACAAAACATAAACAAAACATAATTAAACATAGCACTTGGTCAAACAAATAACAGAAATAACTTTAATTGTAACTAAATAAATTTGGTTAATAACAATTTCAACACTTAAGCTCAATATGCACACATACTTAACACATACTTAAGCTCAGTATGCTGAAGAAACGCATAATGCAACTAACAAGGTGGTAGTGACAGTTCTTTTCGCGATTCGAGAAAACGAAATATATCCTGCTGTGTGTGAATATAGCTGCTTTGTTATATGTGAATATAGCCTGCTTGAATATAGCCTGCTCTCACTACCACCTTGTTAGTTGCTTCATGGTAGAAACGAAAACAAAATTCCCATAAGTACATTGAGTTTTTTGACAGCAAACAGGCAGCGGAATTATTTTTCGCTAGGCAGTACGATGTTGATAAAAAAATTTGCTCAGTGCTGCCAAGTTCACAATCATCGCGGAAAATCGACATTTAACAATAAACAAATAAGCAGTAAGTATGTGTTGGTGTTGAATTTGTTATTAAACAAATTTATGTAGCTTATTAATGTGTAGTCCTGCTTTTTATAGAATATAAAATTGCAGCAATAAAAATATGAATCTGTCAAGCAGAACAGCTAGTGCTTTTCCACCACACAAAAATGTTGCCTCAGCACCAAAATTTCGCGAATAGAATTATATGCCCAAAAATTGTCGATGCTACACCATACTAAGCTTTACTGATTGTTTTTTTGTTGCTGTATGTCAAATTTCCATGTTCAAAAATGAACAAATTTTGATTGCCCTACAAAGTGTTCATCCGCTCTCGCTCTCACTGTTTTTAGACAGTTTTGCATTGAAAGCAACAACAAAACATTTCGAACGCCGTTTAAACAATCATCGTCTGACCTCAGCCTTACAAAATTTGATCACGACAGTAACCAGTGATTTTCCAATCACCGTGATTAAATCACCAATTGCGATATATCGCTCATCTCGTTTTTTGTGCGCGCGTAAATCCAAATGTATTGTCTATGTCCGAGTTGTTGCATTACTATGATGTCTTAATTGCTCCACGTATAAAAATTTCTCCTAAGCCATTCATCTTGTTATCTTTATTTGAAATAAATATGAAAATTTAATAAATACACCAACAGCATAGCAGCAGCTCGGACATAGAAAATATACATACGTATATTCATACATAATGCATACTTATTTACTGCATACTGAGGTGGCGCTTGCAATCGTAAGTCGGTTTTGGCCTGTTGTAAGAATTTCCGCCAGCCTTTCCTATTTTGCGCTTGGTGACTCCAGTTGGAAGCTCCAAGTTTCGTCAGGTATTCCTATGCTTGGTCCTTCCAACGGAGATGCGGTCGTCCTCTTCTGCGTTGACCGCCGCTGGGTACCGAATCGAATATTTTCGTCGATTCGAAGAGCGTCGTCTTCTATCCGCTCAACATGTCCTAGCCAGCGAAGCCCCTCGATTTTTATGCGCTTTACTATGTCGATGCCGACGTATAGCTCATACAGCTCATCGTTCCATCGTATTCGGCAATCGCCATTGACGCAGATTGGTCTGTAGATCTTGCGAAGACTTTTCATCAGAGCTGCTCAACGTCCAGATTTGTGCTGCATAAAACAGGACGGGCATGATTAGTGACTTATAGAGCGTGACTTTTGTTCGTGGCATTTTGCAAACGATTAAAGAAAATTATATGCTTTTTCTGGTTTATTAAAAAATTCCATACGCGTTTATAATTTTGGCACAACGATATTTTCGTATGTATCTATTTTCTCTGTTAATGTTGTTGTTGTTCGTTATATACAACAATTGATCTTAACACATTTGTCTAACGGTAAAAGTAGAAAAATTTTCTCATGCACACAACAAAAGATATTAGTTAAAATCTAGTGCGTTTATAATTTTGGCACGGGGTGTATTTTTGAAGCGAAGCTTTATACGCCTCGTTCTGTGATTTGCTTGGAGTGAAATCTGAAAAATTTTCGCCAGATTTTTTCTTAGAATTTTATGGTTTCTTATTGCTTGCGTTTATTTCATCAAAAAAATTAAATACTTTAATATTAATATATATTAAAAATATTTCATTGCCCCTGTGGGGATTTAAACTCGGACCCAACTGCTCACGAGTTCTATACGCTATCCACCACTCCACCAACCTGTGTTAGAAATGGTTGTTGTCAATGTTAATTATAACAGAATCTATGCTACAGTAGATCGTTACAATATATCAATAGATAGGGGATTTTTATTCTCCTGCTAATGAGGCGAATTGCTGTTGTTGTTTGTAGAGAAACCTCTTTTCATTACATCGGTTTTACCCCTAACTCATTTGCCGTTTTGTTTACGTAACACACTTTCTTTTTGAACAATACAATAGTGAAAGGAAAAAACAAACAGAAGCAATATTCAAGTATACTAAATCGAGTACACACTTGTTAAGTTGAAGATATAGCTAAAAATTCTGGATTTCAACAGCACTCTCAAGCATCGTTCACTTAAAATCTGGACGCACTAATTCTAACATTTCAACGAAAATTGTTATTTAGATGTAAGATATATGTACGTTACATATATTAAGCCGTATCGAAAAAACGTTTCTATGTTATCGCCTTGTGGCGGCCGTGGTTTACTGGTTGAGGTGCGTGGCTGGTATGCGATAAAATCCAGGCTCGGATTCCATCTGACATAGAATATTTTTTCAATTGTATTAATTTTTCCGTCCAGCCGTCACATACCTGCAGACAATGGCAAGCCTCAGAGAGTAAAAACTGTAATGTAAAGCTTCTTGAGAACATGAGCCATTCGCAGTCGGCATAAGGCTTGTAGGTCCAGTTCTCGATCATTTGTTTTCAAACATTTCACAATACGCACAACAATAGAAACTCGGCCGAAGTCTTTTAATGGACTGAAATGGCAATTTCGTTTTTTTAATGTTACCGCATTATTTATACAGTTATGTCGAGAAAATTTCGGAAGTATACATATTGTTTTTTTTTTGCGCTGCAAAAACAGCGGAACCGGGTTTTTTCCATTGCTCGATTATTTACTGTCCGATTATTTAGTTCTGTTCTTAATGATTTAAAGAAAAATTTTGTGCTGTTTATTCATATTCATATATGATACATGAATGGCATGTTGTAATTAAATTTGCTACTTCCGCACAGTGTAATGAGTGTGACAAAATTAGAAAAAAATGTTGCAAATGTTGCAGTAAGCAAATATATAGCTTAGAGTCTTAATTATATGAATCTAAAATAACTTTGCGATATATTTCCATTTGTGGATTGTATGCTTTTTATATGCTGCCATGAAAATTTAGCGAAATTTAAGTTTTTACAGTTTTGTACTAAACATTTTCCAAAATCGGAAAAGTTTATTATAATTCAAATACAAAACTTTAACAAAGATAAATTTGACAAGTTTTTGCCAAAATTAATACAGGTAAAAGAATATATAAAAAAATTTCAATATCACAAAAAAGGTCTTAGAAATCTGAAAAAACCTATATACAATTAAATAAAAAGAACATTTTTGTTGTTCTTTATATTTAAATATGTTTTATTACAACTCTTTTTGAACACAGTTCCGAAGGTTCTACTAGGACAACTCAAAATTAAGAATTTTATGACGTTTTTTCTAGAGCATGTTCTGGCGAAAATGCGAATTTTTATATCAAAAAATAACAAATTTTTAATTTTTTCATGACGAATGCTACATATATGTATGTAGAGGCCGTTCGTCCTCTTGTCGGTCTTACACAAATTTGAAAAATAAAATTTTATTGAACGCTCGCCACTAATGGGTTTAAGCAAAAAGACATTTTAATTTTTTTATATATTTAGTATGTTTTAAAACAACTCTTTTTAAACACATTCCCACAGTTTTTTATAGGACAACCCATATTAAAAGATTTTATGACCCATTTTCTGGAGCATATTTTGACGAAAATGAGCCACATTTAAGTACCAAAAAATATGTCAAGATAACATTCCTTCCCTGCGCAAACTTCTTTGAAAAAGCTGTAATTTTCAACCATTTCGATTACTGTAGATGAACAATTTGTAACCTAACTTAATAATTATTGTGAAGGTAGTAGTCTTGTGTAATGAACAATGGCTTCATATTGGCTTATAGCCTTTAAAATATGGACGGAAAACGAAAAATGCACCAGAAAACGAAGATCATCTCAAAATATTGGAAGAGAATAGGAAAAGAATTCAAAGAGAATGCATAGAAAAGATGGGCCTAATTGTCGATAGAGTCAAAACTGGGTAAGGCATCTCAAATGATGGGAACACAGCCAGAAGGCTCTTTTCTGATTACAAGTTATTCGCAAGTATTTTAAAAGTTGATAGTGAAATAATAAAAAATTTCAGATTGATTTTACGGGCATTATCTAGCGGTAAATTGATTAAAAAATAAACTTTCAAAGCCTTGTTAGATCGTACTTTGGAGTTATATTAAAAATATTACGACTGGTATAAGATGCCGCCTACAGTACATAAAATTCTGGTTCACGGAACTGAAATAATAGATAACTTTAATTTACCTATAGCAATTCTTTCAGAATAAGCTTTAGAAGCTAGTCTAAGGAGTTTAGAAAAATGAGGTTAAATCATACTTGTAAAAATTCCAGAGAACAATCCAGTAGATATTTTTTCGTTGGGTTATTATTTTCGTCAGATCCTTCTATATATTCTCATGGAAAAGTATTGAAAATTAAAATAAGACATGATAATGAAATCGATGAATTTATTTTAAATGAAGATCACGATACGAATGATGACACAAGGGATTTCTTTCCTGATCTCCATTTCTCTGAATATGTGCTGAGTGACTCCACGGATTACATTGATTACAGTAAATAATTTTTTTTTCTTAATTTTTTCTCTTAAGATTTATTTGGAATTTGAACAATCCTATATATTAAAAATAAAAATTATTTTTTTAATTAATAAACTGTACCGAATATAGAATTTTGTACGGGAGGTAGGAGAAGGCGTGGCAGATCATCGTCAAATTTGTACATGATTTTAAATTGAATCAAGTCAATATTAAACAAGTTCCATAGAACTCGTTACACTGTGCGCCGTTACGGATGAAGAACGTCTGGGTCTCTTTTTTGCTAGGCTTGATAACTGACAGCGTTACAGTCTATTCGAGTCGCAGAAAGATTTCGTTCAACAATGGAGACTTCCTTTAAAAGTAAAGAAACAATTGGTACTTAGTTCCAGTTGGATTTTGGATTTTGCCACTACGAATTGTTATATTAAAATTATTGTAAGACTAAGAAATCGGACAATAAAAACCGACAAGGAAAGGTCTCCAGCTGACACTCTCCGATTTTATTGTTTTTACGGATATGTCAAAGAGGGATCTAAGATTGACGTATTTTTTTTATACGTGCTCAATCGATGGCTTTGGGTTTCAAAACGGCGCACAATGTGCCTTTTTCAATTTTAGCGTGCCAAAAGTCCCAAAAATAAAATATTGAATTTTCAAAAAAAAAAGACTTATTTTACAAAAGATATATATTTATGTAATTACAAAACAATATCGAGAAGTCAAAGTAACTATTTCGTTTTATTTTTATTGTCGGCATATTATTGACGACAAATTTTTTTGTGTAATTGTTTTACTAAAATTAGCCTTTTGTACCGAGCACTCCTAAATCAAATAGTCAGCTTTGGCATATATTATATATATTTAATTTATTTATGAACAAATATGAAATAAATTTAGTATGTTTTTATGCCCTGAAAAGAGTACAAACATTATTTCTTGTGATTTTTTTTTTGGAAACAAAATGTAACTCAAAATAAAATTATAGTTTATTTCGGATACTAAAATTTATAAAAATTGCTCAGTATCCTTTCGTAAACAAGAATATTTACTTATGTCAGAACTGAACTACATTCTGCCAAATTTTGCCAAAAGTTAACCTGTTTGGCCACTTTCATTTACACATCGTCCCTACCATTAACATGCAATAAAAAATTATTTGTTTTAATATTTTAAGCCTATGCTTAACGACTTTGACTATACAGCAACTCTACATAAAAGCTTAGTTTAGATGTTCAAATGTAATTGAAGCTCTAAGTGAAGATTTAAATTTTTTAAGAGGAACCGTTGCTTGCGCAAAAATAAAGCCTTCTGTTTCTGATGAAGTATTAAAAAAAAATGCAACATCTTTGGCATTTGTCCGAAGAAACAATAGCTTTATTATTTTTCGCTTCACATGTTCCTATCCATGTCAAAGAGAAAAGACCAAACACGAAATCAACTGAGCCAAATTTAAAATTGCTTGACATTCGAAAATTTTGTAAGCCTACAGCATTGTGAAAATATGATTTAATTGATTTTATTTCGAAAAAGACACATGAATCTTCGTTAGCTTTAATATTTCCCCAGAATTTTGGGAATATCATCTTTCAACGTTGGAGTACAATAAACATTTTCGAAAAGGTCGAGAATTATTCGTAATAAATGACAATGCTGAGAGAGAAATTTATAAAATATTTTAACAAAATGATTACGAATAACGCGGAAGAGAAGCAGTGTTTACTACAAATTGTAGAATCGTACAGAACGAAATTCCCTATATACACAAAATTTAGCTTAATGTAGATATATGTATTAACTACTTGGCACATATTTTCAAAGAAAGGTTTTGCCTTAAATTGATTTTATGATTTATTTAGTAACTTATGCGGAATGATATAAGGAAAATTTAAAAACTGTATTAAAAAAAACTAAAGTATATAATTTGGTAAATTTTATTTTAAATGAAACTTATAAATTTATAGTTAATAACTTTGATAAGCTCCAGGCCAAAATTTATTAGCATATATTCTCAAATTAAGATTAGCCCAAAAGACTTCGATTTGACGAAGTTGCGGCAAGTTGGGAGGGTTATTCTTCTTAAGTACATAAGGTATCGATGCCTATCCATAGGTTCTAAGCTCTGTTGAAAGTAATGCCTTGATACAAGATCAGGCCAAAACACTATATTTTTATTGTTGTGTTTCCTTGCCACTGATCACCCTCAAATGTGAAATAGTTCTCGTCATCCATAATGCAAAAAAATTTTTAACCAAATTTGTCAAACGTACTTTTTGGACACATTATTGAGCTTCCGACACCATTGGCTTACTTTTTCGTGACCTTTTCTAGATTCCCATTGATATAAGATACTTCTTCACTGCTTTGCCATCACGTTGAACTTTTTTCTCCAAATTTCTGTACGATTTTGCCACTCTTCCATCATTTATTCGCCTTAGCTTAGATCTTGTCGCAGGATCATTTAATGTGACTCTTTTACATACGTTGCCAAGATGTTGTAGAAGGTTCGGCGATTGATTCTATCTTCAACAATATGAGAAAAATTATCCACCTATGTCCAATCAGAATAAGATTAAAAAAAATTACAAATTCTCACACGACGTTGCTTTTCTTTTTTCGAGATTTTGAATACACCTAAGAAGTCACCAGCATAAAAATTTAACTTCTTGTCAATATCACATTGGTCTCTTATATAAATATCGATAAAAACGCATCATTTCAGTTATTGATGTTTTTTCAAGGTTCAAAAAGATGTCCAGATTTCATTCCGCATACGTTGTATAAGAGAGTCCTAAATAACAAATATTGTTATATTTTAGATGTATTTAAAGAAAACACTATAACTCTCTTTTTTATTTTATTGAAAAGGTTATCAAATTTAGAGATAGACAAAATTATCACTTAACCCAAAAAAATACCTTTGTATGGTTTTTATCATAATTTTGCTTTTATTTAATAAAATGCGAATTTTTGCTATTTTTAGAATTTTCAATAGATTTGCGACACGACTTTTTGTTATACAACCGTCCTAAAATTTAGCACAGGTCATTTTAAGATGGAAAGGCAAATATCTAGCCCAATTGAAACATCTACAATGAATTTTGAAAAACCTCCATACAGCGAAGAACACGTATACTAAAAACATTATAGGTAAATAAATAATTATATAAATTAAAAATGCAATAGCAAAAACTACTTCAAAAAAATATTCCAACAAAAATAAATTCTGTAAATCTGACAAGAATAAACATAGTACTACTTCATTGTGTCCATACCTTTCAGCACGCGAATTACGCAAATACGTCTGCAGCTTCCCTCGATTTACATATTCAATTATAACAAAAAACGGATCCTTATCCGTACAACAGCCAAGCAGACGCACAACATTTACATGCGCCTCTAGAGTCTTCATTACCTGGAATAGAAATGTAAAAGAGAAGAAAATATTAGACAACATATATAATAAACAGTAAAACATTCAAACTTAAACAGACACATAAACATTGACGTAATAGAAATTTATAAGCAAATATCTAAATAAATATATATGTCAAAAATATGCTGAGCGCACACTTCCGTTCATACACAACACGTACACACACACAAGCATAAAGACATTATTATTGAAAAATTTTATTCAAAATTTTTGATATTAGCACTTGGGAGCATGGCTGGTTGGTGTTTTGGGAATGAAGTTTGAAGGCATTGTTATCACACCGCAATACCAAACACCACGCATATAGTTACAAACATACTCAAAATCGCTTTATAGGTGTTTAACAATGCTTCTATTATGCTATGTTTGCATGTATTTATCAACAACACAGATATCATCATGTCTGCTGATATGACTACAATTCCGTTCCCATATACTGTGCGCAGCAGCAACGTCAAGTATGATAGCAAGACTTCTCCACGAAAAAATTTGATATTCAGTCCCGCCCCGAAGGTTGTGCTTGGCTTGGAGTGATGCGGTTCACCTAAATTCCATGTTAGTGAATTGAAACTCCTAAAGGCGATGAGATTTCATTGCTGTATTTATTATGAGATTAAATGTTCTTACACAAAATAAACTCGCGTAAATACAATTGGCTCGTAAAGATCTTAAATAGAAAAAGTTTTCATTGTTGAATTCTAATTGCTTTGTATGCATGAATTTGGAAATGTGGTATTTAAATGTAAAATAAAGCCGTTACTTTTATTAAATCTTTGAAATTAAAAGGTCGAAAAATAATTAGTTTCATTTGAAAACGTTATTATTAGTTTATTAAAGTTATTAAAGTTTACCTGTACTAAGCTAATGCTCAAACTCGTTCTGCAAATTGTACAATGTAATTACAAAGTTTCAAGCTTCATACCTTTGATATTGAAAACTTGGAAGGCAGCATAATAAAGAGATAACAGGAACTTTTGTGGACTCATAAGGAAGAGCATGAGTATCTAGCATACAAATCAAAATTGATTTTATTGTATTTTCCATAGTTGTCATCCTACTTCTACTAACTTACTTACTTTGGTGGCCATAACAATTCGTGTTAGGGTTTCGGTCGACCTCATCAGCTCTTGCCAGGCGCCTCTGCTTTGGGCGCAAATTCTCCAATCAGATACACCAAGTGCGGCCAGGGCTTCCTCGACCTGGTCCATCCATCGGGAGCATGGTCTCCCTCGTTGTTGTCGGCCAACGACATTTGCCTCGAGCAACCTTTTCGCTGGAGCTTCGTCGTCCAAACGATGGACATGACCCAGCCACCGTAGTCGCTGCACAGTTATACGCTGAACTACGCTAATGTTTTCGTAGAGCTAATACAGCTCGTGGTTCATTCGGATGCGATAGTCATCGCCGACTCGAACAGGACAGAAGATTTTGCGAAGGACTTTTATCTCGAACACCCCCAGAGCAGCTGCGTGAGTTTGCGAAACTACTCATGCCTCACCGCCATAAAGAAGCACAGGTAGAACGGACGTCTTATCGCTCGAGTGAGGGTTCTGGAACTTAGTAGCTTCCTGAGCCCGTAGTAGCACATATTAGCAATTGTTGTTATTCACTTTATCTCCAGGCTAACACCATTGTTGTTATTAATGGCGGTGCCAAGGTATATGAACTCCCTGACATCTTCAAAGTTTTAGCTACAGGAACACACGTGGGAGTCTAGACGCCGCGCTCCATTTGTTTTACCCTCGTTTATCGTCAAACCCACTTTGGCTGGTTCCGATAACGGTGAAAGCAACGGTAACATTTCTTTTGGATCT
>OU612043.1:134521097-134614625 GCA_914767935.1 Coremacera marginata
TGTGTTTGTGCTGTTTCAGTGTCTAATGAGGCGGGTTTGATTCGGTCTAAGTTGACTGTAATGTTAGTATTATTTTTCCGTATTCTGAAAAGTTTTGGTGTTTTCTCAATAACTTCGAAGGGACCATCGTACGGCTCTTGGAGAGTTTTGCGAATTGTGTCATTGCGAACGAAGACAAATTTGCAAATACTGAGTGCTCGAGGTATATATGATTGGAAGTTAGAGTTATGATGTGCAATGTTTGATTGTTTATTTTCTACGACCTCTTTGAGCTTGGACAAGGTATCCGACGAATTAAAATTTTTACTGTCGTGTATTACTATTTGTTGGGGTAACCTGAGATTTGGACCAAATACCATTTCAGCAGGTAAAGCCGTAATATCTTCTTTGACCGTGGACCTGAGTCCCAGAAGAATTAGTGGCAGCTCTGTGTACCAGTTTGTTTGATTTTTGCTCGCTATTAAAGAAGTCTTGAGCTGTCTATGCTTTTCGTATGCATTCCGTTAGCTTGTGGATGATAAGCAGAGGTGGTTATGTGTTTGCGTCCTAGATTTTTGACAAAGTTTTTAAATGTTGCGGACGTGAATTGAGGACCTCGATCAGAAACAATTTCCAGAGGAACTCCAGAACGTGAAATGTATTTCCTATGAAGTGTTTTTTTTTTCATTTTTTTATTTTATTCGCGAAGGGGGAACCTTCAAAAGGCGCCACCGTGCAGGTGGGAGTGTGCGATTCTTACGCACTAAACCTAACCTCCGCATTGAATCGTCGTCCCTGTATAAGCCCCGTGGGACCGCCGCAAAGCATGACTTCACGGAGCATGGGAACAGCACTAAGCTGGAAACTGATGGACTTGTGTCCGTATTCTAAAAGATTTGGTCATGGGCTTGTCTATAAACTCAACCTTATCTATTTCGCAAACGCTCAACTCTTCGCAGTTCGTCGATAATCAGTCGTGCTAGGGTGCTAACCACTGACCAGTTAGCTTCATTTCTCAGCATAAGGGTAACCAAGTTTTGATCAGTCACCGCTTCGCCGAGACTGACCGAAGCCTCAAGTCTGGCATTTTGGAACTTGGGGCACTCGAAGAGGACATGGGCCGCGTCTTCTGGTATACTTCCCTCGCAATGGGTACAATAGGGATCTGCTACGTGCTTGTATTTGTGCAGATATGCCCTGAAGCAACCGTGCCCGCTTAAAATCTGCGTAATGTAGAAGTTCATGGAGCCGTGAGTTCTACCAAACCAAGCGGTAATGTTAGGGATGAGCTGATGAGTCCATCGACCCTTAACTGAGCTATCCCAGCGATCCTGCCACTTTAGCAGGCTTCTCTCCCGTGCGAGTCTTTTGCGAACTGTTGGGTTTTCGCTATTGGCTTCGAACAGCGTTTCCTCTACTAGAAGGTCGATAGGTATCGAGCTTGCAAGGACTAATGCTGCATCCTCGGAAACTGTTCTGAAGGCACAGCATACCCTGAGTGCGCCAAGTCTATGCACTGATTCAACACCACGTCGGTATGACTTCGTTCTCATTGCTGTGGCCCACACCGTTGACCCATACATCACGATGGATCGTACTACATTAAGGAGTAGTATCCTGCGCGCCTGTTTGGGGCCTCTCGTATTCGGCATCATTCTCGATAAAGACATGCATGCGTTGGATGCTTTTTTATGGGCATACTGGAGATGCTGCTTAAATGTTAATCGGGAGTCAATCATCACGCCAAGGTATTTAATGCATTCCTTTGATTGCACCAGCGTCCCATTAACATTGATGCTTGCAACTTCCATCTTTTGCGGCTGCTTATGAGCACCGCTTCGGTTTTATGTTCGGCTAGACAAAGACCTACTGACATAAGCCAGTTATATATAATGCCGATCGCCACACTACTGAGTGCCTCGACTTCTTCAAGATGTTTTGCAGTGGCCACAACCGCTAGGTCGTTCGCAAAGCCGACGATCTTAACGCCTGTGGGAACTGCGAGTCTAAGGACGTCGTCATACATAACGTTCCACAGCAGGGGCCCTAGGACTGACCCCTGTGGGACACCACCGGAGACGTTATACACCATTATCCCCTCGTCTGTTGCATAGCGTAGTATTCTACCATCGAAGTAGTTCGATAATATCTTAGAGAGGTAGCGTGGAATTTCAAATTTTGCGAGCACTTTCATTATCGTATCCCAGTTTGCGGAATTAAAGGCATTTCACACATCCAGCGTTGCCACCAGGCAATACTGCTTTGCCCCCTTCTTCCAGCTAGTGCCTTCAATAGCTTTACTTGCTATGCTTGTAACCAGTTTTATGGCATCGGACGTAGAGTGACTCTTTCGGAAACTAAACTATTGGCTCGAGAGTCCTCCTCTGGATTGTATTGCTTCTTCGAGGCGGTTGTTCAGCAATTTCTCGAAGATCTTGCCTATCGTGTCGAGCAAGCATATAGGTCGGTAGGCTGAGGGATCCTCCTGAGAGCCGCTACCTTTTGGTATTAGCACAAGCTTTTGCGGTCTTCCATTGTGCGGGGAATATGCCCTCTGTGAGACAAGCGTTATACAGCTGTACGAAGGCTTGTGTTTGGGCTGCAATGGCCATTTTTAGCGCGCGGTTCGGGATTTTATCTGGCCCTGGGGCCTTCTCGCTATGAACAGTGCTGGAAGGCTTATGACCGCTGTTTGCGTGCCTGCATAGGCTTTACGGAGTGATTTCACTCTTGTCACCTTTAAGTCGCCGAGCTGCTTTTGGACTGCGCTGCAGACTTCATCCGGTGTTGTAACCTCGTCAAGATCCTTGATCTCGACCTGTGGTTCTTCCGTGAGAGTCCTCGTTTTGGCTTGGCCATTGAAAACCATATCAAATTCTTTCTTCAGCTCCTGGGTTGACTGGGTGGTTGCGCGCTTAAGCTGGATAAGTACTTCACCTTTTTCAGTGCGCCTTACTCTCGAAACGTTTTCGCCGAACTTTTCAAGCGATTTTTCCTGTTTCATCCGCATGATGATATCGCTATATGAAAGCTCACCTGCTTTTGCTACGACGATTGCATCAGGTCTAGCCAGCTTCTGAGGCGGTTTTTTGCGTTTTTTGGGCTTTCTAGAGACCTTTGTCCAAGGCTCAACCATTCGCTTTGCCGGAGTTTTTGGCAGAGGAGACGAATTAGCCACTTCGCTATAGGATGGCTTTAGAGCAGTCTCTTGGACAGCAAGCTGCTGCAGTCGAGTCTTTTTTGGCGGAGGTTTCCGCGAGTCACTGCAGCGTTCGCTTGCTCTTTTTGGAGTAGCCTTGGAGCCATGCGCAAAAATTGGGTCCGTCTGAGAGTCCTTATGGACTTGTGAAGCACTCGCGTTGACCTTTTTCTTGTTCGCGTAATCGGCGAACAGCTCAATTGAGAGGTCTTCACAGGCCAGATTTGCCAGTCTTATAAGCTTCTGGATCTCATTGTGGACGTTCGATTTGGTTTTGACGAACTCTGCCAGACCTTGTATCAGTGTCTTCACTTTGACCAGCTTTTTGATGACAGGGTCATCTACACTGACGCTTGCTGCTGCTTCAGGGGTTGCCTTGATGACAGGCTCTCTATGCTGCAGCTTTGATCCTTCGGGTGTGCCTTTAGTTGGCGATCGCTGAACCTTTGAGCTCATTTTAAATGGGTTCTCGGTTGTAGTGTTGCTGCTCGTAGCTTTGACTGGTGCAGCGGCCGAGTGCGCCACCGCTGCAGCAGTTTTTGGGGCAGAAATGTTGTTTGAGGCCTCCAGAATCCTTGCCTCGACCGTGGGATTGCCCACGGGTGGATTTCCACTACTGTGGTTTCCACCTGGAGTAGTTGCGTTATTAGACGACATTCCTGGTAAATGGTTTATTTTCGGGGTGACCTTCCCTTATCCGTTTATACCTACAGACAGGTGTGAATACTGCCGACCGCTACGGTACAGACGCAGACCAGTGAGCCGCCCACTATGGGTCAAACGCTTCTGGGTTTTTTGGGTTTCGCCCCTCTCATCCGCCACCATGCTGCCGGTTGGTAGCACAGCGCCCAGGTGCCACCACGGGGAGGCACTTGCCATCAGACAAGCGTGCTAGCACACAAATATTTATGTGGTAGCATGAGAGTAGACTTGGAGTTTAACTGTGAATATCGAGCTGGCTCCGCCAGGTTGAAGCAAACAGACTCTTTCACCCCCTTTCAAAACAGCTCGTGTACCTGTTTTCTCAAAAACCTGTTTTCGTAATGTTTGTGGTATTTATGGACGTGTTTCTGTATTTGTTTGTTCCCACCAAATTTTAATGTTAAGTAGTGGAATGTGTATTTGCTTGAAATTGTAGGTATCTTTGTTTAATATTTCCTGAAGTTCTGAATCTTTTGTCTGTTCTCGGTGTAGAGTTCTGAGATTGATATCTGAGGTTGTAAAAGCCTCTATCTCAGCTCGTGAAAGTGCGTCTGCTACGACGTTGTCTATACCTTTGATGTGTCTGACGTCATTGGAAAATTCTGCAATAAATTCTAGGTGTCGTGTTTGTCTTGGGCACAGACTAGTATATACCCAGACAGTGCATCACTCACTCAATCTCGAATGTGCAGAAGCTCGGTGACATGGCGATAAGCACATTGCGAATTGGGATGGACAAGCAACTGCGAAGCAGCGAATTGATGTTGCTAGCGTTGGCTGCAAATGGTTGATAGAGCACAATATCTCTCTCTCTGTGTATCTGTCAACAATGTTGGCGAGAAGCCTTTTTATATATACTTTTCCTAGGAATTCAAAGCAGACGGCTGGCTTATTTGTTTACTTTTTTTTTTGCTGGTTTTTGTTTTCGCCATTGGCTTGGTTTTTTTTTTGCTGCTTTTTGCTATTTGCTTGGGTGGATTTTGTCGATCGTCAAAAATTATATTTTTACGATTTTGTCTATTTTGAAGTTATAGAAAAATCGCTGTAACTTCTTTATTTCTAAATAGATTCAAATGCACCCAAGGACAAAATGTTGGCGAATTTAACCATATTTAATAATAAATAAATAATAAAATAAAATAAAAAATAAAAATAAGATAAAAAAAAAAATAGAAATAAAAAAAGTATATGCCAGAAAACGGCAATTTAAGGATTTTTGGAAAAAAAGTCAAGTCGCAACAGCTGTAACTATTATATCCGATTTTCGGTTTTTTTCATTTTTTGCACAAAATACCTCAAAAACTGTTCTTAGTGGATATCTTGTTTGCATTTTTAAAAATTTTAGTTTTTGGATTGTTGAGAGCTTTTTATTGTAAAAGAGAAGCCTTTTTTATATACTTTTCTTTGGAATTCTAAGCCGACAGCTGATTTCCTCGTTTACTTTTTTTTTTGCTGGTTTTTGTTTTTGCTGCTGTTTGTTAACTATTTGTTGGGGTGGATTTCGTCGATAGTCAGAAATGATATTTTTGGCAATTATGTGAAGCATAAACTTATAGGAAAATCGCTGTAACTTCTTCATTTCTGATTTGATTTAAATGCACCCAAGGACAAAATTTTAGCAAATTTTACCATCTTTTAGCTGAATAAATTTTTAATTTTTTTGCTAAATTTATTCATAAATTTTTTGATCTTTCAATTTTTACCCGCTAAAGAAATGAGCAATTTTTTTGTTCAATAATTTTTTCACCGATTTTTTTAAAAAAAAATTGGTATTTTTAATTAAAGAAATAAATTTTGGATTTTAAATTTTTAGCTGCTAAAGAAATGATGCAAATTTTTCCCATGTTCAAAAATTGTTCCTTTCGATTTCGAAGCAATTTCTGATCTATAAAATTTTATCTGCTGAAAATAATACAAACATTTTTCTTCTTCACAAAATGTTTGCAAATTTTACCTTTATCTTTAAAATATATCATAAATATAGAATATCATAAATTCAATTGGTCTAGTTGCCAACCAGGGACATATGCAGCTTTTTTATTGTTTTGCTGTACTTATTTGTTTACTTGTTTACTTTTTTTTTTTGCTGGTTTTTGTTTTTGCTGCTGGCTTGGGTTTTTTTTTTTTGCTGCTGTTTGTTTGCTATTTGTTGGGGTAGATTTCGTCGATAGTCAGAAATGATATTTTTGGTAATCTTGTGATTTTGTCTATTTTCAAGCATGAACTTATAGCAAAATCGCTGTAACTTCTTTATTTCTGATTTGATTTAAATGCACCCAAGGACAAAATTTTAGCAAATTTTACCATCTTTAAGCTGAATAAATTTTTAATTTTTTTACTAAATTTATTCATTTATTTTTCATGTTAAAACTATGCTTACTAAAGTAATTCTATTAATTTTGTATGTTACACCTAATTAAACTAATAAAATTAATTTTACATATTCTTATTTCATATTTTATCGACTAATAAATCTTGAAATATATTGAATTTATTTCAATTTATGTACATATTTCTAAATGCATTTAATAATTCAATTGGTCTAGTTGCCAAGCAGGGACATATGCAGCTAGACCAACTACCTTTTATTGTTTTGCTGTACTCATCATAAACTGTACAGCGTTGCTGATCAGTACCGTTAGGATTATTTGTATATCTGATTTTGCAGTATCTGCAAACTCCAAACAAATTTCCTTGCAATGTTGCTATATATGCACCTGCAAAGTGATATTTCTTTCTCTTTATGTCTTAGTGCGGTCGAGAAAGCATCTTTTTGTGTTCCGTGTTTTTAGCGTTTTCCAAAATTTTTAAAAAAGTTTATTGCCGTTTTGAACGTGTCTTTTTTTTTAAAAACTAACGTGTGTGTTTTCCCAATTTTAAATTGTAAAAATTGTACCAATCTGTTTTTTTCAAAACAAACTGAAACTCTAAAAAACTTTTAAACTGTGTTAAAAAAAAAAAAAAAAATGGCACAACAATACGAGTGCTATGTAAGAAATTGCGACCATACTCCTAACATTTTTTTAAATCGTATTCAAATGTTTCGGTTCCCAACCGATCCATTATTATTAAAAAAATGGTGCGCAAATTTGAAAGTAATGCATGCAGGGTATATTAATACCAGAAGCAGAGTGTGCAGTCGACATTTTGACTCTTCATGCATTGGAAGCCGCAAATTGAATGAAGGTTCAATTCGCACCTTGAATCTTGGTAAGTAAAAACAGTTTAAAATATTTTATTTAAATTTAAATTCTTAAAATAAATATTAAACTTTCAAAAATTTAAATTTCGGTTGCGTACGGTGCACATTGGCAATTTAATATTTTATTTAAAATATTATATTATATATTGCACAGTGGGAAAATATTTTATTTAAAATAAATTATACTTTCAAAAATTGAAATTTCGGTTGCGTTCGGTTTATACGGATTATGAGCACCTTTGATTTATAATTTGATAATTTTAAGGTCACAACGATGGCAACATATATTTGCACGAATTGAAGTGCGCGCTGCAGGAATCCGTAAGGAGATGCGATATTGTTGGTTGTGGCAATGATTCACGCGATGGCAGAATGTACGCATTCCCAAAGTGCCCAATTCGGCACCAAGCTTGGGTCGAGGCTTGTGGCTTGGAAGAAAAAGAAAAAAAAAACTTGCGCATATAGTCACATATGACCCAGCTGCTGGTCCACTCAAGTGACCAACGTACGTGACTCGAACTAGCGTTAGTTGCATGGTTGACACTTTTCGTGAGAACCATGCAGCTGCATCATTATTATGTCAACACTTTTCGTGAGAACCATGCAGCTGCATCATTATTATTTCAAAGAATTATATTTGTATGTTAAATGCAGAAAGCATCAGAATTATATATGTATGTTGGATGCGCTTTATTAAGAATAATAATTATGTATGTATGTATGTTTAAGTTAGCTGTAAGATGTTTTGAATAATAAAGATCAGTTTAAGAACAACTCACAAACTGAACAGTTTGTTTCATTTAATATAACTGGCGACGAGGAAAACTATACAAGATTCGGCAACGAAATTAGCAAACAGTTTGAAAAAACTTCAACATTTAAGTGAGATCAATATAAATAAATTAATAAAATACGAAAACTATACAAGATTCGGCAACGAAATTAGCAAACAGTTTGAAAAAACTTCAACATTTAAGTGAGATCAATATAAATAAATTAATAAAATACGAAAACTATACAAGATTCGGCAACGAAATTAGCAAACAGTTTGAAAAAACTTCAACATTTAAGTGAGATCAATATAAATAAATTAATAAAATACGACTAGAATAACTCAGATGATAATAAAAAAGTGAGAGAAAAATCAACTGCATGAATCTCAATGTTATAAAAATTGTGTCAAGTGTTGGAACGATTACTACAAATCTTCATAAATTTGAAGTGAAAACATAGAAGAAATTAACTAAATTCATATAAAAAAAAAAAAAAAAAAAAAAAAAAAAATACTCGCTCAAAAACTTAACAATACAAAAATACACAGCAAACAGTATGAGCAAAACATTATTTAAACGAAACTTTACAACTAAGAACAAAACAAGAGCAGTGAATTTACAAACATCGCCACAACATCAACAGCAACTCTAGACAACATCAACAACAACCACCTGATCAGCGGTTACAAACTCAGCTAATAAAAAAAATTATACAAGCAACAGCAACAGCAATAGTGATAAAACTCAACAACAAAACAACGAAAACAAGTATCTTCAGCATCGTAAGAGAAAAGAAAAAAAAAGCGGATTATTAAGTAACTAAATATATTTTCTTAACTTGTAAGTCCTTAATCTTATCAAGAATAGTTTAAAGAAAAAGAAAAACAAAAATATAGAAAAAAAATTTTTTAAAATAATAACATAAGCATTATTATATCTATATTTATATTTTAAAATGGAGCAAGCATTAATAAATAATTTCAATTTAATAATAAATTGCATAACAGCAATCCAGAATTTCGATGGTACTGATTTAAATCAATTGCCTGATTTTTTATCCCAAATAGAAGCAATATTACCAAGTATGGAAGTATTCGATAACAATAACAAACAAATTCTCTTCGGCTATGTTAAAAACAAATGCACTGGTCGTACCAGAGAAGCTATACATAAGTATGGCAATGTTAATAACTGGGATTCACTTAAAACCATTTTAATAAAACATTTTGGAGAAAAAGACACATCAAATGAATTGATGGATAAATTAAAAACGTGTAGACTAGACGGAACAATAGAAAACTATTATTTTAGGATCAGTAAAATAATTAACAGATTAAACAATAGAATTTTAACACATTCCGATGGTACATTTAGTACGACTGAAGTTAACAGAATAGGGTTGAACGTATTTAAGGAACATTTACCAGAACCGACGAAGACCATGATTTTTGGTAGGAATCCATCAACGCTAGACGACGCCTATAAGGTTATTTTAGAGGCTCGCCATCAGAACTATATCCTATTCGGACCAATTAGAAATATTGGAAGTAACACACAGACTAGAACAAATTTTAGTGATAATTTAAGATTCAATAAAAATCGAAATAATAATAATAACCAAAATTATAATAGAAATTTTTACGAAAATCAAGGTAATCAAAATATGATACAAAATAGAAATAATAGTGATAATTTTAGTAACCAAAATTATAATAGAAATTTTCACAGAAATAATAGTGATAACTTTTATACTCGTAACAGAGACTGATGAATAATGTTTTAAAGCAGCATTTGAATAAAATTTGTATAGTTTATTTAGATGATATTCTGGTTTTTTCTACTAGCTTAGAAGAACACTTAGAATCTTTAAATAAAGTATTAAACTGTTTAAACAACGCCAATCTCAAAATTCAATTAGAAAAATGTACTTTTCTGGCCAAAGAAACAGAATTTTTAGGTCATGTCATAACGACAGAAGGGATAAAAACTAATCCGAAAAAAGTAGAGGCGATCAACAAAATACGTCTACCCAAGACCCAAAAAGAAATAAAATCTTTCCTTGGGATAACTGGTTATTATAGACGGTTTATTAAAGATTACTCCAAAATTGCGTATCATCTGGTAAAATATTTAAAGAAAAACGCTAAAATTAATACGAAGGATCAAGACTACATTGACTCCTTTGAGAAATTGAAGAAATAGATTAAAGCGGACCCTATACTTGTTCACCCCGATTTTACTAAAATGTTTACACTTATAACGGATGCAAGTAATTTTGCATTAGGAGCAGTCCTTATGCAAGGTAATAAGATAATATGTTATGCTAGCCGCTCACTAAATGGTCACGAAAAGAACTATAGTACCATTGAGAAAGAACTCTTGGCTATAGTATGGGCAACAAAGTATTTCCGCCCATATCTTTTCGGCCGTAAATTCTTAATAAAACAGACCATCGCCCACTCGTATGGCTAAATAATTTAAAAGAACCCAATTCTAAGTTACAACGGTGGAAAATCAAATTAAACGAATTTGACTTTAATATAGAATACATTAAAGGTAAAGAAAATGTTATAGCAGACGGACTGAGTAGAATTGTTTACGAAGAATCAAAAATCGAAGATGTATCAATAAATCTAAATGAATTATTTGAAGAGGATATTGAGACTGTGCACAGTGCAGAAACTGATAGTACTCATTTTATTCCACTTACGGAAAAACCCATTAACCTCTTTAGAAATCAGTTGATACTTGAGGACTCACCCATTGAGTCATGTCGTACAAAGATATTGTTTAAGAAAAAAATAAGGCAGACTTTAAAGTTAAACCCACAAAGAAATATTTTAAAATTAATGCGAGAAAAGATACCAGGGAAAGGAATGATAGCAGTATTTTGCTCTAGTGACAAGCTTTACTTTAAATTTCAAAATTTCTATATAAAATATTTTGCAAACAACAGAAATCTCAAAGTTCTGAAATCTAATCAAATGTTAGAAGACATAACTGACAGAGAAAAATTACTAAAAATTATAGAAAAAGAACATTTGAAAAACAATCACAGGGGGATAAATGAAATCTTCTCAGAAATAAAAATGCACTACTATTTTCCGAGTATGCAAAAAGAAATTCAAAAATATATAAATAATTGCGAAACGTGTAATTTGGCAAAATTCGACAGAAGCCCAATTAAGCACAATTTTAATGTCACAGAAACTCCAACAAAACATAATGATATAGTTCATTTCGATATTTGGTTTCCACAGAGAAATATTATGTATCTTACTAGTTTAGACAAACTTACGAAATACGCAACCGCACATTTTTTAAAGGATAGAACTTGGATATCAATAATAGAAGGAATAAAAGCTAGAATACAATACTTAGGGAAACCAAAACTTCTTATCACAGACAACGAACTAGATACAGTTTCAATAAGACAATTTCTAAAAGATTACGATGTAAATTTTCACATCACTACACCGTACCTAAAGACTGGAAACGCAGATGTAGAAAGACTGCACGGAACACTTAACGAGCACGTTCGACTTTTTAATGCAGATCCCAACAATACTGATGATGTTCAGGAACAGGTATTTAAAGCAGTAACTTTTTACAATAATTCAATACATTCAACTACAAGAATGAAACGTATAGATTTTCTAAATAACGTTATTTCTGCAGACGAACTTAAACAAATCTCGAAAATAATCCATGAAAATAAAATAAAAAAAATAGATAAAATTAATATGAATACGAATAGGAGTAACGATGCAAATTTTGAGAATAGATTCGTTAAAAACTATAGAGTAAGCAAGTCAAAGCCAAAGTACAAAGAAATTTCTAACTACAGAATAGAGGACAATCACATAAAATCCAAACAGAATAAATTCAAAAAAATTTATAAAACACAAGTTAAAAGGAAAAATAAATTCCAAAACCATCATTGACAAAAATCTTTCAAAATTAATTTTAAATGTTAAATTCAATTTCAGGGAAAAATGACGATGGCCCTGGAAATTTTGTTACTGGTACAAATAATGGCCACTACCGCATTTCTCCAAATTGACACCATACAAACGGAACTAGGTTACGCAGAAATTCAAATAAAAAAATTAGAAATAACAAATGATACTGATATAGTACTACATATAATTAACCCCAAAGAAATTTATGAAATTGTCAACCAAATTGAAAAGAATCTAGATAAGTTAGATGTAGACAATAAAGAATTTTTAGAAATTGAAATAAGAATAATTAAAGCTAAAATAATGTCAATAACTCCTAACACTACTTTGAGGAAAAAGAGGGGACTCATAAATGCTGCAGGTACTCTTTATAAATGGCTTTTCGGCCTTATGGACGATAATGACAGGGAGGAAATCTTAGAACACTTAAAGATAACTGATGAAAATAGCCACAATTCGATAACAACTTTGAATAAACAAATCTTTATCAATAAGCATTTCAATGAAACGATTAATATTTTGAAAAAAGCAGTTGAACAAGATAGGATTAAAGTTAAAGACATTCTAGGTGAGGTAAAACAACGACACAACGAAATTGCTAGGAGACTACTATACACTGACCAAATGTTGAAATTAAAACTTTTTGAAGACAAAATTAACCATATTCAGGACAACATTGCATCTGCTAAACACGGTCTAGTACATCCGGGAATTCTTACACCACAAGAAATTGAAAATTATAAAATAGATTTTTTCAAACTAAAACTAATCAGAATGGGAATGATGACTTATAAAGACAATTCGCTCATACTAGCGCTAAAAATTCCACGAAATTACATACTAACTGACTTAAAACTAATTACTCCCTTACCTAATCGAGACCATTTAGAAATAGATGAAAATAACGAGTATGTTGTCACAATAAACAATAAAATGTACACTTATAAAGAAAATGCAATAATGAAAGAACTCAAAGAAAGTACAAATTGTGTTTGTAAACGTAATTTTAAATTAAAATGGAATAATAAAACAATTATTGGGGAGTTGGACAATGAAACATTATTAATAAAAAATGCGATAAATATGAGAATTCAACATAATTGTGACGACAGAAATTTTGTATTGAATAAACATTACCTCATAAATTTTTCAAATTGTAGCATTGAAATGAACAATAAAAAATTTCAAAATAGGAAAAATATAGAACACGAAAGATATTTTTACCCTAATAATGACCTCAAGGTCTCATTTGAAAAACAAATAACATTTGAAGATATAAAAATCAATCAAATTGAAAACAAAAAGGTTATTAACCGTTGTGTCGATCGTAGAGCCCACGGGTACATTTGCAACTTTAATTTTCCTGTATCTTCCAAACGGTTAGTCCGATTGACCTGAAATTTCATGATATCCTCAACCATACACTTTTGCATCATGTGGAAAAGTTTCAGCAGCAGTTCAGTCGATACAGCCCAAATTCAAGTTAGTGGAATGGCGTCGACTGCTGATGTACCCGGGTACTTGTATGAAAATTCATACAAATATATAGAAATAAATGGCAAAGTTCACTTTATATTGCTATATCTTCCAAGCGGCTGGTATCATAGCTTGGAAATATGTAATTGATATTGGTGTGAAATTTCAGGTCAATTGGACCAACCGTTTGGAAAATATAACCCAGTTACTAGAAAATGACCTAGCGTCAACAGCTGATGTTCTATGAAAATTCATACAAATATATAGAAATAAATGGAAATATTTAGTTTATTTTATGGAAATTTGTTTATTTATTTATAGAAAATCATTATAATGAAAGTAAAAAATATATTTTATGAATTTTAGCAGCATCTGAGGCATTGTGGATGATCCTTCGAGTGCTCTGCGCACACAGGCTTATTACAAATTGCACCATCCATTTTATTTTCACTTTTTATATATTTGCCGCACAAAATAAATTTTTAGGTCTTTACACTTCAAAAATCGCACATAAACTGACTTATGCATACAAAACTACTCAAAACGAAACCTGCGCAAAAAATCATGTTTCTGCCTGCAAAACTGGTTGTGCAAGGGTAGGTAGGCAAGATATTCCCAAATACCCTTTTGTTCCTGTTAGTAGACGTGTTTTCCTACACATTCCAAAAAAAAAATGTTTACATTGAACAAATATTTTATGAGTTATAATTATTCTGCGCAGGTACTAAAAATAGCACTATGAGCAAGAGGGGTTGATTTTCAGTTCAAATATAACGGAATTTTGCGAATGAAAATTCAATGTTAATTATTTTTCTTGGTAAAAAGGGATCAAATTACAAGGATTAAAAAAGAATTTGGAAATTGTTAAATTTTTATGGATTTTGGCAATTCCCATTTTTGGTAAAAATGGATTATTTAGGTACCAAATTTTTTTTTTCCCAAATTATGATAAAAGTTTTGTTAACTAGACAATATTTCCAATAAATAAAAAAAAAAAAAACCAGAAAATTACAAGAATCCAGGTAGTAGTTAATATTTGTATATCAAAAGCAACTATCTGCCATACAAAACGTATGAAGTACCCGGGTACATCTACTGTCGATGTGGATAAAACCCAACAGCTGTTGACACAACGGTTAAAGAATTAAAATATCATAAAAATGTGTCTTATGGTTTTAATATTGTGTTGCTATTAATTGTACTATCTATTATTGTAATATTATGTTCTTATATTATCAAATGCAAGAAACAAAAAAGTGAAGTTAATATTGATTTAAATGTAATTCCTCATTCAACAGGGACTGTTGAATCTGGGGTTGGTGGAGTCACATATGACCCAGCTGCTGGTCCACTCAAGTGACCAACGTGACTCGAACTAGCGTTAGTTGCATGGTTGACACTTTTCGTGAGAACCATGCAGCTGCATCATTATTATGTCAACACTTTTCGTGAGAACCATGCAGCTGCATCATTATTATTTCAAAGAATTATATTTGTATGTTAAATGCAGAAAGCATCAGAATTATATATGTATGTTGGATGCGCTTTATTAAGAATAATAATTATGTATGTATGTATGTTTAAGTTAGCTGTAAGATGTTTTGAATAATAAAGATCAGTTTAAGAACAACTCACAAACTGAACAGTTTGTTTCATTTAATATAACTATATGTGGTGTCCATTTTAAGCCAGCGGATATCCAAAAAATAGGCTAAAGGAAACTGCATTTCCTTCTTATGTTTCGGAAAATGTTGACCCGCTCAACATTGAAAATGCAAACATTTTTGAGGAAGTGCTGGAAGAGCGTGAAGAGAATGTGTGCGCCAATTGCTTCAAGTTCTGCCATCGCAAAAACTACGTGGCGCTGCAGAAATAGCTTAAGCAAAAGGACGCCTTCCATTTGAAAGCCCAAGAAGATCTTTTTGAGACAATTGAGGCACTTGAGCTGAAAATAAAAAACATGCAAGAGTATGCGAAGACTCAACAGCAAGAAAGCACAGTTGCTTCAAGCTCCACTCATGGAAAAATAGTTGCAAAAATGATTGCTAATGATCGTAAAATCGGGGAGTATACAAGCGAGGAACGCGAAATGGCGTAATCTTTAAATTATTACTCATCGAGAGCGTATCGCTTTCTGAAATGGAATCTCCATTTTAACCTCCCAAACGTTAGCACGCTTTGGAGATGGCGGCCAATAAAAGTCGTTATGCCAGGTAAAGTTTTAATAAATATTTATTTTATTAAAATTGATATTTATTAAAATTTGCTTAAGTCCTCTTAAGAATTTAAAAAAATGTATAAAATGTTTATAACAATTAAAAAACTTTAAAGGCAAGTAATTTAATAGCATCTATATTTTTATTAAGCAAATCACCACACAGGCATTACCCCCGAGATGGAGCAGCATTTTACACAACTAGCTGCCAGCATGAGCGAGCAGTCACGATACTGCGTCTTAGCATTCGACGAAGTCCTCCTGAGAAGAGAGTTGGAGTATAATGCGACTGCAGACCATATTGATGGTTTCGCCGACATCGGTGGAGGTGACCGCAAAAAAGTTCTTGCCAACACACTGCAGGCATTTATGGTGAGAGGGTTGATGGACAACTGGAAGTTCGTCCATAGTTTTTATTGCACATACCATGGAATGGATGGTAAGCTGCTTAGTATTATATTAATTTATTAACATCTATTGGTTTCTATTGGAGTTTGTTTGTTTTCTGTTTTTTTACGAATTCGGTACTGGGGAGAACACTAGGTAAAAATGCGTCGCTGAATCCGAACACAAATAGAGGGTCTATTTGCAATATTTTTAAGGGTGGACAAAGACATGTATTTGACTTACAATTTGACTTACAGTGGACAGTTAAAGACGTGTTTCGATGTCCCCTCTAAAATATCTTAATAAGCAAATATCAAAATGATAAGTATCAAAATACTTATTATTGATGAATTCAAATGATTTTCAGCTCATAAAAAGAGCACATCATTTGCAGAACTCGAGGGATGAAAACAGTGACGATGTTCTCTCAACGATGAGCGCTCTTTGTATACGGACGAATAATCAATACAAGTGCTTGAGGGGTTTATGCGAGAGCGCAGCGTTTAACGAATTGCTCTGAGAAGATTATTCATTGCTTCTGTTTTTATAAATTATAACTCGAAAGAGCGAGAACGAATTTTGATTGCTCTACGCACGCTGCATTTGACTAAATTCCCAATGGGACGATGAGCTTACGAAATTTTCTCTCTATAATCTTCCCAGCTCCAGCAAAATGTTCTAGCTTGCAAGTATTCATTTATTTTTTAAAGCAATATAAAAAAATAAATGGAATAATAAAATGATTTCTTAATTTTTTTGTTTTTCAGCCATTCTACTATATCATTCGTCCCAATGATTCCAGACAAAAATGTTGCTGTCGGTTGTAGCAGTGCAAATTTCTCAACATACTATGCTATACCTATAACATACTATACCTATATATACTATGCTTTGCAATTATGCATACACCATTGAAACTGGAGAACGAGTTTTCGAAAACAGTTCTGTACCCGCTTCGGCCTGTACAGGAAAAAGCGAACAGTATAACAACCTTTGCGTTAAGGCTGATACGGATAGAGAAACTAAATTTTTGCAAAAGTGTTAACAAATTATCCAAAAATGTGGTAAATTATGTAAAAATTGCATACATCAGATATATTGGCTCTATTTCTTTATTCATTCCAGATAAAGAACGGAAAGAATAGAATAGGCCGTTGTTTATCCAGAACAGAATGATAAAGAAACGAAATTGAAAAAGAAAGAACACATTTGTGTTATTGATAACCAGCAAGCTTTATGAACACAAATATGTATGATATATTTTTTGTATATATGCAATTTTGCAATAAATTCAATTAAAAGCTTTAAATTGCAAAAATTTACCAATTTAATTTTGTGCCCTTTTGCCTTTAATTACTCAACAACATTGGACATAACCTCAAACACGAGGAATATTCTTTTTATTCTACCTCAGTTGATGATACAAAAAGAACGCGTTTGGAATATGCCTTATGAATAAATAAACACAAAAAGGAACGTTCTGGATAATCAAGAATGAATAAAGAAACAAAAAAAGTCATTCCGAACGTATGGAATGAATTAAAAAATACAGCCATTAATATTTAAAAACATTTTAAACTAGTATGAAAGCCTGTTAGTAGGAGAGCCAGCGAATAATTTGACTAATTTGTAAGGCACAAATCTGAATTTTTGTATATACGTAATTAAGTGTTTATACAATAAGAATCATGGTTTTCTGGCAGGGACGACGCGGTTGCAACATCGCCCTTTTCATTGAAGAAAGGGTTAAAAAAAATATGTTTCAATATTAAAATTGTGTTAAAATTAAATTATTATTTAAGAAAAAAATCGCCTGGAAGGTTTTCGGCGGGGCTTAAAGTGTAAAAAAAGGCCCAACAAGGCTATAATTTTAAAATGTTTTAATTTTAACATTATTATTTACAAAAACGAACGCCTGGCATGTTTTGGAACAGCACAAAAACTTGCCAGGTCAGGGTTAAAATAATACGGCAAAAGCAGTGAATTAAATTTTGCGTGGAAGAAACTATTTTTATTAATAAATGATATGTCATATCGAAGTAAACAGAAAATGTGATTTTAATATTTTTTCTAATTAAAAAAAAAATTTTAGTTTTTACAGAAAGTATTCAAAAATTTTTTTTAAAAAAATATCTAATATATAAATAGTCATTAAATGGAAGCATTTATATATATTTCAGTTAGATAATTAACTAGTATTTCATATAAAAAAATTTCAATAAAATTTATCAAATAAAGCCGAAGAAATTTGCGTCCAAAATTACTGCTTTTTCTATAATTCAATCAAATATTGCGAACTCTCACCCAAGCCTTTTTCAGTTTATTTCTTGAATTCTTTATTATTTTTATGCTACTTAAGGGAAATTTTATAAATTTTATTTTTTTAGAATCGAATTTTTTTTTTATAAGTCACTTCATGTGTCTCAAGAATATGCAAAAAAAATTTTTTTTCGAAATTCCTCTAACTTTACTTTTTAGTCTATTTTGCGCGCGCCGTCAAACGTGTTTTTTTTTAATTGAACAGATGGCTTTATTATTCTCGCGCCCCTCTCCTATCTCATTCAAATAGCTTATATTGTATTTATTATGTATTATATTATATTATTTATTTATTATATTATTAAACTTGTATACGAATGAACATCGCCAAACGTCGTAGTACTGAATTGGCCAAAAAAAAAGAAAATCGAACTAGCAAAAAGAAAAAGGTCAGGTGTAAGCAGATTATGAGCAAGCAGAAGGCTTACAGTATGCACCCTGGATCGCAGACGACTGGTATATATATAATAAAACGGGCATTGGCCTAAGCGGACCACAGTGGGTCCCTTTTCGTCCCCATTGGACAAAGGATGCTACCGCTCGGAGCCCTCATACGTGAGCATGCTCCTTACATAAGCATCCTTTGTCACCGCAAGCATATCCTTGTAGGTCAGCTGACCAATCTCGGCATCGGTAATAAATGGACGTCCCAGAATGGTCAATCTTATGCTTGTCAACGCCGGACACTGGCCCAAATGTGTGCTGCCGTTTCCGGCTCCTCTAGGCATAACCTACATGCATCGTCCTCGGTTAAAGTCATCTTCCTGAGATGGTACATGTAGGGACCGTGTCCTGTGACCAGTGCAGTAAGCCAGCTTAAAGTCCTTCGATTGTAACGGATAACTTTTGCTGCCTCACTACGAGACTACTTCGCGGCCGCCTTCGATTGACTGCAATTAACAACTTCTTCCCACCTTGTACTGTGTTACGAGTCCATCCATTGCTTAATAAGGCCTGCCACCATGTTGTCGCTTATGGCAATATCTGGCTCTGGTCCACAGAACTCCTCTGCTGATCCTTCTCTCGCTAAAGAATCAGCATTTTCATTCTTTTCTATGCCAGAATGTCCTCTCACCCACATAAGTGTGAGTTCATTTGTCTGAGCGCATCTATTGAGTTTGGTAAGACAATCTATGGCCAACCTGGATGTGACGCCTGTACGCTGCATGCACCTAATATCCGACTGATTGTCAAGGGCAATGAAAATTTTCTTGCCATTGACCCGGACATCTATCAGGTGGTCCAGTGCCTGCACCACACCAAGCATTTCCGCCTGGTGCACATACACAAACCTCCCTAGCCTCTGTACACAGGATAGGCTCAACTCTTCTGAGTACACGCCTGCCCCGGCTCCGCCATTCATCAGAGAGCCGTCTGTGAATATACTGATATCGTTACCAGCGATTTCTTCACAGATGACTCCATCTGTTATAAGAGTTTTATAACATTTTTCTGTTATCCTTACTCTCTGCCTTCCGTCCATAGGCATACCCGTCTTCCTGACATCTCTATGTGCAATATCAAGGATGCGCATATGACCATGTTGGGCCGTTGATCCATGCCACGTAGCATTTCGCAACATCCTGAAGGCTGTTAACGCAGCCGTTTTCTTTATTTCTAAATCCAAAGGCAGCATACCTAACAGAACCACCATTGCGCTTGTTGGAGGGGTGCGTTTTGCACCTGTTATTCCAACACATGCCAGCCGTTTAACTCTGTCGTGTCTTCTTAATGGTTTTCTGGCTGACTTTTGTCCACCAAAGCACCGAAGCATACGTGATGACAGGTCTAACCATCATAGTGGAGACCCATTTCATAGACTGGGTTTAGCCCCCATTTGAGACCACAAACGCGCCTACACTGAAACAGAACCCTCTTGGCTTTGGAATCCTATCTTCTACATGCTCGTTCCAGTTGGGAATCCTGAACTTGTTATTCCGTTCGCATCGGATTCCATACTTGAATTCAAACTGAATGGATCTGTGGTCAGACATGGTTAGCCTATCGACGACCCTCCAGTTTTCTATTCTGTTCAGAATCCTTCTGCATATGAGGGTTACATCTATTTGCTACCAAAGATTATACCTCTCCACAAATTCAAGCAGTTGCTCTCCTCTGTCATTGTTATTGGTGCTTCCCCATACAGTATTGTGCGCGTTGGCATCACATCCTATTATCACTTCAATGTTCCTTTCCTCACAGTACTTTACCAGACTCTCCACCTCTTTTGAAGGTGGTTGGTCCATAGAGTCGTAAGTAAGATACGCTGAAGCTACCATACAAGCACCTGCACCATTCCCGATTCTCACAACAGTGAAATCCGGGGAGCATAGGTGTGGCATATATTCCGCTAGTATACCATGCCTCACCAAGATACAAGTCCTCCGCCTGCCATCTGTTACCGGTTGGTACAGCGTGGCCTTTCACTCTGAGAGACCTTTAATTCTATTGTGAAGAATCCAAGGTTCTTGTAGCATTGCTATGTCAATTCCATTCTCCTCCATGCAACGCATCATCATTGCTGATGCTGCCCTATTATGGTGTAGATTGAGCTGACACACCACAAGGATTTCCTGGTACTGGCTATCGACTTTTGAGGGTCGTCCACCAGCTTCCATCGTCCTTTCTCTATGTGGAAGGATGTCCACCTTGCCCATCCTTAGCCGAAGAGCTAACAGCCGCTTCGGACTTAGCGTTCCCTGGCACTGCAGCTTCGTCAGGACTGGCTAACAGCTTCACCCCTTTCGGAGTTCCATCGTCCACCAGGCCCGGCAGGTTACCCTGCGGCTTCTTGCACCCTTCCCTTTAGCGCACGCTTCTTCTTTTGTTGTCTTTTGGATTTCCATATAAATCCCACGAGTTTAGGGGAAAAAACCGTCCACCGTGACATAGCCCCCACTATCACGGTAAGCCCATAGTTACTCACTGGAGCGGGCAGGTACCAGTGAGGTGCGCCACTAGAATACAGTCTTGTTGCCCCCACGAGCTTAGGGGAAAGAACAGTCCACCGTGACATAGCCCCCACTATCACGGTAAGCCCATAGTTACTCACTGGGGCGGGCAGGTACCAGTGAGGTGCGCCGCTAGAATACAGTCTTTTTGCCCCCGACTGCAAACACTCCGATTGAACACGTGCTATCACGGATTAGGAGGAGTCTTTTTCGACACCCACGTCTAGATCCGTAGTGTTTTGTAAAAGTAGGGTCACCTCGAACAGGATGTGGCTCCTTACCACGCACTAACGGTCTTGATGAACGAGAGGCTGTGGCTTCCCAGAAGGAAGCTATATTCGCTTCAGTCCACCCTACAGCTACTGCTGCTTGATCCCTTAGACGACTGGCAAGGTAATTTCAATTTTCATTTCAATTTCAATTTATTAAGCAGAATTCGTTAGCATATAAGAATAATATTTCTTTTGCATGCTGCACAAAAAAAGTTGAATAACAATAAAATTATTAAGAGATATTACAACATTAAATTATTAACTTATAAAACTGAGATGACTTATTATTTAAGAAAGAATTAAGGTTAAAATAATATACAACAATTGTAAGGAAAAATTAATTCGTTGCAACTTTGAGATAACAATACAAAAAATTTTAAATTTAATATTAAAAGATAAAAGCAATCTCACAAAATCATACCATAATTTAACAATGTGCACATAATAAAGAAAAGAAGTAGTAGAAATCGAGAAAAGAAGAGAACTATGAGAAATATTCGAAGATTAAACGCTTAAAGGCTCTTTGGTTGGAAGTGACCTTTATGTTATTTGGCAAAGAATTCCACAGTCTAATAGCGCTGACAAAAAATAGCCTGCTAGAATTTTTATAGTAGTAGCTCGGAATCAAGAGGTTCATACTTCCATGCGATCTACAGAACTGAAGTTTTTCATACAGGTAGTGAGGACAACGTGAGTAGATTACTTTGTCTAAAAATATGCAAATTCTTGCTTCAAGATAGCGAAATAGGCATCGTCCAAGTAGCTTAGTGCGAAAGAACGATACATGGTCGTATTTCCTCAAGGCATATACATAACGGGAAGCGTTATTCAGAGCAACTAGCAATTTTTGGGATGATCGCGAATCAAGATTACAATAAACGACTTCCGAATAAGTGATAATTGGCATCAACAGTTGTAAGACAAGTTTACGTCTCGTTTCAATGGGAACAAACGCTGCAGTCATTCTCAGATTTCTTAAAACATAGTAGATTTTGCTGACGCAGGAATTGATGTGGTCCTCACAGGACAGGGAACTATTTATTTGGAACCCAAGATTGGATGCCTTACTAACAACTTTTAAGTCGACGCCGTTGGGTAGAATTGGCGGAAAGTGCAGCTATGTGAAGGGTGTTTTAGAGATTGGTAAAACGTAAGATTTAATGGGGCTTAGTTTAAGTTTATTTTCTCTAGCCCAGTCTGCTATAATATCTAAATCTTCATTAATTCTAGCACACAGAAAAAAAAAATTTTTTACAATTTTAAAAAAGTTAAGTTAAAAATTTTTTTCTTTTATTTTAAACCGGGTTTTTTCTCTTTCTACCTAATATTTCTGCATGGAAGAGTCAATTCAAGTTCTGATGGAGGTGCATTTTCCTGGAAGTTTTAAGTCTGATGACCCATGGCCAAACCTGAAGAAAGAGATGCACAGAGTTGACAGACTGGAAGCCGAAAGAATGATCACTATGGACGGGGTGAGGAGTGCTATACACTCATTTGCTCCGTACAAAACATCAGGGATGGACGGTATATTTCCAGCTATGATGCAATGGGGGGAAGATCTCATTGCACCTAGACTGTGGGGTATATTCGTTACTTGCTTAGCGACTGGTTATGTTTCGAGAGTCTGGAGAGAGGAGAAAGTTGTCTTTCTCCCGAAACCCGGAAAAAAATATTATGCGGAAGCGAAGTCGTTCAGACCGATCAGCCTTACGTCTTTCCTCTTGAAAACGATGGAAAGAGTGATGGTTGACTGTCTTGAGAGCACTTCACTGATGCATAATCCTCTGAGTAGATGCCAATATGCTTATAGAGCAGGCATGTCTACGAATAGTGCTCTTCACAAATTAGTTAGAGTGGCTGAAAAAGAGTTATTTTCAGGAGGCATCGCAATGGCCACATTTATAGACATCGAGGGTGCTTTCGACAAAATATGCTTTGGAAGGCTGCGACAGGCTCTGACAGAACGCAATGTAAGCCCAATGATAACAAGTTGGGTAGACAATATGCTCAAGCACAGGGCTGTCAACATGCAGAACGGTAGCGTCAAGACTAGAGGTAGAGTAAGTAGAGGATGTCCTAAAGGAGGGGTGTTATCGCCAACCCTGTGGAACATCACTGTGGACTCACTTTTGGCTAGACTAGACGAATCGGGCATACACACGATAGGGTATGCAGATGACATTGCGTTGGTGGTCTGTGGTAAGTTCATTGACACCATTTCTGACATCATGAAGGGAGCACTCCGAGTGGTGGAAGAGTGGTGTCGAGAACAAGGCCTCACCGTGTACGCAGGAAAATCAGACAATATTCTCTTTACTAGAAAGAGGGTAGGCCTGAGGAGAAAACCACTTAGACTTTTTGGAGCTGAAATCAACATGTCCACGAAAGTTAAATATCTAGGGGTAACTCTAGATAGCAAACTGAACTGGAACGAACATGAAGGAGACAGGATTCAAAAGGCCAAGAGGGTTCTGTTTCAGTGTATACGCGTTTGTGGTCTAAAATGGGGGCTAAGCCCAGAGGCTATGATATGGATCTACACTATGATAGTTAGACCTGTCATCACGTATGCTTCGGTGATCTGGTGGGCAAAAGTCAGTCAGAAAACCATTAAGAAGAGACTAAACAGAGTCCAATGGCTGGCATGTGTTGGAATAACAGGGGCAATACGCACCACTCCAACAAGCGCAATGGAGGTTTTGTTAGGTATGCTACCGTTGGATTTAGAAATAAAGAAAACGGCAGCGCTAACAGCCCTCAGGATATTGCAAAATGCTACGTGGCATGGAGCAACAACCCTCCATGGTCATGTGCGCATCCTGGACATGACACAGCAAAATGTCAGGGAGACGTGTATGCCTATGGACGGAAGGCAGAGAGTGAGAATAACAGAAAAATGTTATAAAACTCTAATAACAGATGGATCCGTTTGTGAAGAAACCGCTGGTAGCGAAATCAGTATATTCACAGACGTCTCTCTGATGAATGCCAGGCGGAAATGCTTGGTGTAGTGCATGCGCTGGACCACTTGATAGATGGCCGGGTAAATGGCAAGAAAATTGTCATTGCCCTTGACAATCGGTCGGTGATTAGGTGCATGCAACGGACAGATATTACTTCTAGGTTGGCCATAGAATGTCTTACCAAACTCAATAGGTGCGCTCAGACAAATGAGCTCACACTTATGTGGGTGCGAGGACATTCTGGCATAGAACAGAATGAAAAGGCTGATTCTTTAGCAAGAGAAGGATCAGCAGAAGAATTCTGTGGACCAGAACCACGTATCGCCATAGGCGTAAACATGGTGGCAGGCCTTATTAAGCAATGGACGGACCAAGCTGGTAATTGCAGGCAATCAAAGGCGGCCGTGAAATGGTCAAGTAGTGAGGCAGCAAAAGAAGACTTTCTATGCGGTATTTGAATATACAATATGATCCGAAAAATGCGGTGTTTTTGTGACTTCAGGTTGCGGTTGTATGTATGACTGTTTACATCTGAAGGCGCGATATCGAATAAAACAAAAAAACAGGAACAGGGGATCTATTCTCTAAATGTGGAAAAAGCAGTGTACACTTAATATTGTGTACACATACAGTTTCCGATTCATTAGCTTTGAAAATGAGTTTTTAACTTTTAAAAAATGTACACAATCAACAAATTTTATCGACTCAGATTTTTTTTTTTGTGAGGGGCACAGGGGGCGAACCTTCACATGGCAACGTGTCTGACCGCCTCAACCTGGCGAGGCCAGCATTATCCATGTCGAAATCGTCTCAAGTCGACTCAAACCTCCACGTGGTGTTCCCTTGGCAACGGCAAACTGGCATCCGTCAGTTTGACGGCTAATTTGAGCGGCGGGTCACTCCATAGACCTTAAACATGGAATGTGCGCAGGGTTTGGGTCCCGCCACATTACTACTGCCCAATGAAAACTAAACCAGCCTCGGATAAGAACCCCAATTACGTTGACGACCACCGCAAACTAAAAACGGACAATGATTTACGGATATGCACCTGGAATGTCCGAACCCTTTATAGGGAAGGTGCCATTATCCAATTGGCGGAAGCCCTCAAAACGATAAAGGCTGACATCACCGCCATCCAGGAAATGCGATGGAAAGGGCAAGGCTGCTCTAAACAAGTACATTGTGATATCTACTACAGCTGCCATGCGGAGAGGCGCGAATTTGGATAAGGATTCGTTGTTAGCCGGAAACTACGCCACCTTGTTTCCCGGTTCACACCTGTCAACGAAAGATTGGCCACGATCCGCATCAAGGCAAAATTTTTCTCCATCAGCCTTATTTGCGCGCACGCCCCGACGGAGGAAAAGGACGAAGCCGTCAAAGACGCTTTCTACGCTAGCCTTGAGGACGTATACGACCACCTTCCGGTCCATGACGTGAAAATAGTCCTCGGCGATTTTACGTATAATGCGAAAGTCGGAAGGGAAGGCATCTTTGGCCCCACTGTCGGTCAGTTCAGTCTTCATGAGACCTCCACGAACAACGGTCTAAGACTGATTGAGTTCGCCGCGGCGCGAAACATGGTAGTTAGTAGCACCAGATTTAAGCACCTCGACATCCACAAGGCCACCTGGCTGTCCCCGGATCAAAAAACGCGAAACCAAATTGATCATGTTGTAATCGACGGAAGGCATGCCTCTAGTGTTCTAGATGTGCGTACATTTCGGGGGGTCAACATTGACTCCGACCATTATCTTGTTGCAGCCAAGATCCGCATGCGATTATGCAATGCGAAGAACATACGCACAGGAATGCAACGAAGCTAGATGTCGCTAAGCTGCAATTACAACAGACTGCCGAAGCCTACTCCGCTCAACTCTCGGTTAAGCTCAACCAACCAACCTCTGGACCCGACGACGCAGGCGGACTTTGGGCGCATATATCCCACTCCATGCGCGCTGCCGCTGAAGAAGTCTTTGGTTTCCGGCGCCCGCAACCTCGGAATCAATGGTATGATCAGGAGTGTCGCATTGCGACTGCAGTAAAAAACACCGCTTATAGAAAAACGCTGCAGTCAGCTGCAACGCGAGCCGTGCGAGAAAACTACCGCGAAAAGAGGAAGGAAGAGAGGCGCCTTTTCAGACGCAAGAAAAGAGAGCAGGAAAAGCGTGAGCGTGAGGAACTAGAGGTATACCAGGGCAAGAAGGATGCACGAAAATTCTATCAACAGGTTAAGCGTCTAACCCAAGGTTTCAAGCCCGGAGCATCCACTTGTAGAGACGAAAATGGAGATCTGAATACGGATACACAGTGTGTGCTGAGATTGTGGAGACGGCACTTCTCCAATTTACTTACTGGCGACGATTCCACCAATGCCGCCCATGGAGAGCGCAGTTCAGAGCTACCAATCAACAATGACGGAGTGGAAGTACCACCCCACCTAGCCATGAAGAGGTTCGAGTTGCTATGCAACGACTCAAAAACAACAAAGCAGCGGGTGCTGACGGCCTGTAAGCTGAATTGTTTAAAACCGGCGGCGATGAATTGATAAGACGCATGCATCAGCTCATCAGCAAAATATGGCTAGAAGAAAGCATGCCCGGCGATTGGAACCTCAGCGTACTGTGCCCTATACTTAAGAAAGGAGACCCAACAATCTGCGCAAGTTATAGAGGTATCAGTCTTATTTCCATCGCATATAATGTTCTCTCAAGCGTACTGTGTGAAAGATTAAAGCCGATTACAAAAACACTGATTGGACCTTATCAGTGTGGCTTTCGACCTGGTAAGTCCACCATAGACCAGATTTACACGCTACGACAAATCCTGGAGAAACCCACGAAAATCAAATTGACACACATCATCTCTTTGTCGATTTTAAAGCTGCGTTCGATAGCCCGAGAAGGGATTGCCTATACGCAACAATGTCTGAGTTCGGTATACCTGCAAAGTTGATTAGACTTTGCAGAATGACGTTGAGCAACACACGCAGCTCCGTCAAGGTAGGAAATGACCTCTCCGAAACCTTCAATACCGAAAGAGGTTTCAGGCAAGGCGATCCACTGTCTTGCGATCTCTTTAACATCATCATGGAGGGGATCATACGAAAGGCCGGTGTGCATCGTAATGGCACCATTTTCTACAAAGGCGTCCAGCTTCTTGCGTACGCTGATGATATTGATATTGTCGGCAGAACCAAGAGAGATGTTACCGCTGCTTTCGCCGCTATCGAAAAGGAATCAGCCAAAGTGGGTTTGATGATAAATTAGGGCAAAACAAAATATATGCTGTCTACAAACAAGGGAGCTCGGCGTTTAGACTCCCACGTTTCATCCGGCAGCTATAACTTTGAAGTAGTCAAGGAGTTCGTTTACCTTGGCACCGCCATTAATACCAAAAACGAAATCAGCCTGGAGATAAAGCAAAGAACAATAATTGCTAATAGGTGCTACTACGGGCTCAGTAAGCAACTAAGTTACAGAGCCCTCTCTCGATCGACAAAACTAACACTCTACAAGACGCTCGTTCTACCTGTGCTGCTTTATGGCGCTGAGGCATGGGTAGTTTCGCAAACTGACGCAGCCGCTCTGGGGGTGTTCGAGAGAAAAGTTCTTCGCAAAATCTTCGGTCCTGTTCGAGTCGGCGATGACTATCGCATCCGAACGAACCACGAGCTGTATGAGCTCTACGATGACATTGACGTAGTTCGGCGTATAACTGTGCAGCGACTACGCTGGCTGGGTCATGTCCATCGTATGAACGACGAAGCTCCAGCGAAAAAGGTGCTCGAGGCGAGGGTCGCTGGTCAACGACGACGAGGGAGACCATGCCTCCGATGGATGGACCAGGCTGAGGAAGCCCTAACCGCACTTGGTGTATCCGATTGGAGAAGGCGCGCGCAAAGCAGAGGCGCCTGGCGAGAGCTGATGAGGTCGGTTGAAACCCGGACACGGGTTGTTACGACCAACTAAGTAAGTAAGTAAGATTTTTTTGTGAATATTTCATTTTTGTTGTAAAATCATTGTTGTGACGTTTTTATTGTGAATTATTATTGTCCCGACGTAATTTGGGATTGTATTTTTAAAAATTTTGTAATCAGTCAATAACTTATTTTCTTCATACAATCAAATAATATTTTTCTATAGTGGTGTTTATTTATATTAACGATAGAATTATTTTTTTCAAAAATTCAAATTTGGTCATCACTATTTTGAAATTGACAGCCACAAATTTTTATTCAGCAATTGAATTTTTTATTCAGCATGTCAGTGCACATTGTGTACATTTCAGCATGTGGCGGCCGTAGCGTAGTGGGTAGAGTGTGTGGCCCATACGCCAGAGAACCCAGGTTCAAATCCCTTATCTGACACAGAAAGTTTTTTCAATTGAATTAATTTTTTTAACAAACCTCAGAGAGTAAAAAACTGCCATGAAAAGCTTCTTGAGAACATAAGCCGTTCGGAGTCGGCATAAAGCTGGTAGGTCCAGTTCTCGATCATTTGTGTTCAAACATTTCACAACACACACAACACAATTGATCATAAGAAGCTCGGTCAAAGCCCTTTCAAGGGCTGAAATGGCCATTTTCGATTTTCGTTCGTCAGTGTACATTTCAGTTTACAGAATCTTACTTACTTACTTAGGTGGCCGTAACAATCCGTGTCCGGGTTTCAGCCGACCTCATCAGCTCTCGCCAGGCGCCTCTGCTTTGCGCGCGCCTCTCCAATTGGATACACCAAGTGCGGTTAGGGCTTCCTCAGCCCGGTCAATCCATCGGAGGCATTGTCTCCCTCGTCGTCGTTGACCAGCGACCCTCGCCTCGAGCACCTTTTTCGCTGGAGCTTCGTCGTCCATACGATGGACATGACCCGTAGAGCTCATACAGCTCGTGGTCCATTCGGATGCGATAGTCATCGCCGACTCGAACAGCACCGAAGATTTTGCGAAAAACTTTTCTCTCGAACACCCCCAGAGCGGTTGCGTCAGTTTGCGAAACTACCCATGCCTCAGCGCCATAAAGCAGTACAGGTAGAACGAGCGTCTTATAGAGTGTTAGTTTTGTCGATCGAGAGAGGGCTCTGTAACTTAGTTGCTTACTGAGCCCGTAGTAGCACCTATTAGCAATTATTGTTCTTCGCTTTACCTCCAGGCTGATTTCGTTGTTGGTATTAATGGCGGTGCCAAGGTATACAAAATCCTTGACTACTTCAAAGTTATAGCTGCCGGATGAAACGTGGGAGTCTAAACGCCGCGCTCCCTTGTTTGTAGACAGCATATACTTTGTTTTACCCTCATTTATCGTTAAACCCACTTTGGCTGATTCCTTTTCGATAGCGGTGAGAGCAGCGGTAACATCTCTCTTGGTTCTGCCGACAATATCAATATCATCAGCGTACGCAAGGAGTTGGGCACGGAACTCAGAACTCAGTGCATTAGAAATAAAAACAGCTACATACGTTTGCAGCATGGGGTATGAATATTTAAAATAAATTATGAAAAATAGTTGTAAATTAATTACGACCTTCTTTCATTAGTTTTAAGTTATGTGTTTATACAACTCCAATAATTTTTCAATTATTAAAGGTTATATTTTATCGAGCTCAAGGTCAATGTTGCTTTCCGAAGAAAACAACTGAAGGAAAAACAACTAACAACAACAATACCCTATAAAGAGTATCAATCACATAGCAGACTAGACAGCTGTTTCGTTGGCCGCTACACCAAATTCTATGGCAGAGCCCGGCCGTTGAAAATATGATTATTTGTGTGTGTTTACACACAATAAATTAAAAATCTTAGTTTTCAAAAGAAACAAATCTTCCTGTCGTCATAGTTTAATATCAGCTAACTGCTGAAGCTAAGATCGACTGTGAAATAGAAGAGCAACAACAACTAGCACAACAAAATCTTTGAGTATTTAGAAAAGCTTTGATCTATCTTCGAATAATAGAACATACTTTCCCTGAAAGTATGCTTCACAAATTAGAAGAACTTTAAGCTGCTTTCATATCATTTGTATTCTCGTCCCGCAATTCAGGGTAATTTACTAATTGCATTCGTGAAACAAGTAGAAAATTAAGAGCTTAGTGGATCACAGCAAGAATCACGAAAAAAGGCTACTGATGAGTTGGTGTAGCGGCCAACGAAACAGCTGTCTAGTCTGCTATGTGATTGATACTCTATATAGAGTACTGTTGTTGTAAGTTGTTTTTCCTTCAGTTGTTTTCTTCGGAAAGCAACATTGACCTTGAGCTCGATAAAATATAACCTTTAATAATTGAAAAATTATTGGAGTTATATAAACACATAACTTAAAAGTTATAAAAAATATTAATGTTTTTCTTTTTGGTACCCATAGCCAGGGCCGCATTAAAGGAAGAGAAAATTTTGCCGCCATTTTTTTAATTTTATCATTTTTAATTTTAGGTAAAACGCACGTTAACAAAGCACTATTTGTTGAGCTTGAGCTTAGTTTGCTGGTAATTTTTTATTTCTAATATTTCACCTATAATCTACGTTTTAACATTTTGTAATACTTTTAAGCCCGTATGATACTTAATTTTTTGTCCAATTTTAAAATCTCAAAACAAGTGGCGCTTGGGCAGGACAGACATATTTTGTAGGAAAAGGATAAACGTTGTTACTTTTTTATTTCTGGTATTTTTTAATAATAATAAATTAATATTAGCAACACACAATACTTCCAATTCAGCAACCATTTTTCTTAAATATTTTTGTTTACTCTAAAAATGTCAAATTAATTATTAGCAGCAAAATATTTCATAGTAAATATTTAATCGAAACTTAACGACGAACGAATTGAGAGAAATGTCCACTTGTGGATAGTGGTTGCCGTGGCGTAGTGGGTAGAGTGTGTGGCCCATATGCCAGAGAACCCTCAAATCGCACCTGACACAGAACATTTTTTCAATTGAACTTCTCTGCAGGCAATGGCAAACCTCAGAGAGTAAAAAACTGCCATGAAAAGCTTCTTGAGAACAAGCCCTTCGGAGTCGGCATAAAGCTGGTAGGACCAGTTCTTGATCATTTGTGTTCAAACATTTCACAACACAATTGATCATAAGCAGCTCGGTCAAAGTCCTTTCAAGGGCTGAAATGGCCAATTCGTTTTTTTTTATATAATATACATTATTTTTACATAATATTATAAACTATATTATGATTTTTTTCTCAAATTTTGTCAGAATCAAGTTTGAAAACTGTAAGAAATCTGAAATATTGGGACGATTTGACGACTTTATTGATAATTAAGAGCAAGCGATTGTTTTTGCTCAAGATTTCCAAGTAGTTGCTTAAATGCTCTGATGTGTTTTTAAGAAAATGCAATTGCTTTGTTTTAAATCGCCAAGCTTATGTTATAAACAAGTTTCTCTATTTTTCTTCGGATTATACAAAAACTTTAAAGAAAAATTCTAGTTGTTGCTGCTTAAAATTCTGATAGTAAATCAAATTTTTGTACTTTTCGTATTTCCGGATATTTGAGGGTGTTTCTTGTTTCGGCTACAGCTTTTTCCTGTTTCTCTATTATAGGAAGCCAATGTTCAGAAGGAAATATTACTTTTGGTTGCGCTATTCTATCGAGCTTATGTAATGAGTGATTTTTATTCATTTCATTTCTAGCGCATAGATCTTCAATGAAATCAACTAAATTATTCGACTCTAGAATAAGTTCATCAATGGCATTTACATAAAATGCATTCATATTCACTGTCCGATATTCTTGTACATATTTGCGACTACCATCAACCTTTTTCTGTTGCAATAGTTTGCGATCCGCATCAGACCCTTCATAGCTACACCATTTTCGAGCTCTTAGGATAGTGTTTGGCTGGAAAAATTTCCCGCAGTCATTCTCAGTATCATAATTAAAATTCCACGAGGAATAAGTTGGTTTAAGAAATGATCGTTGAGCTGTTGAAGGATAAGCTACTTCCTCGACGGTTGTTTTTGAATCTGTTGTATCTGTTTCCGTTCCTGAGAGGGTGTCTTCAGAAAAACTTTTGTCATTTGCTTCATTAGACATTGAAGGCCTATGCAAAGCCTGCAATCTTCTAGCCTCACGTATATCTCTTATTTGCTGGAGCAATTTTTGTTCCACAGGACTGAACCCTCTAAGATCAAGCGTATCCTGGTCGTTAGCGTAGTAAGCTTCAATGAATCCATCACCGGGTACTTTAGGAAGTAAAGTTTGTGTTGAAGTATTTGAAACTGGAATAGCCTCCGTCATTTGGGAAACAGAATAAGTTAAGATAACTGTAAAGCTGTAAATGAAATAACCCTCTCAGATTTATACAATTGCTTACTTACACTCCCCTGTTCCTTCTCTCTTCATTGTAAATGAGCCATCAGTTAACATTCCAACGTCCTTCAAATTTATCAGGTCTAACTGGACGCCCAGGTTAACTTCCTTCATCAACTTGGTTGGAACAATGTCTGTCTGCACGGCAGTTGTACACTTTCCTGCACGCAGACGTCTACATATAAAGAAACTTACTGGTATTTTTTGTTTTTTCGTAAAAATTGTACTCTCTCACCTAGATGCATCCAGTAGTTTTGCCCGCAGTAGCGCATTTTTATCTGGTTTTGGTAGCGTTGATACACTAACTGCTCGCCAAGGTGGTCTTTTAGCTTCAGCAGCTTCCTTATCAACAGTGGATTCCTTCATACGTTTCCAAACTTTTAAAGCTCTGCAAATTATTCAACAAATTGATTAAATAAGATCAAAGATATTGATTAAATAAATAATTGAAAATAACCGTTAATCAGGAATAGAGAAGGTCACATTCAGATAATTTCCTTACAGTTAATTAATCCAGTGGCATTTTATCCATTAATTTACGGACAAAGATTCGAATTTTTGTGGTTTCATTTTAAGCACCTATTGATTTTTTTTAGTGATTTTTTTGATTGATTGAGTGGGCGAAAAAATGCAGGATTAGCCGATTAATTAGAAAAAATTTATCAATATAGCTAAAGGATATATCTAGGTAGAAAAATAAGCCATAAGTTAATAACTTTCAAGATTCTCGAAAACACAACAGAAAGCCTTTTGTGCTTACCGTACCACTGCCTAATTCCTGCGCAAATAGTGGTGGAACACAGAAAGATTTCACTTAATTGAAAGAAAAGGGCAATAGTTTATTTTTAGTATTCAAAAACAAGAAAAACAAAAGATGCTAACACTGGTTTAAAAAAAAAACTATTTTTTTCTTATTAATTATGGGTCTGCTTCGGAAGGTCTCCAAAATACTTTTCTGCCGCTGCTATCACCTCTTCGTTTGATGAGAATCGTTTTCCACGCATGAATTTTTTGAGATGTGAGAACAGCCACAAGTCAGAGGGAGCTTGACCTGGCGAATAAGGTGGATATTCCAACAATTCGTTTTTTGACTTTTTTGAGCAGGTGAGTTGTCCTTATGAGAAATTACTTTTCATTTTCAAATTTTTAAACCGGGTCTTTTTCACGAATCCTTGCGTCAAGCTGATACAGAAGGTTGAAATAATATTCAGAATTAATTGTTTTTCCAGTTTGTAGATAATCCATCAACAAAATCATTTGTGCATCCTGAAAAACCGATGCCTTAACCTTTGCAGATTTTTGAATACGAACTCGCTTAGGAGCCAAAGTTCCAGGTTCACACTTCTCTTATGCTTTTTGTTTTGATTTAGGATCGTGGTGGTAGACCCAAGTCTCATCGATAGTAATGAATCGACGTATAAAATCCTTTTTATCATTTAATAACACTTCAAATGTGTTTTTGTTCTATTGTTAGCGAATGCGGCACGAAGCGAACTGTGCACATATCTGTTTTTAAGGCCAAAACTTCACTTAAAATATGGCTCACATTGCCTAATGAGATGTCTAAGGCTTCTTCTAAATCTCTCAGTCAATCAACGATGTTCCAAAACCATATCCTGTATTCTTGTTATTATTTCTGGTGTTGATACACTTTTTGGACGTCCTTGAAGTGGATCGTCTTCAAGACTTGTACGACCACGTTTAAACTCAACAACCCAGTTGTACACTGTTGCAAGTGAAGATGAAGGAATATATGGCAACTCCACCGACTTTGTTACCACTTTTACCGCTAGGTAGCGCGTGTGGCGCATTGAGAAAAAAACAATAAAATTATTCTAGATCTTTTTGACATCGAACACGCACATAAAAATTGTCCCCTTTCTTTTTTGTAATTCATTTTCATATTTTGTAGTTTAAGTAAAAAAAATAAATTTATCTTGTTAGCAGGAATGCTACACAGGCCAGTATACTGGCTCTGTAGTTCGAAAAACTCAATACATTCACACTTTTTGCAAATACACTCCCACTGGATTCACTTTCACGCCACTTTCATAGCTACTAGCAACGAAATTTCAGAGCCAGTGAATTTTGACAGCAGCGGCTAGTGTATGTCAAAACAGGGGATATCAGTGTTGTTTTTAATTAATTTTGTTGGTTATGTATTTCGGGTTTTCCTCGATTTCGTACAGGAATCAACACTGATAGTTTGTTTACAATTAAAAGCAAATGAAATAAATGTGAAAAGATGCAAATAAAAGTGAAAAACGCACAATTAAAGTAATGGAAAGAAAATCGAAAATGGTAAGCGGCTATCACCTTTGCATACGACGAAATTTTGAAAACAAGCACATATTTGAAATAAAGCACACGCAAACTGCAATAGCAGCAAGAACCTTCGCATACGATGAAATTTTTTAATGAACTTTCATTGGCATGTGTAGCACCTCTTGCTACTAGCATGACAGTTCGAAATTTTTCGAATCATTCGAACAGTACACATATTCTTTCGTTCTTTCAGTGTCACTGGCCTGTGTAACCGGCCTGTAAAAGAATTTGCTTACTTAGCTTCTGATTGACGTTAAGAGTAGCTCGACATAAACGGCACACACGTGAGTAGCTACAATTGATGATACCGAGTTTAAGGCAAGTAAGCGATGGTGATAGATCATTCAAGATAACCAAAGAACGCACTCTTCATTGGATACCGAAGCACCTTAGAAGGCATTTGGTGAAACAAGTGAATCAAAGTTACGTTGCCTTCTTCTAGGTACAGAACTTTTCGACGAAAAGCCATCAAATTTCTTGCAACGGCTTAGGAACTTAGCTGGTAATCAGTTTTCAGATAATGTTCTTCGCACACTGTTTTTAGAACAGCTTCCTGAGCAAGTTCGCTGAATATTAGCAATAAGTGAGGTCACGGACTTAACTAAACTTGCCACGCAGGCAGACAAGATACTCGACATGACACGTCCCAGTATTCTGTCCATTGACAATGAAAGCCACGCATCACCAGAGCTGCCACGGGCATCATCAGGAATTGGTGACATCAGAGTAAAAGCTCCAACTAAAGACATGGAGCACCTGAGTAGGTTTATCAAACAGAGTCGAGCTAGGTCACGTAGTCAGTCACGTGACATATTCAGAAACAGGAACTTTTGTTTTTATCACAAAAAATTTTGCAAAAAGGCTCGCAAATGCCGCGAACCGTGCAATTTTAAAAATGCTTCACTAGATTTAAACCAGATCTAGCAGGTATCTCCGGAGGCACAATCACTCTATGCCTGCAAGTACGAGATAAAAACAGTGGCTTAAAATTTTTGGTCTACACTGGCGCCGATATTTCGGTCATACCTCATAATTATAAATCCAATAAAAAATATTTTTTTAATAGAGAATATAAACAAAACCTATTTGCAGCAAAAGGGTCTATAATTAATACATTTGGCATGAAAGCAATGTTTCTCGATCTGGGCCTCCGGCGCCCATTTTTCTGGTCACTCACAATTGTCAACGTAACTCACACAATCATTTGAACTGATTTTATTAAACACCACGGTTTGCTCGTTGACTTGTGTCAAAAAAGGTTGCTTGACGCACAAACGCAACTTTATTCACCAGCACTCTTGGCGAAGAGTAACCAGCCAACTATTTCAACAGTGTATATAGATCATCCTTACTATAAGCTGCTTATGGAATTTGACGGAGTTATCAAGCCGGTTGGTTGCAAGACCCCACATCACGGTGTACAACACTACATAACTACAAGAGGGGCTCCAGTTGCAAAGCGAGCACGTCGGCTAAGCGGTAAAAAATTGCAAGCGGCAAAAATGGAAATTGAGAACATGATGCAGCAAGGTCTATGCGAACCGTCAAAAAGTGAGTGGGCGAATCCTCTCCATTTAGTTAAAAAGAAAAATGGTACATGGCGAGTTTGTGGAGATGACCGATGCCTCAACAAGGTAACAATACCAGATAGGCATCCTATTCCACATCTGCGCGGTTTTTTTTTTCAACTACATGATCGCAAATTATTTACAACTTTGGATTTGACAAATCCGCGTAGCTCCTGAAGATCGTTCTAATACTGCAGTCATAACGCCTTTTGGCCTTTTTGAGTTTAAGGTTATGACTTTTGGCTTATGTAATGCAGCACAGTCATTCCAAAGGTTAATGGATTTAATTTTTCGCAATTTTGATTTTTGTCAAATCTACATCGACGATATTCTTATCTCATCATCAAAGCCAGAAGAACACAGCCAACATTTGCGCCTGGTTCTTGAAAAGCTTCAACATGGATTATCAATTAATGCCAATAAGTGTGTTTCTGCGCAGCCTGAAGTTACTTATCTCGGTTATAAAGGGTGGTTAAATTTTAAGGGCCGATGTTGAATGTAAACCACACCTAAACGTCAAGTTTTTTCTGCATTTCATTTGACATTTCTCAATTTCAGACTAACTCAATTTGAACCATGGAAAGATAAGCAATCGAGCAATGCGTTAAAGTTATTCAGGCTTATTATGAAAATGGGTGTTCAAATCAAAATGCATAACGTGCACTTCGTGATTTTTTCGGTTAATTTAATCGTCCAAATGTGCGTACAATCGAAAAAATCGTGCAAAAATTTGAGCAAACCAGTAGGAGATGTGAAAACACCAGTGCATGCTCGTACAGCTCGTACTTTAGAAAATATTGCTGCTGTTCGCGATAGTGTGGCTGAAGAGCCGTCCAACTCAACTCGTCGTCGTGCCCAACAATTGCACCTCTCACGCTAGTCGTTGATGAACATTATGCATAAAGGCTTGCATTTACAAGCTTACAAGCTGCAATTGACTCAAGAACTAAAGCCTCTTGACCATTTCAAAGTGGATGATCAATTTTCGAAGAAAATCATCTTCAGTGATGAGGCACATTTTCACCTCAGTGGATTCGTCAATGAGCATATTTGCCGCATTTGGGCGAAAGACAATGTGATTGTCGAAAAACCAGTGCACCCACAAAGAGTGACTGTTTGGTGCGGTTTATGGGCTGGCGGCATCATCGGGCCGTATTTTTTCCAAAATGAGGCCGATCAGGCAGTTAATGTGAATGGTGTTCGCTATCGTGAGATGATAACGAACTTTTTATAGCCCAAATTGGAAGATATGAATGTGGACGATATGTGGTTTCCACTTGCCACACAGCTAACGAAACAATGGCTCTTTTGCGCGACAAATTCAATGGCCGTGTTATCTCACGAGGTGGCGATGTCAATTGGCCGCCAAGAGCATGTGATTTGACACCGTTGGACTTCTTCTTTGGGGTTATTTAAAAGAAAAGGTGAACGTCGATAAGCCAGCAACAATTCAAGAGCTAAAGGATGAGATAATTCGGCATATCAACGGCATAGAACCTCACTTATGCCTCAGCGTCATCGAAAATTTGTTCCATATTATATTCCATATAATATGTATAATGTATGGATATTTTGTTCCATACATAATTGAACCATACCAATATTATCAGAATAAAAAGAAATGGCAATAATTTCCTAAATAATTTTTGTTTTATTCAAAATCAACATCGGCCCTTAAAATTTAACCACCCTTTATTATCAATGAGCATGGTATTAAGCAAACAACAGATAGAGTGGAGGCAATTAAAAATTATCCAAAACCAAAAACTATATCTGATCGTCGCCGGTTCCTAGGTTCATGGAATTTTTACAGACTTAACATGCCAAATGCTGCTGAAGTACACGCGTCTCTTGTAGACCTCAGCGTTGGAGCTTGTAAGAATGATAAACGACCACTTCCCTGGACAAACGAGACAGAAGATGCTTTCAATGAATGTAAGGAGCTTCTTGCAAATGCGGTTTAGCTTGCATACCCTGCACCTGATTCTGCACTTACTCTCCATTGCGATGCTTCAGACAAAATCGTCAGTGCAGCACTCGACCAATTGATAGAAGGGAAACGGCAGCCGTTAGGGTTTTATACCAGTATATTGAGCAAAACGGAACGCAACACAGCGCATATGATCGCGAACTGCTCGCGATTTTCAAAGGTATAAAATTTTTTAATTACTTCATTGAGAGGCGCAATGTTACTATCATTACAGAACATCGTCCGCTGTCTTTTGTGCAAAAGTCATAAAAAGCTTTTCGGAGGCAGCAACGTTAACTTCAGTATATTAGCCAATTTTCAACGAATATTATGCATGTTCCCGGCAAGGCAAATGTAGTCGCAGACGCGATGTCACAAATAAGCTCTATTACTCTGCCATTTATAATTTCAACAAAAGATATCGCTCAGTATCTGGCTAGATGGGGGGGGTAAAACCAATGTAACGAAATGGTTCTTATGAAAACAACAACACAGCAATTCGCCGCACTGGTTGTATAAAAACGAAAAAATGGCTATTTAATAATAATAATTCCCCATTTTTTTGCTTTCACCGAGGATTTCAACACACTACGCTTGTGTATCCATAGTCGGCTGTTCTACCAACTGGGCCACGGAGTCATATTTGTTTGAATAGCTCATACTTATTTTAAATTTTACAATCAGTAGTTATTTTCTTTCTTTTATCATTGAATTGAATCTTTCATTCAATACTCTAATGGCTTTATTTTATATTCCTATCCGATCAATCGTTTCGTTCAAAACAGTGTACGTTCGTGTTTTTGAAATTTGTAATTCGAACAGAACCAAACAATGATAACAGCTGATCAGCCAGCGAACGATGCCGTAGTACAGTTATATATTTGCAATATGTATTTCTAACGAGCACTGAAACCACGAATCCAAACCAGGGATGATAATGGCTTTACTGTAAAAGGGCCAAAATTCATATAAAATAGGGCCAATTTGACATTAATAGGGCTTTGAGTTAGTTTAGTTATTATAGGGCTTTAAATTGTAACTCAATATCAGAGACCGTACCAATTATGCATTTTATAATAAAAAGCTAAAAATAATAATTATATTTTGACTTTTAAAATTTTGAGCAAAAAGTAATAATTATTTCTGCTTTTTGTTTTTTTAACGCAAAAATAAAAAAATAAAAGCCAAAATCTGACCGATAATTTTTTGAGCACTAAATAACTGGTAAGTTTTGATTTTTATTTTTTAAGGCAAAAATAAAAAGCAAAATGTGGATCTAAGTTTACGGTTGAACCAAAGTTTTACTAATTTTCATACAGAAAATGCACGCTCCACGCATGATGATGATGATGATGATGATGATGACTCATGAAGAACTGTAAGCTTAGATCCACAATTTGCTTTTTATTTTTGCCTTAAAAGATAAAAATTTGATTCTGAGAGTGAGGGGTGAAAATAGAGGCTAAATTAGAAGACCGGTATCGCGGCGTTTGTTTATGTTAGTTCGAATTTTTTTTTAATCGACCTTTGCAGTCATAGGCCGATTTTTAGCATAATGTTTATATGGTTTTTTGGTTCAAATGAAATTTATTGAAGAAACTGAGAAGCATATTATAGATCAATAATCAATAAATCAATTTTTTAAAAAATATTAATTGTTGCACAGGTCTCTAGCAATAATTTGGCTTTTACAGATTCAAAAAATATCAATTAGTCGACGAGTTATAGCCAAAAAACCATATAAACAATATGCTGAAAATCGGCATTTGACTGCAAAGTTCGAAGGTCGATTATAAAAAAAATTCGAACTAACATAAACAAACACCGCGATACAGGTCTTCTAATTTAGCCTCTATTTTCACCCCTCACTCTCAGAATCGACCTAACTTTTGCTAACCTGAATTTGTTACACAGTGTAACCTTATATTAAATCTTGATCACGGAAATTATACCCGAAAAATTTGGAAATAAATACCGAAAAACTGCTGAAATTTAGTTCGTAATTTCCATTTTCTTTAGGGCTTTATATCCAAACCATTCGCGCATTATTTCTTTCTTTCGGGCTCAATTGCCATTTCAAATTCGGGCATTTTTTCCGAAATTTAATGCTTCCAAAATTTCGGGCTTTTTTGTCATTTTATTCGGGCGTAAGTTCTGGAAGCCTTATAATCATTTATTCGTCGTCGTCTATACAAGCAACAATATTTTCAATTTAGAAGTAAAACCCTTTGTGACGGCGGTTAGTGGTTATTTCATATTATTTTTGTCAAGCACTACAACGCCGCTGAATTGCATTTTGGAACATTTTCCAAAAAAAATTTGAACAATTTTTCGTTTTTGTGTAAAATTTTTTTATTCTTTTCGTTTGGAGGATTTTTCATTTTATTTTTTGTGCGATTTTTCTTTGGCATATTAAATTCACATACATTAAACAGTAAACTATCTTTTAAAAAATCCCGATTATTTTTTCGGTGGAATTTTCCAAAAGGGCCTAAAATTAATAAGAAGGGCCTCGGGGCTTTTGAAATGAAAAAGGGCCCAAAAAAGCCCCTAAATATCATCACTGATCCAAACGTCATGCCATCGTTGTGGTTGCAGTCGTTAATAGAATGGTTAAAAAATGAAAAATTCTGAACCTAAAGGTAAATAAATTATGAAATATATAAATATATACAGTGTCTGAAGACTGTAAAGCACTTTCAATACATAAAATAAAAATAAAAACTGCAATAGCTGCATACATTTTATATTGTTATGTCAAAAGCAAGCACTTAATCACTGAAAACAATAATAATGAAAAACAAATCCGCAAACCACTTAAGGGAGTATTCCTGGTTGGAAGGCTATTTTTGGGCCCATTTTGAAAAACTTCTCATTTGAAAACGCAAAGAGTTATTTCAATTCTGTTCTTTATTGTATTAAGAACATATTAAATTAAATAAAAATTTTTTTTTTCTTTGTACGAGGGCTGTTCAAAAAGATGTCGGCCTTCAAAGTTGGGCGTCGATAAAAAAGGTATGCTGCTTGCGGCCTGGATAACTCGACTTCGGATCATCTGAAATGGAAAAGTGGAGATGTAATTCTGGTTCCTACCTCAATCATTATTTTGCGACTATTTTTTACAAAATGACAGTCATTGAAAAATGAAAAACCGATTTTGGGTCTTTTTTTTGTAGTTTAGTGTAAAAAAAAAATAGTAAAAAATTGTTTGAAATTGTCATTGAGGTAGGGACCAGAATGGTGATAATTCTGCGTCGGTTGCATTTTGTTTCATTAAAATCGGTTCAGAACTACGGGCGCAATCTGGGCCGCAAGCTCGAAAAACATGGTTTCGAGATAAACGCGTTTAAGTTTGAAGTTTTTTTTTTTTTTTCATAAAAAAAAATTTAAATGAAAAATTTGAGCATGCAGTTTTAGAAATTCGACAATTCTGCGTCGATTGCACATGGTTTCATCAAAATCGGTTCAGTAGAACCGGACTTAAAAGAGACTTTAAAGTTCAAAAACGTGATTTTGAAAAAACTCAAAGAAAATTTTAGGCCATAAAACATTTTTTTTTTGTGAAATACTTACATGTATCAATCTGCAATGCCAGCCCCATAAAGAACTCCTTCCTCTCTTCAAAAAATGAGTACTCAGCGGCTCTATGTGCTCTTCGGGCAGTCCTACCTTCTTTTGATGCGGCCAGAGCTCGATTTTCCTTCACCAGCTCAATTTTTCCTTCACATTTGCCACATATCATCAGATTAGCAATCGCCGAGAAAACTGTATAAAACTCCAAAATGCAATTCTCCGTTATGTTGTCAATGCTTATGTCTTCGTTTTCATTATTTTTTAAATTTTTTTGCCGATGTACTTGTGAATTCGGTGTCCTCATCTCTTTCGTGCTGGTTACCATGAAACTGGCGCTTCAAGGGACGAGTTTTTCGATTGCTACCAGTGTTTCTTTTATTTTTATTTCTATTACTTTTTCTATCCATTGTCTTTAGCACAAACAAAAATTTTTATAAAAACTGTACTTTTCAAAACTGTATTCACGCGCGCGTCCGGTTTATAACTCAATTCAAAGTGAACTAAACGCTGCCAACATTCGAATACCTAAGCTCTAAAGGCATATACAAACAAGTTAATACCTACTAAAGAACGCGTTGAACGAAATTCGGTGGTTGCTTCAAACAGTTGCATTCAAAAAGTACTGGACAAAAAAGTGCTGGACAAAAAAGGCCATATCTCCTAAAGTATTTCGAATTTCAAAAAACCCTTTTAGGACGATATTCTCGAATATCCAAGCTATAAAAATACAAAATCAAAAAAAAATTGTTGCCAACCAGGAATACTCCCTTAATTGTTCAAAGTTTATTTATTGAACACACAAACCGCACAAAAGTAAAAAGCACTGCCAACATATTAGAAACAAAGTAACATTTTTAAAAATCTCTGAAGTAAGTAGGCAAAATACAGAAAACTTCCCTAGTGTTTAATATGGCAGCGCCACATTTGACAACCGCTTGTGTATAACAGTTTGAGTGTACATATCAATCAAAAGCTTGTCGAATGAGCTAACGATAAGCTTCGTTCGAAACACATATTTACGCTTGAATTCAACATCGTTCGCACAACCATCGTTTGTTGAATGCTTCGTTAAAAATGCAAAATGAGGCTATAAATGTACATTACGGTTTAAAAATTTGAATCTGCAAGTTTTTTTCAGAATATTAGCATGCTTTTAGGCATTTCTCAAATTGAGTTTTGATAAATTCAGAAAGCAATTTTCGAAGTAGGCCTTGCATTAATTGATTTAGAAACAGCACATGCTGCAATATTAACGAATTCAACTTTAAATCTAAAATTTGTTTTATTTTTAGATCTGTGAATTTTCATATAAATACCATATCTCTCATATAATTCAAATTCAGTTTTTAACACATATTTATATCGAAATTAACACGATTACGGTTAGTTACAAGTAATCAACTGAGTTACCGGACTACCTACTCTGCTTTTAAATTAAACAAACTTGCTGCATAAGCTAGACTTCCAAAATATCCTTTAACGTGTCTGGCTTCTATTCGTCAATACCAGACTTACAGAATATTCTTTAACTCATCTGCATTGGTGTCGCCAACATTTAAAAAAAAACAAGCAAACAGAACAAGGAAACAACGAAAACAGTGGAACACGCCATAACTCTTATCTCTTGTATTTCTGGTCGAAAATTCTTTAACGCGTCCGGCTTGTGTTCGTTCATTAAAAAATTTGTCAAAAATTCTTCAACCTTTCTGCTTTGTGTTCGTTCTTGTTTTTCCTACAAAAGGCCCAACCAAAATAGACGAGTTCCTCCGTAACGAGTAGAGACGAGAAATGTTCGCTTTAATGCAATTCAATGTTGTTGCCCAAAATGAACAAACTTAATTTAACGAAACTGAAAGAAACAGCTTGTCCATACGTTTTGTTCCGTAAGAACCGAACTGCTAGCGTCTTAACTCGTCAGACGTTCGGCAAGTTTCAATCGTCTCGTTTCGTCTATTTTGGTTCTGCCTAAAGGCATTTCGGGGTAGTTTTTTTCGTTAAAAAATACAATATATATTATTTTAAAAAAATGGTGCATAATGAACCGTATGACTGATATATCAAAGAATACAAATCAGAAATAATCTGGTCCAAATCAAAGAATATATAAAAATAGAAACCAATCTATTTTCATATTTCTGTCTTGTTTGTTGACGAAACTTCCACAACGATTCAGTAATATATATTCATGAACGAAAAATCTCAACATTTCTGTATTGCGTTCGTGGGAATTTTACATGGGATTTTCGTCAATGAAATGTATGGCCGAATCAGCATGTTTCGTCAAAGATAAAGAAAAATCGTTCATGATTCGTTTATCAATTCTTTAAGACTTTGACTACTGGGAAATATCGTCGCAAATGCAACATAAAATACGATGCAAGTCTTGTACCGAAAAACGCATCAACATTTTTAACTATGTAGGCACGGTAAAATAAACTAAACAAGTTTGCGCGGTAGCATAAGGTCAGTGCTTCTGACCACGAAGCAAAGGTCCTTTCTGCAGTTGAAATTTGGTGCTTTTTTTAATTAAAAGTATTCAAATTTATACTTTTCAATTATAGGTTTTGTTTTTTTTTTTATAAGAAAAATTTAAAATAAATTATATAAATAAAGCCCGAGTTATAATCGATTAATGATAATTTTGGATAAACAATTGGGCATACAGGCCTGTTTAATTTACGATTTGTTATTTTTACGCCAACTTACGTAAGCGTATTTTTCTTTGTTGTTGTTTAGCATGCAAGCGCAAATACGCAAACACGCGTGTTTAAAAAGTAGCCCTTGGACGTGTTTTTGCGTCTCGTATTTTTATTCCCTATCTACAGCATATATAACAGGGTGAATACGGCAAACACATACTGAGTTGCTCACAGTTGCAAAAATAACAAATGCTATAAATACGCTTTGTTAATTTACGTTTAAACTGTGAATAGCCCAAACAATTTTTTTTTTTTTTGTCATCAATCCTATGAAATAAATTGAAAAATGTATACTATGCTTGCTTTCGGGTTTGTTCATACAAGGGAGGCAATGATGAGATGGTAGCACATTCAACTTGCAGCCGAATTGTACGCGGTTCGATGCGAGTACGGAAAGGGAAAAATGTATTATTCCCGCCACAGGTTCTTCGACAAATTTTTTCTTTTAAATATTTATAAATAAAAAAAGAATTAACAAAAAGATAAAACAGCAAGATCTGTCGTATGTGCTATGAGGATCGAGCCTGGGTACTACTTAATTCATTAAACTTAAATAATTAATCCTCTTGATAACCAACTGTGTCGAAAGTAAAAAAAAAAACTGCGATCGAATTATGTACGTGAATATTGAGCTGTTCAGTAACTGTCCATAAACAAAAGGGGCAATTGATATTTCCCATGATATGTTGAATATACTAGTTGGCTTTCTGAAAAAAGACAGTTCTTCAACTACTACAGGTATGAAGGCAGGCTGTTTTTTAACTATTTGGTTGCACTGAAGTAGGGAATGTTAATAAAATAAATTAGCAATCTTTCCAGAAATTCTATTTTTATGTAAAAGTTTCACTTCTATCGCGCGTGGCAGCCCCACACATATTTTTATTTACTGTGATGTCTCCAGCGAAAATATTAGACCCTACATGCCACCGCCACTACGTCGAAGAATTTTTGAATACTAACAATTTATCTCATCAAAACGCACGATCCACCAAAAATCTCATTAGTGCACGATATGTTTGGCCGCATATGAATAGTGATATTGCTAAATAAGCACGCTATTGTTTGCAATGTCAACGCAGTAAAATCGTTATATGAGCAACTGCTTAAGCCCTCTCTGGCAAGCCAACATAAAGGTTCGCCCTTTCGTGTTTTTTCAAAAACCAGGAGAAAAATCAACCCGAACTTAATACTATCTCAAGCAAATTCAATTCCCACTGCTAGGATGCGGATGCATCTTTAAAAATCTATTTTCAACACATGTCTGAAATGAGGTCTAAAGCTAATCAGATTTGGGCGGAACATCGCAATTGCAATATGACGTCATCGATCTTTTTGAAACATAGCTAAATAGTGATTTCACAGATGCTGAGTTTATTGATCCATAACTATACACTATTTATCACAAGGATAGGGATGTTGTTATGACTGGATAACGCGTGGTGGTGGAGCCTTTATCGCAGTAAAGTGTGATTTTCGATCATCATTTTTTCCATTGCTTAATATGAATTCTCTATTGGATCGATTGTGCGTCATCTTTTATCATCAACTACTGTTGAAAATCAATTTTGTATATTAGACGATTTAAATCTCAGTAAAATTGCTTGGTCATTTCTTAGGAATGAAAAAATCCTTTATCCAATAAATGTGAATCATTCTAATGAAATTTATTTGATTGATAATTATTTTAGTTTAAATCTAAACCAAATAAATACATTTGCCAATAAGCTGGGTAGATTTTTGGATCTTGCCTTCGTAAATTCTCAAATAAAATTCGATATTGAAGAATGCATGTTTCCACTGTCATCAACTGACATGCATCATGTGCCTTTGATATTAAAAGTTGAATTTTTTAACTATTTAAATTTTCCCAACAACAGGGCTGTTTTAAATACGAATTATAGCTGATGTGATTTTGATTGTCTTAATGCTCACATAGGCAGCATTGACTGGCAGTGTCGTTTAAACTGCAATAATGTTGCTGAACCTTTTACAGTTTTTACTAGGGATTTTCCAGGGAGATTCCGTAAAAAGGAATTCAAGAGACCGTGGTATACTAAAGGCCTAATGGAATTGAGAAACTTACGCAATCAATTTTTAAAAAAAATTAAGGCTGCGAAGAATGAGATTTTTGAGTCAAAATATAAACACTATATGAGAGAATTTGATTTTCTACATAAATTCTTGCATAAACAATTTGTGAGTGGTTTTGAAAATAATAGTAAGTTCAACCCAAAAGCTCTTTGGAGTTTTATTGAGTCGAAAAGAGCATGTTCCTCTATTCCATCTTCAATGATCTTCAAAGGATCTTCAATGATCTTGCTATTACGCCACTTGATGTTTTTAATGGGATTAGGCCCTAAAAAAATTTATCAAAACCTGATATAGATGGGTTCTCACCGTTTCTGTTTAAAAAGTGTGTGTCTTCTTTGATGAAGCAGCTATCATTTATTTACAATAAATCTCTAAGAGCTGGTACCTTTATTGTTGAATAGAAATTTGCTCATGTTGCTCCTATTTTTAAATCAGGTTCAAAAAAGAATGTCGATAATTATAGAGCCATTTCTAAGCTTTCAACATTTTCCAAACTTTTTGATTGTAAAAGATAATTGTAAAAGATAAACTTTATTTTGTAGTGAAGAACGCAATTAGCCCATTCCAACACGGTTTTGTTGCTGGCCGTTCCGACGTCACAAATTTTGCTGTCTTTTCTGAATATTGCATCTCCTCTTTCGAAATTGGCTGCCAAGTTGATGTAATTTACACTAACTTCACCAAAGCTTTCGACAAGGTGTGCCACAATGCCCTAATTGCTAAATTAAATAAGATGGGTTTTCACTCTACCTTCCTGAGATGGATAATTTCATATCTGTCAAACCGTCGTTGTGTGGTTTCTATTGGAAATATCGATTCATATGTTTTTCTTGCTACCTCAGCAGCATGGCAGAATTATAAGGTAGGACCGATTCGCTTAGTGCCCTCACGCGTCAACGAATAGTGAATAATGAGAATGCCAGCTAGTTCTCAAAACGACGAATTTCGTAGAAATTGCAAACTATCATAAATATAAAATGTTTAAAAATTGTAAACTGAGCTGTCGCGTGTGTTAAATTTGTGATAATTTGAGTGAAAATGTTATAAAAACAATATAATAAAAACAATAAAATGTGGAATAAGTCTTAAAAATGCTAGAAAATTTGTAGCAATCCTAAAATCAACTGCGAAACGTGAACACAAAGAAACTCGAGATGAACAGCTGATTTTGACAACTAGCCGGCATTTTCTCTGCTGTCTACTCCATTCTTCTCTGAGTCGGCCCTACCTTATAATTCTGCTATGCTCAGGAATACCTCAAGGTAGTATTCTGGGATCACTGTTATTTCTTGCAACTACCTGCTTTTTGCTGACGGTTTAAAAATATTCAACTCAATACATTCTATTATGGATATTAACAGTCTTCCGGCTGATTTATCAAATCTTGTTTTGTGGTGTGAAAAGAACCTATTTGCAGTAAATTTTAAAAAATGCTCACATGTTACTTTTTCCAAACGATTCAATAACATTGCTTCTACCTATGCTATTTATAATAACTTCTTAAAGTTTAATGATCAAATCTGTGATTTAAGCTTCTTATTTGACTATAAATTCCTTTTTACAAAGCATTTGGATTATATTATTCCTAAAGCTTTTTCGATGTTAGGTTTTATAAAACGTAATAGATCTGATTTTAATGATCCGCATACGCGTTTATATTTGTTCTCCGTCTTGTAAGGTCTAGGCTTGAATATTACTCGATCATTTTGAGTCCTTTCTATGATGTTCACATTAATAGACTTGAGTCTATTCAGAAAAGATTTTTGAAATTTGCACTTAGACCTTTCAATTTTACTGAGCCTCTATCATATAGTATACGCTGTAAATTATTACATTTAAACTCCCTGAAAGATAGAAGAACAATTCAGGCCTTAGAGTTTATTCGTGGCTTAATAAGTGGTAATATTGATTACACATCGCTTCTCGAACGTATAAATTTTAATATTCCTTCAAGAACCTTGCGTTGTTATGTACCATTTTATCTCAGAGCTCAGAGCCAAACCAAAAAGTCGTATTATTTTATTTTACTTCTTATATTATTTAAATGCAGATAAGTCAAGAACACACGCTAAAATTTTCTTAAAAAAAAAAATAATATTTCTATGATTTCTTAACAATTCTTTTAGGGCAGCTGACTCAAAGCTTAATTATTTAAATTTATTTTTCTTATTAACGCCGTCTTAAAAATTTATGATTTTTAGGTCATATACTCATAATATACGTAGTAATATGTAGATATTTTTTTTATGCAGAATTGATCAAGTTTTTATAAATAAATTAAAAAAAAACATTTTCTTGGTGACCTAAAATAAATTTAATAAAAGAAAAATAGTGTATTCGCCATAAACAGTTATGTTATAGATTTTTTTTTTTTTATGTAAACATCTCCAGCAAGGTGAGTCAAAAAAATAACACTTTTTTCGACACTCATATTCTGTGAGCTGGATTCAATAGATCTTAAATCCAAAAGGATATCGAAATCGGTTTAACCGTCTGCCAGCGGAATTGATTTAAAAAAGAATAAATATAAAAAAAAAATTTTAAAAAATAAGCTTTTATTTAAAATCAAAACGTGATTCAGAAGATTCGGAAGATTCAGAAGAACCTCTCCCTTGGTTACCCATCATCATAATAAAAGCGTGCGTAAATAGGTAAGTTCTAGGGACGTATATAAATTTAGAAATTTTCAAAATGTATAATATACAAGTTTACTACACAATATCAGTGGAATTGAATCTTTTAGTAGGCTTATCTGTATATAAACCGCGTTCCATTATACATGCTTACTGCGCAATATCCGTGCCTAAAGCTTTTAAAATTTAAATGTATTTTACATTTTTAAAGTTTCTAAATTTATATGCATCCTTAGAACTTAACTATATACGTACGCTTTTATTATGATGAAGGGTAACAAAGGGAGAGGTTCTTCTGAATCTAGAATATACCTACTATATACATATATGACAATTGTCAATGAAATTTATTTTTTTTTTAGTTCAGGTTTTGGTTTTAAATAAAAGCTTATTTTTTAAAATTTTTTTTTATATTTATTTTTATTTTTTACTTTTTAGTCTTAAAGCTTTATTATGAACATCTTTTATTTTAAAAGCCTTACATACAGCATTTTAATTTTTTAGACCATTAACCTTAACAGTACATATTAACATTATTTATACCATTTACATTATTTATTGCATTATATACTTTATTCTGATATAGCATTTTTATTGATTTGTGGGCGGGAATAGGAGGAGTGGCCAAATTTAAACCCCTATCTCCTACTTGATGTAAATGTGCTGCCAAATTTTCAGCTGAATCGGCCTAGTAGTTTTGAAGATATATCATTTTATTGATTTGTGCAGGATGGGTTGAAGGACATTTACTGCCAAAATTTCAGCTGAAACAGCCTGGAAGTTTTGGAGATATATTAATTTGTGGGCGGTAAAAGGTGGTGTGGTTTAAATTTTTTTCTTAAACCCCATTTTCTACTTGAAAGAAATTTACTACCAAAGTTTCATCTGAATCGCCCTAGTAGTTTTCGAGTTATAGCATTTTTATTGATTTGTGGGCGGTAAAAGGGGGTGTGGCAATTTTTTTTTTATAATAGTGCATTGTCACCGGGCTTACACATATATGCTAAATTTCAGCTTAATCGGATACCCACAAGCTGTCGAAAAAGTGTTTGCAAGATTTGCGGACATACATACATACATACATACTAACGAAGCAAGTTAAATAAATGCTTATAAAAATCACTGTTACGCCAAAAATCAACGGTTTTTTCGCCGTAAGTTTATATCAATCTGAAATAACTACCCAAAAGTTGGGTGCAAATGAAAGGTATCTATGACCCCAAAGTTATGCATAAGAAGATTGTTAGATTCGAGAATTTTTTTTAGTACAATAGTGTTCAGAGTTCGATCAAAATTTTAAGTATTTTCCACACAAAGCACTATAAATCCGCTATTTTCACGTAAGTTTTAGAAAATTTAGTATTGTTAAAAAAGACTTGATTAATATTGATACATAAAAAAAAATAGTGGAATTAATTTTCATTGAAAAGTATTTTTGGAAGAGTATTTTCACAAAAATCGCTATAAACCCACTTCTTTTCAGTAAATTTTAAGAAATTTTGCATTTTTAAAATGGATTTGCTCTGAAGAGGCTTCATTCCTACGCATCAAATAGAGAAGTTATATTGTGGTGCCACCTACTGTGACAAATGCTAACTACAAACTATTCCTGCGTCCTAGCTAGCATGTTCTAAATATGAAGTATATCGGACGAGTGGTTTGGCTGTGTGAGGCTTAATTTAAAAAAAAAAAAAAATTTATATTTCTGTATACATTTACAACTGTACCAGAAAAGCAACGTCTCGGGCTCATTATGTGCACATTGGACTCACGAGAACGTTACAATGTGATTGAATCACGAAAACATTTTAAATTCAATTCAATGACTTTCCAATGAAAATTCATTAAAAAAATAAATTCGACTATTTTTCAATATTTTATTTATATATATCAATAGATTACATCAAGTCTTTATTAACAATACTTAATTTTCTAAAATTTACCAAATAATTGCGGATTTATAGCGCTTTTTGTGAAAAATACCCGAAATTTTAACCGAATTATGAACACTATTGCACTAGAAAAATTCTCGCATCTAACAACCTTCCAATTCAGAACTTTGGGGTTCTAGATACCTTTCATTTTCACCCTACTTTTGCGTAGTTATATCAGATTGATAAAAACTTACGGCAAAAAACCGTTGATTTTTGGCGAAAAGGTGATTTTTTAAATTGAAACCGCTGGCAGACGGTTCCACCGATTTCGATATCCTTTTAGATTTAAGATCATCTTGAATCCAGAATTTAGAATATGAGTGTCGAAAAAAATGTTTTTTGCCCCTGTACAAAACGATCCACCTTAACCTACAGTCTTGGATCAATACAATTGACACGTAGCCGATATAAAGTTGTAAGCGACATTTTTTAATGAAAATTTTTTTCAAAGATTTATCTTCCTTATTTTGCGAAAAAAAGAGTAGGATATATCGCACACTAAATACAAAACAGTCAACTCAAAAAACACAAATTTTCAGGAGAAGCAAAAAACGGTTTAAGCTAAAATGATTGTAATACTTTAAACAAATTTGGTTCCACAATGTTGCGGCCGTGGCGTAGTGGGTAGAGTATGTGACTCATACGCCAGAGAACCCAGGTTCGAATCCTCCATCTGACACAGAAAATTTTTCAATTGTATTAATTTTTCTGTTCGGCCGTCACCTCTCTGCAGACAATGGCAAACCTCAGAGAGTAAAAACTGCCATGAAAAGCTTCTTGAGAACATAAGCCGTTCGGAGTCGGCGTAAAACATGTAGGTCCAGTTCTCGATCATTTGTGTGCAAGCATTTCACATCACACACAACACAATTGATCATAAGAAGCTCGGTCAAAGTTCTTTCAAGAGCTGAGATGGCCATTTCGTTTTTTTTTGTTAGTTTAAAGTGCAGAAGCGATGCAATTAACATTAAGGCAGACATAACTACATTTTTCCGGTTAAAGAATAAAGTTATGAAAAAGACATTTTAACAGCAGTTAAAAATGTGTATTGTGAATTGATTTATGGCTAAAAGTCGATTTTGGAAAATTTTGAGTTGTGACTATTTTGTATTTAGTGTGCGATGTCCACACTTGGAAATTTTACCGTTTTTTCATATAATCAGGTAGAGCAATACTAACGGGATTCCGCGAAAAAAAACATTTCTGCAATTACGCTTCGATTTATCACTTAACGCGTGGCATGGTGTAGTATCAGTTATTATTTTCAATCCAGAATAAAAATCACGAAAGTAGTTCCCAGTTTTAGCATTTTGGTATTAAACAAACATTTTTAACGTGCCATAATGCCTTCTCCAATTTTGTGCTGTAATCCTTTACAAAAAAAAAAGATCACAAATATGCTTATCAGAATGTTAAAAAAATTGCTCTTATTGGAAAATACGTGTGCAAGTCATGCAGGACCGCTTTATATAAATTAAAAGATGATATGCAGTTTAGTGTGCCAAACAAATTGATTGAAATTGATGCTAACGATGATGAAGAAGACGAAGAGGAAGAAAAAACATTAAATGAAGAGCGAGGTAAGAATTGGAAATATGTATGCTATCATCGTATTGAAAAAAATTTGAAACGTGTGAAGATCATAGATTTGTTTGAAAAAGTGATAGAACCTTCAGCAAAAGTTCCACGATCATATATTTCAATTCTTGAAAAGAAGTCATTGTTAGAAGCGTTCCAACAAGTCTCTTCTGATTTTAGCGAAAATAAAAATCATTCCATGGAAGAAATTGAAGACGTGTGGATTAAGGACTTAAAATTAGCACTCTCAAAATAAACTTCAAATTCGGAAAAAATACATCTTTTGACGACAGTTCCCGTTGATTGAAGCATAAGAAAAATATCGAAGAAGTTATGTGTCTTGCGCTTTCTGGTATCGATACAAAAAGGGATATGGAACATTTTCCGACGCAGTAATGCCAGGAAATTTTTTCATAAATCCCTACGCTTATGAAAAAAAATCCCTTTTTTCCCTACACTGAATTTCTATTTTCCCTACATTTTTCCCTACACTACTTTTTTAAATTTTAAAAAAAAAAAAAATTATTTTTAGTTTGTACCTTTTCAATTCAGGTACTTAAGTTCAGGTTAATTTAAAAAAATACAAAACTAACATAAAAACGACAAAAAAAAAATAACATAAGAAGCAACATAAGAATACCATAAGAATAACATAAAAATAACATGAAAACAGCATAAAAAAAACTAATAAGTATTATAAAAAAAAAATTAATGCAAAAAAACTATTTAACAATTTTGTACAATTAATTTTTTGAAATGACTAGTTGTGCATTTAAAATGTACACAATTAATTACATTTGCTTGTAAATGAGATCTAGTAATGCAAATAAAATTTAATATTTCATGGCTTAATATTATTTAAGACCAATAAAGATGGCGTAAGTATGTAAAAAAGAAATTGCACAAAACAAGGAAACCAAACAACAAATAACAAAACAAGTGTTTTCTTGTCATTTTTATTAAAGAGGACATATATTTACTTACTTCATATTAATAAGGAATTACCTAATTTACGAATTCCTAATGAAACACTTTAAAGATAGTATATATTTTTTAATTTTAAAGTTTACATTAAAAATATATAATTTTGAACTGTTCAAAAAAAAACTGAGTTTGAAAAATTCCTACAATTCAACAAAACTAGAAAATCTTTTCCTTTTTCCCTACATGTCGAATTTTTGGAAAAAATCCCTACAAAAAGGGAAAAACCCCTACACTTGGCATGACTGTTCCGACGTTAAAGTCTGTAGAGTGTTATGTTCTGAAATTTTGGAGAAGGTAAATGATTTTTATCTTTCGGATAATGTAAGTCGTGTCATGCCTGTAATACGAGACGTAAAATCACTAATAATAAACGGAGAGCATAAACAAGAAACGGTAATTATCAAAACACTTTAAATTATTATGAAAAGTTTCGTTTCGCTGTGTAAGTGTCGTTTCGCTGTGTCAGTGAAAAATGAAGCAAGGAATGATTTTTACGACAAAAAACGTTTTATTTCTCAATATAGTCTCATTTTGGCTCGATATACAACCTTGTTCCAAAAGAAAGGTTCATTTATTGAAAAAAATCAAAGTACAAGTTTATTCATCCAAATCAATATTGTCGCCTTCAAAGTAGTCCCCGTCGGCTGCAACGCACTTATGCCAGCGATTGATCCAGTCACGGAAACCTTTCTGGAACACGGTTTTTGGTATGGCCTAAACGCGTTCCTCGAAGCGGTTTTTTGACTCGATCGAACAGGAAAAAATCACACGGATCCAGGTCAGGTGAATTTTCCGACTGCTGGATGGTTATCGTGTTGTTTTTGGCCAAAAAGTCACGAATAAGATGAGCATTGTGCGATGGTGCATTATCGTGGTGCAAAATCCATGATTTGTTTTGCCACAACTGCGGTCTTTTTTGGCGAATTGCTTCACGTAAACGTCTCATAACGCCCAAATAATACTGTTTATTGACCATCTGACAAAAATTAATGGTGAGCAACGCAATTGTATTTCACGAAAACAGTGAGCATCACCTTCTTTTTTGACTGAAAACGACGTGGTTTCTTCGGTCTCGGTTCGTCTGGCGACCGCCATTCACTCGCCTTATGCCTGGTTTGAGTGACATACTCGTATACCCATGTCTCATCACCAGTAATGATGGATTCGATGAATGATTCGCCGTTTTCGATCATTTCCAGCATGTCTTTGGCAATAGCAACTCGGTCTCTTTTTAGCATGAAATTGAGTTCTTTCGGTACCAACTTCGCAGCGACACGTCTCAAGCCGAATTCATTCTTCAAAATGTTCTGAACGCATCCAATTGAAATGCCGACGTCCTCTGCTATATCTCTTATCGTCAATTTGCGATTTTTGACCAACATTTCTTTGATTTTTTTCAACGTTTTCTTCGGTAGTCTAACACGATGGCCCTCTCCTACTTCGTCTTGGCCACTCACAAATCGGTTAAACCACTTGTTTGCCTTCTGATACGACAAAGCAGAGTCACCGTAACATTTCACCAACATTTTACGCGTATCGGCGCAGTTGAAACCATTTTTCACACAAAATTTGATACAAACTCGTTGCTCAATTTTTTCTTCCATCGTAAAAATCGAAGACACGAAAAAAGTTGTTGTAAACAAAACGCTGCCACTTTACCAAATGTCAACGACAGACGCTGATATTTGGCAGCCTTGTCATAGGCACATGTGCCAACCTACTAAAAAAAAATGTTTCGAATCGGACAGTTAAGTCCGGTTCACAGTGTGAATAAACCTTTATTTTTGAACAAGGTGGTATTTTGTAGATTAAGTAAAACAAATAAATTTATCTTGTTAAAAGAATTTGCTTACTTAGCTTTTGATTGACGTTAAGAGCACCACGACATAAACGGCACACACCTGAGTAGCTACAAATAGAGGACGTACTAAAGTCATCTATGTGTGATTCTAGAAACTTGTTGAACAACCTAGTATACCAGGTGTACGCATAAATTCTTTTCGGTTTGACTGAGAGATGGCGTCAGCAAAAAGTACGCAGCGCATTAATTTGACACGTCATTTTGTTCGTCTGACATTTAACTACAAGTTGAATGATCACGCCGAGTTTTGTACCTGGAAAAAAACATTTGCGGCACGCATTGCTTTTCTTATCTTATCAAAAGAAAACAGCTGTTGAAAGTCATCGTATGTTGGTAGAAACATATGGTGAACACGCTCCATCAATTTGAAAGTGGTGATTTCAATGTGAAAGTAAGTACACAAATATCGTATCAATACTTCAAAGTATCGATACTTTTTCTTTCGATACGAGTACTTTTTCGATACTTTTTCGATTTGGTTTAAACATATAGAAGTAAGTGGAAACACCACCAATATGGTGAGCACCTCAAAAATCATAGAGAACAGTAAATTTCCCCAACTGTTTGGTGTTTTTTATTGTTCAAAATTTTTAAATTTTTATTTTTTAAAAAAACAAAATTACAATGAATAGTAGAAATAATTTACACATTTCAAGATACTTAATATCTATTCTAGTGGAGAAAATGGTAATTAGAACAGTAGTATTAACACAATGTGTTCATTGTCATGTTGCAGGAAATTAAAGAAAGGTTTGCCAGTAAAAGCTAAGAAAGTTAAAAGAAAGGAAAGGAGCTGGAAGATAGAAAGATAAAGACAAACAATCTCAAAATTTTGGCTAGTAATGCTCAATCTGGAGCAACGATTCTAATCCACTAAAATCAAAACTAAAGAACCAGATTTTGCAATGTTTCAGAAATAAATGAAGAGAACTGCATTGTTTAATAGTAGTAGGAGATTTATTAAAAACTCTGCAGGAGACAATTGGGGAGCTGTAACGATAAGCTGTTGAACGAAAAATCGGAACGGTAAAATTTTCGAAAAAGCGTATGGAAATTTTATGGAACAACAAATTTAAAGCTTTGGTTTTGATTATTTAAATAAAATCTCTTTAGAGTATTATAGTAATAAATGTGCCGAATTGGCAAGATATTTAAAGATTTAAAAAGTGGCATTGAAGATGTTCTTGGATAAAAAAAAACGAAATTGTCATTTCAGCCATTGAAAGGACTTTGACCGATCTTCTCATGATCAATTGTGTTGTGAAATGTTTGAACAAAAAATATCGAGAACTGGACCTTCCAGCTTTATGCCGACTCCGAACGGCTTATGTTCTTAAGAAGCTTTTCATGGCAGTTTTTTTATTCTCTGAGGTTTGCCATTGTCTGCAGAGATGTGACGGCCGAACAGAAAAATTAATTCAATTGAAAAAACTTTCTGTGTCAGATGGGGAATTCGAACCTGGGTTCTCTGGCGTATGAGCCACACACTCTACCCACTACGTCACGGCCGCCACTTGGAATAGTATTATAAAGTTCTTGGAATAGTATTATAAATTTTTCTTACAACACATTTTTCAAGTGTTATAAAAGGTTTAATTTTATTTGCATAAGCCCCGCCCCAACAAGAAATACCGTAGTTTAACTTGGAATGAAAAAGATCATATTAAAAATTTTTTGAAGTATATAGCGAACACAGATTACGTAATTGGTAAAATTTTCTGACAACTGATCGAAAATACATTTTTAGTGCGTCAGTATGTTGACGCCAATTGAGTTTATTATCTAAACCAACTCCAAGATATTTATAGTGATTGACCTGACGAATATTAAAGCAATTGGGACTACATGAGAACGCAGAATTATAAGATTGCGATGGACGATTATTAAGAACGAAATTTTTGCAATTAGGACCGTGATATGTGATATCTATTTAGGAAGAAACTTGATCTTTTAAGTTCAAGTACATCAGTCCCGTCTTATTACTTATTAATAATTAATTCGAAGCAAACCATTTTCTTAAGATATCCGTGTCATAGTTGATGTCTGTAACTAAATAGGAAAGTGTCGGAGAAGCATATGCAATACCCAAGTCATCGGCGAAAACTGTTATTTCGCCTTAAAAATGCTGATCAAAAATTTTATTAATATAGATTAAAAATAGGATGGGACCAAGTACAGAACCCTGTGGTACGCCTAAAGTAATTATAGCAGGGTGACTAAAAGCATTATCAATTGTACTCTTCGACTACGTGATTCCAAATAGGATTCAAACCAGTTATACATGCTGCCCCTAAAACCGATTGTGCGAAGTTTGTTTAATAAAATACTACACTCTAAAAAGTAAATCGTATTTTAAACACTACCGTAAAATCATCTTTCGCCCTAATATAAGCATGATTTGCATTTAAATATCCTACTTACTTAGAAATTTAAAGAAGCATACTTAAAATCAGTTTTGAAACGCTGGTTTTAAGACAAACTAGCTGCATTTTAACAAATGCATCCAATCTTTTACCAATATAACAATGGTTGCGGCGCAGCATATGCAATACCGGCAACGTTTGTTGCAGATTATTATAATTTTTATATTGTAATACCAGATATATAATAATATATCAATTTATATATACTTTTTTATAACAGTTCCATAAAAAAACTTAAAGGAATGTTTGTTTAAGTTTTGGTTTTTTTGTATTGGCCAAGGTGGCGTTTAAAAAATACATAACCAAAAACAATAAATGAACGAAAAAATCCTTTTTTTTTATTTCAACGCTTCAAAGATCTTAATTTAAAGCATTGCTCTTTAAGTATTAAATTAAATCGTTTTAAAATAAGACACTTTTGAAGCTGCTTTTAAGCTAGAAACTTTATCGGTAAATTCAGCAATGGTTGTCTTAACCCTTTAATGACGAGAGCGAAATAATAGGAATATTTTGAAAAATTTTTCAGGAATGCCCTTGGTTGACCTAATAAACAAATTTCTGGCATTTAATTTTTTGGCCCGCCCGCCGTTTGCCCACCGCTGTCCGTTACCATATGGTAACAGTCGTCACAACCTTAGAAAAATTGCCAAAAGTGCTATAAAGTAAAGAATTATAATATTTATTAACAAAAAACTTTTTATTGTGTCTTATAAATTAATATTTCATGTTTTTATTTATTTTCTGATGGAGTATGATATATTTCAAAGCAAGTTGGGCATAGGCCAACATCACATTTTTTGCATATGAGCCGCGTAGTAGATTTGCAAAACTGGTATGCACATCTGCGTCGTGATTTTGAAGGCCCAACATAATGACACAACCCATCAAATCTTGGATCAGTTTCCGAAATATTGTATTTCTTTCTCCCCTTCTGAATTTGCGATAAATTGGCATATTTCGTGCAGTAGTGCGTTGCGATGATTCGCCGAAATTCTTCATGGGAAAGTGATCCGCCAGCATTAGTATGCAAAATCCATGCATTTTGTATAGCTACATCAATAAAGTATGTAAATATTGACCACCACCATTTCTTTTTTCGCGTAGCTATACGGTAGTAGGATACATTTTGGTCCATGCGATCTGTTCCACCCATAGCTTTATTGTATTCTTTGAACACGTTAGGCCTTGGGATGTTGATGTATGTTGAAGATTCGCGCGAGTACCTTTTCGCTACTTCTATAGGACCTGCTCCAAATATAGTAGATGCTGCACATACTATAGAATTATCCCTCCACTTTGTTACTGAAATATCCAAATTGGAAATAGTTTTTGAACAGTGGGTACCCCTTGGTTTCTTTTTTATGACATCATTCGATGGCAATGGACAATTTCGTGGTATTCTACGTTCCCTTATTGTTCCAGTAGCGTGATACCCTAAATGCTTCAAGTAAAACAGCACCGGAATTCCAGTAAATAGATTGTCAAAAAAGAAGCAGTAAGGATGGGCTTTTAATTCCGGTGGCAAAGCGTGTATCATTTCCAATAATGGAGCCACACATTTTCCAAACTTTAGTTGCAAAACTGGATTTATTCGCGGATTTTTACCTTGGTATATTTCAAAGTTTAAAAGATATCCTTTTGGCGTATTCACACACCAAACTTTGAATCCAAACCGAATTGGCTTTCCACGTATAAATTGTTTACAACCATGACGCCCATAATATGCTACATGGACTCGTCATATGATAAGTCCTGCTCCGGGTGAAAGTTCTTTATGCAGTTTGCGATAAGTCGGTCAGATACTGGACGTAATTTCCACATTTTGTCGTTAGGATCCATAGCTGTTAGAGGTGCAAAGTGAATAAACTTTGATATGGTTTCAAAACGATCGCGAGTCATTGCCGACGCTATCATATTGTTATACAAGTCGCCATCTCTGCACCAATATGACCTCATGCCTGCAACTTGGGAATATCCACTAATTAGCATTATACCAATAAAAGTTTTCAATTCATATGGAGTTATCTCCGGATTTTTGTCTTCTTTTAGAACGGCGTATGCATTACTTTCCTGAGCTATCATTGAAAACATATCGTTATCGAAAAAAAGTTCATACATTTTCCAAGCAGAAAGTGCGCAATCTCTGTAATCTGGCTGTGGAAATATCGGTTCCATTTTTTTTATCATTTTCCCACAAGAACTCATCGCCCAAGTGTGGAATATTAATCGGAAGATTGTTCGAAGATGACATATTAATCTTTGGTTCCTCATCGTATCGCTTTGAACTATCTGCATGTGAAGTTGATGGCTCATCTGGAGTAACTAAAGAGCATTCCAATCTCTTCGGGCGCTTGACTTTTGGTGCTTCAGGGATTTCCGCATTCTGAAGCACTTCTGCCTGTATTGTAGAAACATTTACGTTTTAGAGTATCACATATAAAAATATCATATATAATCAAATGCATACATCAATTATACTGCTCATGTTTGCTATAACATCAGAAATATCTCCATATGAACTGAGATTGGGAAGCTCTTCGTCATCGTATTTAGCATTCCCCATTCGCAATTCGCATGGCTGCAAAAGAAGTGTGCGATGAAGGTCATCTCCAGTACCTCCTTCATCTTCCTCCCATCATCTTCTCCAGACAGCGCTCCCGGGTCAGGTAAATCAAGAAAAATTGTGCTCGCCAAAGCTTCTTCGTCCACGGAATCTACCAAAGTTCCTAAATATTCCAAAGCTGCGTCCGTATTTTTGAATTTATTATAACTAGATAAACATTTTGAAAAATAAGATAAGTTACAAATTCAAACAAGCCTAAATAGGTTGATATTCGGAACAAATATTGAATCACTTCCGACGCCTAAAACCGTTTAATGGTGAGGAAGATTTAACTTTGATGGAATTCATCAAAGCAGTGGAAGACGCAGCAGCATTAAGCAGAAATGAGGAACTATTACGGTATGCATTCCAGATAGTTTTGAACGAAAAAATTCAAGGAACTGCAAAAAGATGCATACAACGTCTAGGAGACAACTTGAGTTGGGAAGCAGCTGTGATGGAGCTCAAGCTACATTTCAGACCCCAAAATTATTACGCCGAACTAATTAACGAATGCCGAAATAGTAAGGTAGTAAATTTAAGGGAATTATTTGAGATCACGAGAGAAATAAATTACCAACTAAATGAATTATATAATTTTGAAAATAATGAAGAAAAACCAATAAATTATACACCTGAAAATAATGATAGGTATCTTGTAGGAATCGTCATGGAAAAGATGGATAATCTTGTTCGCGGTAATGTGCAAAAAAATTGCACCCTAATTGAAATGTATAATAGATTTGCGTACCTTAAACTTCTTGATGACGAAAGAGCGGTCGATATCGCTCATCGCAAAGTTACAAACTCTTTTAAAAACAGGTATAGGGAAGACATAAGACCTAAGATAAATAACCCTTTTCGTCAAAATACTGATCTTTATAGAAATAGTAGCTCTAGTAGCAAAAACATTAATCATAATATGGCACAACAAAGCAGTGCTTGCATTCAGAATTCTAGTAGAACTTTTAATAATAATAGATTTCCAAATAATAATTATAATAGATACCAAAGTAACAACAATTATAATAACAATCGATACTCAAATAGCTATAATAGCAACCGATATCCAGATAATAATAATCATAGTAACCGATACCCAAATAATAATAATTATAATCAGAACACAAATAATTATAACAACAATTGGTATCCGGATAGTAATAATTATAATAATCGATACCCGAATAATAGTAACAATCGTTATTAAAATAATAATAATTATAATCGATACCCAAACTATAACAATAATTTTGCTAGTCGTTATTCAAACAACAATAATAACTCTGCAAACAGTCAACCAAAATTACGACAGCAATAATGTTGTCCCAATGGAAGTTGAAAATTTAGAACAACGTGTTCAAAATTTTCACATAGTGCCTCCAATAGCAAATTGCCCTTAGTAACTCTTACCATAGATAACCAAAGGTTTAAATGCTTGATAGATACAGGCTCCGAAACAAGCATAATTAAACCACAACTCTTTAAAAATTATACGGAAAAGGAACTGGTAAATCCACTGTTTTATGCAACAATTAACGGTACCAACTCTATAAATAAGGAAATTATTACACCATTTCCCAGAGAATTTCTAAAGAAGGGAACTATAGCATGGAAAGTTATTGCGCTGAATGGTAGAAAATATGACGCTATAATTGGTCAAAATTTGTTAGCGGCAATCAAGGCCATCGTAAATGTAGGAAAAAGGCAGCTTGAAATAGATCAGACAATAATTCTTTTCGAAGATGATTCTCCGTATGAAATAAATGAAATAACAAACTTAGAATTTAGTGAGGGATCAGTAATGGATAAATTAAACCTAGAACACCTTAATTCAGAGGAAGGAAGGATGTTGAAAAAATTATTAAAGGAATATTGGGATATTTTTTATAAAGAAGGAGATAATCTTAGTTTTACTCATGAAATCCAGCATGAAATAATAACAACAAGTAACAGTGCTATTTATTCAAAAATGTATCGATACCCCCAAACACACGAAAAAGAGATAGAGAAACAAATTAACGAAATGCTTAAACAGGGAATTATTAAAGAAAGCAACTCGCCATATAATTCGCCCCTTTGGATCGTTCCAAAGAAGCCTGATAAATCTGGCCAAAAACAATGGCGAATAGTAATAGATTACCGAAGGCTCAACGATGTAACTATTAGTGACAAATTCCCAATCCCTAATATAGAAAATATATTGGACAAATTGGGAAAGGCACAATATTTTACGACGCTAGATTTAGCGAAAGGTTTTCACCAAATCTTGGTAAAAAATGAAGACCGGGTGAAAACAGCGTTCTCAACTCCGTTTGGACATTATGAATATGTCAGAATGCCTTTCGGACTAAAGAACGCCCCATCAACATTTCAACGGTTGATGAACTCTATTCTCAGGGACTACATAAATAAAATTTGTGTAGTCTACCTTGATGATATACTAATATTTAGTACGTCTTTAGAAGAACACATACTGAGCATTCAAAAAATTTTAAACAGATTAAAAGAAGCAAAGCTTAAAATTCAGGTTGATAAATGTAGTTTCCTCCTTAAGGAAACCGAATATCTTGGCCATATTTTAACGCCTGAAGGTGTTAAGCCGAACCAAGCAAAGGTACAAGTAATTCAAAATCTGAAACTACCAACCACTCAAAAACAGATTAAATCTTTTTTGGGAATAACCGGCTTTTATAGAAAATTTATTAGAGATTATGCAAAAATAGCACATCCGTTAACAAAATATTTAAAGAAAAATGCACGAATAAATGCAAACGATCCCAGTTTCATCACAGCTTTTGATAAATTGAAAGAACTAATAACAAATCATCCAATACTTAGATACCCTGATTTTAGCAGAAAATTCAAATTAATTACAGATGCCAGCAATTTTGCAATTGGTGCAGTGTTAATGCAAGACAAACACCCCATATCTTACGCCTCCAGGACATTAAATATACATGAACAAAACTATTCAACTATTGAAAAAGAGCTCTTGGCTATTGTCTGGGGAGTAAGGTATTTTAGACCATATTTGTTTGGAAAGGAATTTGAACTGCAGACTGATCATCAGCCAATAAAATGGCTTCATGCAAAGTACTGTGGTAAAGACATAAACCCGCGGTTGCAAAGATGGATTGTACAGTTAGGCGAATATAACATAAAAGTAGACTTTATCAAAGGGAAAGATAATAAAATTGCAGATTTCTTAAGTAGAATAAATGTTGAAAGTAGGGAAATAAATTTAGTAAATTATATATCTAATAATAATTGTTCAGAAGATGCCAATAATTTGAGCTCATGTCAAAATATAAATAACATAGAGGAGTTAAGTAAACAAGGAGACTCAATGAGTGTCCAGACTGACCATTCTCAAGAAGAAAATCTTGAGGAACATTTTCCAACCTTAGATACGGTAGTTAACAGATTTAAATTTCAAATTATACTTGTAGAAAACAAGGAGGTGGATTTCGAAGTTTCATTGAAAAACATACGAGTCTATATAGATAAAAATGACTTAAATGGTGGTAATGTTAGTGATATCGTAAGACGGCATTTAAAAACTGGTAAGATAGCAATTTTTTCTAATCTTAACGACCATGAATATAACCAATTAGAGCAACTTCTTATTGAAATATTTCCTGACAGGACGACTTATAAATTCGTAAAATGCAGCTATTTTGCAAAAGATATGGAAGATGAGGAGCAGCTCAGAAAACAAATTGCACTTTATCATAAAAATGAAGTAGGTCATTCAGGGATTGTACCGACTTATGAGGGAATGAAGAAAATAATATATCACCCTGATTTAAAAACAGAGATACATAAAATAATAAATAATTGCGAAATTTGCACCTCAGCAAAGTATGATAGGAATCCGATCAAAAATAAATTTCACCTAACTGAAACCCCATTAACGATTGACGAAATAGTTCATGTTGATGTTTATGTTAATAGCAAGCATTCCTTTATAAATTTTATAGATAAGTTTTCAAAGTTCGCCACCAGTTTCCATTTGGAAGATAGAAACAGTTTGACAATAGTAGAAAAATTAAAACAGTTCATTTCTATTAGAGGAAAAATAAAAAAGTTTATATTCGACAACGAATTCAAATCAAAAAACGTTGAAGAATTTTGTAAAAAAGAGAACATTCAATATCACATTACTAAACCTAATAGTCACACTGGTAATGCTGACGTAGAAAGACTTAACAGTACAATAACAGAAAAAATCAGAGCTCTAAACTTAGAAGATAAACAGCCAATAAAATTACAAATTTTAAGCGCAATCAGTTTTTATAATAGCTCATACCATTCTACAATTAAATGCACCCCTTCAGATGTTCAAAACCAAAGAGTAGACCATAGCAAAATTAAACAACGTATCGAAGACAGTAAACAACGTAATATTAATAAAAAAATAAATATCGTGAAGACTATACAGAGACAAGAACAACGGGGTTTATTAAAAATTACAAATCACTCCGTCATAAAGAAGAACCAAAATTTAGAAAATATAAATTAGAAAATATTCATACTTCTAATATAAAACGACCGTTAAAATTTTCAGATTCTACTTGTGATACTAATTCTAATATCTCTGATGACGCAAACCCAGACGCTGTTACAAGTTAGCCCCATTCATGAGGACTCGGGATATATTGAGTTAAAGCTTAAGGAAGTGGAAGTAGTCCAGCAAGTTAATACAATAATTCATATTATTAATCCCAACGAAATCAACGATATCCTTGATAAAATTAATACTAATATAGAAAATCTCGATGTCGCTAATAAGAACTTATTAATATCAGAAATAAATATAATAAAGAAAAAAATTAAAACAATAACACCGATTCCAAAAAGAGGAAAAAGAGGTTTAATCAATGCAGTCGGATCAGCATACAAATGGCTATTTGGAATGATGGACAATGACGATAGAGACGAAATAATAGAACATTTAGGGATCATAGACAAAAACAATCACAATGCCATCGCAACGCTTAATGAGCAAATTACTATTAACTCTTATTTTAACAACTCGTTTACAAAACTAAAGGAAGCAATAGAAGACGACAGAACGAAAATAACGGAAGCATTTAAAGAAATTAGGACAAAAAACAACGAAATAATAAAACGATTATTATACATGGACCAACTAACCAAACTTAGGAATTTAGAGTATAAAATAGACCAAATACAGGACAATATTGTTTCAGCGAAACAAAATATGATCCACCCTAGTATTTTGACGAGCAATGAAATTGAAAACTTCAATATAGATTTTTATAAACTTAAACTATTGAAGGTTGGAGTAATGAATTACAAAGACGACTCATTAATTATAGCTATTCAAATTCCGAAATCATATATTACTTTAGATCTTAAGCTGGTCACACCTCTCCCAAATAAACAGTATCTAGAGATAGAACAAGAAGATCAATATATTATACAATTTAATAATCAATTTTTATTATACGAAGAAAATATTATTCTTAAACATTTAAACAAAAGTAAAAACTGTATTTGGAAAGATGAATGTACCTTTAGATACAATAATAAAACAGAGATAAGAGAACTTGATGAAGATACATTGTTAATAAAAAATGCTTTAGAAGAAAGAATTATTCAAAATTGTGATGATAGAAATATAACAATATCAAAAAACTACTTAATTATTTACAATAACTGTGAAATAAAAATAAGAAATGAATCATTTTACAATAACAAAGAAATAATACATGAGAAATATTTTTATCCAAACAGTAAAGAAATTAATAATACAAAAACTGTATCCATACCATTTAAGAACATTGTAAGCCAACACTTTTCTAATATTAAGCAAATCGAAGAATTAAAATTTCACAAGAATATTTCATATGGAATAAATTTAACTCTTTTAATTATTGTTGTTGTAGTTGTCATAATTTTATTCAGTTTCAAAAAATCTAATGTAAAAGTTGTAAATAAACATAAAATTGTAAAAAACACGATTCAGGAGAATCTTGAATTAAAGGGGGGAGGAGTCACGTCCCAGCCACAACAGCAGGTAGAAATACGACCTGCATTCCTCAAACTGTGGGAAAATGCCAACAAAGCAGAACCCAGTGCAGAAACTGAATTTTAAATAAACAAATAAAAATGCACTAACACATTGTAAACAAATAAATATGTACACCTGTATCTATATCTTTATCTTTATTTTTGTTCTCTTTATTTCTTCTGTTTTGACTTAATGAAAGAATATTTGAAAATAATAAAAGTTCAGTTCTGAAGTTTAACTCAAAGAAAACGGTGTTTCATTTTAATCGGTTGATCAACTTTTAAGTTGATTACATTTCTCGCGCGCGAATACAGTTTTGAAAAGTACAGTTTTTATAAAAATTTTTGTTTGTGCTAAAGACAATGGATAGAAAAAGTAATAGAAATAAAAATAAAAGAAACACTGGTAGTAATCGAAAACATCGTCCCTTGAAGCGCCAGTTTCGTGGTAACCAGCACGAAAGAGATGAGGACACCGAATTCACAAGTACATCGGCAAAAAAATTTAAAAATAATGAAAACGAAGACATAAGCATTGACAACAAAACGGAGAATTGCATTTAGGAGTTTTATACAGTTTTCTCGCCGATTGCTAATCTGGTGATATGTGCCAAATGTGAAGGAAAAATCGAGTTTAAAAAAGCATCGCCGTATGGAATTAGCTTCAAAATTGGTGTGCACTGCGCTTGCCCAACCACAACATACATTTTTTCGTAGTCTTTGGTTGGCAAATCATATTTGATGAACCGGCGCAGGAAGCAATCAAACCTATTTAAGAAGCACTGTCAGCCGATGATTTGTTGAACAGATGCCTTGGCTCTGAAACTCAAAACAGCAACGAATCTTTAAACGCAGTGCTGCGGTCATTCGCACCGAAGCATATGCACACCGGCGCACGCACTATTGAGATTGCCAATTATATTGCAACTGTCATATTTAACGAAGGTATTTTGCCAATACTTCAAATAATGAACCTAATGGGCATCCCGATTGGCAACGTCCCATATGATTTCGCCATGTCTCGGAACGAAGACCGTTTAAAAAGGTCCGAAGCCAGAGCTCTGGCCTCATCAAAAGAAGGTAGAACTGCCCGAAGAGCACAAAGAGCCGCTGAGTCCTCATTTTTTGTAAAAGATGAAGGAGTTCTTTATGGGGCTGGCATTGCAGATTGATATATGAGTCGTTCAGTGGATAAAGGGAATGAGTCCATTTTTTGCGTTTTTGAGATTTAGCATGGATAAACTTCCTTTAATGACTAACAATGTATGGTAAAAATTTTGTTTTCAAATTTCAACGGAAAACCTCTTTTAAAGGCAACACATTTTTTTGTGCGAAACACAAAATTTTTATTTTCAGTGGAAAAGGGAATAAGTCCACGCTTGCATTTATATTGCATTAATCACTTGTTAACATTGCTTTTAATCACTCTTATTTTTTTCTATTTCTTGCCCCTCTTTGAGCATTCGCTACCTGCCAATTTTTTGTGTTCTTTAAATTGTTGTTGTACTTAGTTGATTGCTGCATGAGAGCAGCAATCGGAAGTGTAACTGTAATCCAACTTTATGCTTTATTACACATGAATTCGATCATTGATCGCTGTTATGATATCGCTGTGGTTAGAAGAGTTTCTAATTTAGTAAGTGCAGTGCAGTGAGTGAGTAACCTTCTTCGTAAGTTACAACCTTTCTGATGAAAATTTTGGATTTGAAAATATAAACATAAGACAGAAAGGTAAAGTAATGTTATTGAATAGCGTGAGTCAAAGTCTATTGTATCCTGAAACTAGAGCTATAACAAAAGAAAAGAAAAAGGATATGATTGATTTATTAAAATATATCCCTCCCGTGTACCATACTTTCTATAAAAACTTAAAAACAGTATCAGGTTAGAAAGATTATTCTGAAGAAGGCATAATATTTTCTTAAATTTGTTATACTTACGATTCATTTAAAAAGAAGAAATTATTTTAGTTATTTTTTGTTTTAAAAAGAAGAAATGTTTTGTGTTATTTTTTCTTTTAAAAAGAAGAAATTGTTTATGTTTTTTTTTATGTTCATTAAAAATAAAACTGCGAGTGCACTGAACTAAAAAACAAATTATTTCCAGCCTTTTTTTGCAAAATTATAAAAAATGTACTCTTTCCAAAATATACTAATTCAATTAAAACACTACGCGAGGTAAGCCAATATTTGGATGGATATTTTTTCTTTTTATTTCCGAACGAATGCTCAAAGTCAAAACATCATTAAGTTGCATTTTTACGCTATCGATTTCAACAACAAAAAATTTAGTGGACTTATTCCCTTTTTCCACTGAAACTCTTAACAATAAAACGTATTTGTATCATATTAACAGGTTCTGTGAACACATACACTTACATACTAACATTATATATTTACAAATTGTAAAAGAAGCCCTAATAATTAATTTTGCAATTTTAGTTTTGAGTTTTGTTGTAACAACTAGTTTTGAGGTCAACGTCAACTGTTCTGTCGTTTTTCTCAATTTCAAATTTTTGGACTCACTCCCTTTATCCACTGAACGACTCATATGTAAGTATTTCACAAAAAAAAAAATGTTTTATTGCCCAACATTTTTTTGAGTTTTTTCAAAATCGCGTTTTTGAACTTCGAAGTCACTTTTCTCCGGTTCTACTAAACCGATTTTGATGAAACCAAGTGCAATCGACGCAGAATTGTCGAATTCTAAAACTGCATGCTCGAATTTTTCATTTCAATTTTTTGTTTTTTTTATGCAAAAAAATAACTTCAAACTTAAACCCGTTTATCTCGAAACCACGTTTTTCGAGTTCGAGGCCCAGATTGCGCCCGTAGTTCTGAACCGATTTTGATGAAAGAAAGTGCAATCGGCGCAGAATTGTCGCGATTCTAGTCCCTAACTCAATCACAATTTTAAACAATTTTTTACTATTTTTTTTTTACACTAAACTACAAAAAAAAGACCCAATATCGGTTTTTCATTTTTCAATGACCGCCATTTTGTAAAAAATAATCGCAAAATTATGATTGAGGTAGAACCCAGAATTACATCTGTACTAAATCTAACGCCGTTTATTTTTTCCATTTCAGATGATCCGAAGTCGTGTTATCCGGGCCGCAAGCAGCATACCTTTTTTCTCGACGCCCAACTTTGAAGACCAACAACTTTTTGAACATCCCTCGTACAAAGAAAAAAATGTTTTATTTAATTTAATATGTTCTTAGTACAATAAAAAAAAACAGAATTTAAATAACTCTTTGTGTTTTCAAATGAGAAGTTTTTAAAAAAGGGTCCAAAAACAGCCTTCCAACCAGGAATACTCTCTTAAGCAGCTAGCACATGGCAAAATAAATGGTGATTATGCAAAACATAATTTAACATACCACTTGGTGAAACAAATAAAATAAATAACTTTAATTGTTACTAGCTGAATACCCGGCTTTACTCGGGAGTTGATATAAATAGTTTTTGAGTTTATTCGTTGATTTGAAAAAACTTTTCACAAACTTTAGAAGGTAACTTCGGCGAAATGAGCAAAATGTAGCTTCAACATCTGAAGATTATGAGAGAATGTTAGGGAAATCGTGATTTGTGTGTGCGTGTCGATAGCTTGCAAAAGTATATTTTCAAATATTATATTTTATTCGATAGATTGAAAAATATAACAATAGAAAAAATTTTGAAAAAATCAGAGCAAATACGAAGCTCTTAAGCATTTATGTAAATTCTCTCTTTGACCTCGTGTCGTAATGTTACTGTAGCGTCTAATGTGTTAAAGCCACTTAACTTGTGGACAGTTCATGTGTTATTAATTTTGGCTTAATCTTTGTGTGTGGTCTTCAAGGCCACACAATATTAATAATTTACAGATAATTTCTTAAAGAACTGAATACACACATAAAAAAAAATTCAAACATTATAAGAATTTCTTAAAAATAAATCAAAACTTGTTTAAATCAAAAAAAAATAGCTAAAAGAACGTATGGACACAAAGATTTGCACAATAGGTAGGAGGGGGTAGGCGGGTGCTCGTAATAGGGAATTTTAAATATAAAATGAGTTTTTTTAATGTAGATAGTACGGATACAATTATTTTTTTTTTTTTTTGTTAAACTGAAACAACTTTTGCCAATCAGGGTAATATCATATGAAAAGTAGTCAAAAATGCAATTTTAAATTTAAATTATTTTTGCAACAAAATCTGTTGCGGCATTTAAAAAAAAACACATTAAATAATATGAACCTTTCTCGAAAAAATAACAAAAATTATAAATGCTTAACTAACCCCTATTATTATTTTTATAAAGCACTTTTATTGACTTTTCAGACAAAAAGAGTTGAGTTAAATGTATTTTAAAACAGCAGAGTAACTTGCATCGAAAGTCAAAACTTTAAATATCTGATAATTTTTTCTTGGTTCAGGTTCACTAAGAACCTCTATTGTTTTGAAATTAATGATATGAGTGATTAACTGTAAATTTTTTAAATTAATTAACCTTAAGAAATTTTGAAAAGTATTAGTATATAATTTTGAAAGGCGCCGCGGTTTGACGATGGATTTTAAGAGTACTTTTAATAAACATAAGAATAGCCAAAGGAAAAGTCGAATTATCGATTTGTTTTCGAGTTATCGATCTTTTAAATTTGTTTTTGTTATAAGGTCTATGAAGAAAATTGGCTATATTATTCTTAATATATAACCGATATTAATGATTACTTACTTACTTTACTTAGGTGGTCGTAACAACCCATCTCCGGTTTCGGCCGACCTCATCAGCTCTCGCCAGGCGGCTCTGCTTTGCGTGCCTTCTCCAATCGAATACACCAAGTGCGGTTAGGGCTTCCTCAGCCTGGTCCATCCATCGGAGGCATGGTCTCCCTCGTCATCGTTGACCAACGACCCTCGCCTCGAGCACCTTTTTCGCTGGAGCTTCGTCGTCCATACGATGGACATGACCCAGCCAGCGTAGTCGCTGCACAGTTATATGCCGAACTACGTCAATGTCATCGTAGAGCTCATACAGCTCGTGGTTCATTCGGATGCGATAGTCATCGCCGACTCGAACAGGACCGAAGATTTTGCGAATAACTTTTCTCTCGAACACCCCCAGAGCGGCTGCGTCAGTTTGCGAAACTACCCATGCCTCAGCGCCATAAAGCAGCACAGGTAGAACGAGCGTCTTGTAGAGTGTTAGTTTTGTCGATCGAGAGAGGGCTCTGGAACTTAGTTGCTTACTGAGCCCGTAGTAGCACCTATTAGCAATTATTGTTCTTCGCTTGATCTCCAGGCTGATTTCGTTGTTGGAATTAATGGCGGTGCCAAGGTATACAAACTCCTTGACTACTTCAAAGTTATAGCTGCCGGATGAAACTTGGGAGTCTAAACGCCGCGCTCCCTTTTTTGTAGACAGCATATATTTTGTTTTACCCTCATTTATCGTCAAACCCACTTTGGCTAATTCCATTTCGATAGCGGTGAAAGCAGCGGTAACATCTCTCTTGGTTCTGCAAACAATATCAATATCATCAGCGTACGCAAGGAGCTGGACGCCTTTGTAGAAAATGGTGCCATTACGATGCACACCGGCCTTTCGTACGATCCCCTCCATGATAATGTTAAAGAGATCGCAAGACAGTGGATCGCCTTGCCTGAAACCTCTTTCGGTATTGAAGGTTTCGGAGAGGTCATTTCCTACCTTGACAGAGCTGCGTGTGTTGCTCAACGTCATTCTGCAAAGTCTAATCAACTCTGCAGGTATAGTGAACACAGACATTGTTGCGTATAGGCAATCCCTTGTCGTGCTATCGAACGCAGCTTTAAAATCGACAAAGAGATGGTGTGTGTCAATTTGATTTTCGTGGGATATTAATGATTAAGGTATTATTTAAAAGGTAATATATAAGGCTTTCAGAATTTGAAATGAACAAAATCTGTTGAGTACTTAGCATTTTATAGGTATTTTTATGCAATAAAAAAATATTTTCTTACACAAAACCGTTATTTTCTCAAAAATTACCGTTATTACTATGAATTATAAAGAGTAAATTGTTTAAGCTTGAAAGTGTATCTTTCATTTGGTTTATATATGATTTCAAATATATCAAATATATATGATTTATTTGATTTTTTACGATGTTTTTTTATGATACAATGATTTGCCCTTGTACGGAAAGTTCTTTATTTCACTCATATCTACCTCAGATGTTTTGCTTTCTCACTCCATATTTTCGAATATCGCCATTACAATAAACAACTGTTTTTAAGGCAACATTGTAGCTATAATATTTAAATGAATTAACGGGATTTTCGAGCCAGTGAAAAAAATTTATAATTTTTAGTCGATCAGTTTTGGAAATTGGTTTCCATTTTATTAAATTGAATAATTAATATATGCTTCAGCCATTAACGAATGCAAATGTTGTCATATTTTTATATATCAAACAAAAGGTGCAGCTGTAAGCTTTTCAAAAACAAAATATATTTTTAGTAACTTAATAACGTAAATTTTTTAGAAAATAACGGTTCTTTTTATTAAAAAATTCAACTTTGGAATAAATTCGCTTATAAAACTAAAAATATTGTAGCAATGATATTTATAATAAATATATTTGAATTTATTATTTTCAATGCCATATTATTTTCAAAGTCATTTAAAGACCTTCCAAATGACATATCAATCTTAGAGATCTATTGAGTAACGGCAAAGATAAAGATGTTTTTTTGAACAGATTTTTTAGCAAAGCAGAATTTTTAAAAATCGATAACTCCATAATAGAGTTATCGATTTTTTATTCGGCGAATCATGTTTTTTGTTGTTCTCTACCAGAAAACACCGTGCCGCTGGCCAATATTAGCTAAGGTGATATTTGCAAATATTTTTATGGCCAAGAATTCTTTCATACGTTATTTTTATGTATCTTCAATTTTTACCCCGTTTTTGACTATTTTTCTCCTCAATTTTTTGCAAATAAGTGAATAAATATTTTTTTACTGGATAAAAATTAAATAAGCACTGAAAATAAAATGACACAACAACGCCAAAGTACGACGCAACTGACTTGCGCATGTTTTGATACTTACTAAAATACCACAGAATTCGGCATCAGTTGTCCTGAAATGCGAAAAAGAAATTTGGATATAAATACACATAAAGAAAAAAAGAACATATTTATCACCCATCGCGCTTACTGTCTTACATCTTACTGTCTTTTGTAGTACAGTGCCCTCTGGTGTTCATGATATAGCAAAATACAAAGCGCCAAAAGATTCACTGGAATGCTTCACGATTTCTTAGGAGATTTGTACTACAGCGCCCTCTATTGTTCAAGATAGCGTAGAAAAAAAGTCTAAAATATCCACCGTTTCAGCTTAGGAGTTTTTTGAGATTTGTACATATTTGTACTACAGCGCCCTCTGGTGTTCAATATAGAACAAAATAGATAGGTCATAAGAGCTACCGTACCCGAAAACCCCTATATACAAATTTTCATTTAAATTGGATGAGCGGTTTTCGAGTTTTTCACGATTTATTAACAGATTTGACTACAGCGCCCTCTGTTGTTCAAGAAAGCGCAAAAAAAGATGAGTCTAAAACACTCACCGTATCAGAAAACCTCCTTATACCAATTTTCAAACAAATCGGATAAACGGCTTAAGAGTTTTTCGACATTTTTTAAATATTTTTACTACAGTGCTCTCTGGTGTTCAAGAAAGAACAAAGTAGATAAGTTATAAAAACTGTATCCGAAAACCTCTATACACAAATTTTCATGTAAATTGGATGAGCGATTTCGGAGACAAAATTTTAAAAAAATCTTTAACCTGATCACAGCGCCACCTACTGGGTCCAATTGTAAATCTAAACCATCCAGAGACCCACTCAAGCTCACACAAAAAATTTCAACAAAATTGGTGCAGCCGATGTACAGTTTAATAACATACACATGTACAGAAAAATATGTATATTGTGCAACACCGCCTTCTACTTTTCAAGAGAGAGCAAAAGAGATAACGCCAAAACAGTTGCCGTACACGAAAATATTTTTATAAAATGTTTATCCAAATCGGATGAGTGGCTTTCTTTTTCACGATTTCTTAAGATATATGCAATATAGTACAAAAAAGATAAGTCCAAAACAGTCCCGTATTAGAAAACACCTATATACCAATTTTCATAAAAATCGGATAAACAGCTTGGAAGTTTTTCGACTTTTTTAAAATCGTCCTCTGGTGTTCAAGATAGAACAGAGTAGAGAAAAAGTCATAAAAACTCACCGTATCCGAAAAGCTTTATACAGAAATTTTCATGCAAATCGGATGAACAGTTTCGGAGATTAACTATAAAACAATATGCGTTAAACACGATCGCAGCGCCACCTATCGGGTGCAATTGTAAACCTGAACCATCCGGGGATCCACTCAAACACACACAAACAATTTCATCAAAATCGGTGCAGCCTTTAAGGAACAGTTTAATAACATACACACGTACAAATTGTACAACAGTGCCATCAAGTTTCGAGAAAGAGCAAAAGCAACAGAATCTTTGCCGTACTCGAAAATCACTATTTACAAATTTTCATCCAAATCGGATGAGCAGTTTTGGAAGTTTTCACGATTTCTTAAGAGATTTGTACTACAACGCCCTCTAGTGTTCAAGATAGCGCAAAAAAGATAAGTCCAAAACACTCACCGTACCAGAAAAGCACTATATACCAATTTTCATGCAAATCGTATAAACGGCTTAGGAGTTTTTCGACGTTTTCAAAATATTTGTACTACAGCGCCTTCTGGTGTCCAAGATAGAACAGAGTAGATAAGTCATAACAATTCACCGTATCCAAAAACCTCTATACACAAATGTTCATGCAAATCTGATGAACGGTTTCGGAGATAAGCTAAAATAAAGAATGCCTGGAACCCGACCTTTTTTACTGGATAAAAAAATAGCCTATATGTTCACCAGGGATGTAAGGAACCTAGATGTCAAGTTTTATTTAAATCCATTTTCGCGTGATACTTTAACAGGCAGACAGACAAACATTTTGAAAATGCGATTTTCGGACTCCTCGTCATTCAAAATGTCCAACGCAAAAAGAATTTTAAAAAAATAATTCAGATATTTTTTTACAATTTTATATATGACTAGCTTATACCCGGCGCGCTTCGCTGCGCTCAGCGCTTATTCCCTAAAAGAGGGCGTAGCTTCAGTGAAGCCATGCTTTTATAGTAACTTCGTACCGAGTTTCATTGATGTGTGACTTATTTCGAAAGCTATACCAAAAATTTTGGGTGCGGAATAAGACCGCGCCCCTCGCCCAACACCCATAATATGTTACCTGTGGAACGGCATGTGTAAATTGAGGTCGAATACTAAATTCCTAGGCTGTGCGACCTATAATTCCAAAACTGTTTGATATCGAACATTTTAGGTGTATGTAAGGTGCCTTTTACGATCGGCACCAGACTTCACAGGAACCCTCTCAAGGCTTTAGTATAAAAATTGGCTTAGCGGTTTCGAACTCTTTACGTGATATACATATATACCCACACACGTATATACATTCAGTCGCCTCACGCTCTTTAGGAAAAAAATTGTTCAGTCCGGTTCTTCAAAATAAACCATGGCGTATGTTATGATGATCCCCAAAATATTTCGACGAAAAATATTGGCTGGTATGGTAGTTAAAAAAAAACGGTCAGAAATAAGAGTTATGATAAAGTTCTTTTGCATCAAAAAATCTTACATTTTTCCCGTTGGACCAAAGATAATGCGAATTTTTATGGATTGTTTTAACTTTTTCCATATTATTTTCACTAAAATTCAAACGAATTTTTTCCTATACTACTTTAAGTCAAATAAATTGTAAAATGTAAAAAATGTGTAAATTTTTTTGTAATTTCATTCAATTTAGTTCTTCACTTTACACTATATTTTATCATCAATAGATAATTTATTTGACTAAAAGTAACATGGCAAAACAAAAAAATAAAATTAATTTGAATTTTAGTGAAAGTAATTAAAAAAAAAGTTAAAAAAGTAATGAAAATCTGCATTATCTCTCGTCCGACTGTAAAAATTTAAAATTTATTGGTGCAGATTGGAAGAACTTTTTCATTAATATTATTTCTGACCGTTTGTTATTTTTAACTAACACACCATTAAATATTTTTATAAAAAACTCGATTTTTAGAGCATATTTCAAACCATTGCGTGGCATACTGGTTGAGGTGCGTGGCTTGAATGCCATAGAACCCAGGTTCGAATACCACCTGACATAGGAAGTTTTTTCAATTAAATTAATTTTTCTGTTCGGCCGTCATCTCTATGCAGACAATGGCAAACCTCAGAGAGTAAAAACTGGCATGAAAAGCTTCTTGAGAACATAAGCCGTTCGGAGTCGGCATAAAACTTGTAGATTCAGTTCTCGATCATTTGTGTTCAAACGGTCGAAGTATTTTCAAGGGCTGAAATGGCCATTTCGTTTTTGTTTTTTTTTTTCTTTTTTATTTCAAACTATTCCAGCTCACGGATGGCTATTCCTACAGTCGAAATATTTGGGGAATCATCATAACATTAAGCATTATTTTGAGGAACCGACTTGTTCACCTTTTTTTTGTGAGGAGCCTTATTATACATACATACATTTTTTACAGATAGATAGATGAGCAGAAAAAGTAGTCATGGCAACATTTATATATATATAGTGACCGCCACTTGGTCCCATTGCACCTACGTACCAAGTTTCACTATCAAAACACGTACAGCTCAGAAATTAGAATGATTTTTGAAAAGTCGTCGTAGATAACGTGCGAAACGCCCATTTTTTAAGGGTTCTGGCAGTAACCATATGAATTAATCTACCAAATTTTAGTCTTTTACTCTAAAAAAAGTCTGATATACATCCTTTTTATAGATTTGTGGGCGTTTAAAGTAGGCGTGTCAACATTTATATGTAAAGTGAACGCCAATTTGACCCATAGCACCTACATACCAAGTTTGTCTATCAAAACGTTCACATCTCAGGAATTAAAATTATTTCTAACCGATAGCCCTGGCAGCTAGTGCTGACTTAGTTATAATTTTTAAATTGTAATTAACTATAGTACATTAAAAAAATAAGTAAATAAATAAATTAAATAAAATTATTTCTGAAGAGTGGGCACAGATATAGTGCTACCATGCACAGTTTTTGCAAAGCTGTCGAGAGTAAGCGTATGAACTTAATTACCAAATTTTAGTATTTAACGATGATAGTCGTCTGATTTAAAGAAGTTCTATTAATTTGTGGATCAAAAAAAAAAAAACCAAGTGGCGGCCGTGGCGTAGTGGGTAGAGTGTGTGGCCCATACGCGAGAACACCCTGGTCCGAATCCCACCTGACACGGAAAGTTTTTCGATTGAATTAATTTTTCTGTTCGGCCGTCACCTCTCTGCAGACAATGACAAACCTCAGAGAATAAAAACTGCCATGAAAAGCTTCTTGAGAACATAAGCCGTTCGGAGTCGACATAAAACATGTAGGTCCAGTTCTCGATCATTTGTGTTCAAACATTCCACAACACTCACAACACAATTGATCATAAGAAGCTCGGTCAAAGTGCTTTCAAGGGCTGAAATTGGCCATTTCGTTTTGTTTTTTTTAGTGGGTGGTACAATTGGGCGTGGCAAATTTTATATATATATATTGACTGCCACTTAGAGCACCTGCATATCAAGTGTTACTTTCAAACTTGTGCAACTCAGGAATAAGCATGATTTCGAAAAAGTGGGCGTAGATATGGTGTGACCACGGCCCTTTTTTAGCAGTTGCTGACAGTGACCATATGAACTAAATTACCAAATCTTAGTCTTCTACGGAAAAATCCGTCTGATATAAGGCATTTTTACTGATTTGTGGGCGGTAAAAGTGGGCGTGACAACATTTATATTTACATAGTGACTGCCACTTGGACCTATAGAACCGGCATACCAAGATTCACTATCAAAACGTGTACAACTCAGGAATAAGCATGCTTTTGATAAAGTGGGCGTAGATATAGTGCGGCCATGCCCATTTTTTGTATATTGGCCGACTGTAACCATACGAACTAAATTACCAAATCTTAGTCTTCTACGGCGAAAACCGTCTGATATAAAGCATTTTTACTAATTTGGGGGCGGTAAAAGTGGGCGTGAAAACATTTCTATTTACATAGTGCCTGCCACTTGGACCTTTAGAACCTGCATACCAAGATTCACTATCAAAATGTGTACAACTCAGAAATAAGCATGATTTCGATAAAGTGGGCGTAGATGTAGTGTGGCCATGCCCATTTTTTGTACATTGGCCGACAGTAACCATACGAACTAAATTACCAAATCTTAGTCTTCTACGGCAAAATCCGTCTGATATAAAGCATTTTTACTAATTTGGGGGCGGTAAAAGTGGGTGTGAAAACCTTTCTATTTACATAAAGCCTTCCACTGGTACCTTTAGAACCTGCATACCAAGATTCACTATCAAAACGTGTACAACTCAGGAATAAGCATGATTCCGATAAAGTGGGCGTAGATATAGTGCGGGCACGCCCATTTTTTGTATATTGGCCGAGAGTAACCATACGAACTTAATTACCAAATCTTAGTCTTCTACGGCAAAAGCCGTCTGATATAAAGCATTTTTACTTATTTGTGGGCGGTAAAAGTGGGCGTGAAAACATTTCTATTTACATAGTGCCTGCCACTTGGACCTTTAGAACCTGCATACCAAGATTCACTATCAAAATGTGTACAACTCAGGAATATGCATGATTCCGATAAAGTGGGCGTATATATAGTGCGTGCACGCCCATTTTTTGTATATTGGCCGACAGTAACCATACGAACTAAATTACCAAATCTTAGTCTTCTACGGCAAAATCCGTTTGAAATAAAGCATTTTTACTAATTTGGGGCGGTAAAAGTGGGTGTGAAAACCTTTCTATTTACATAGTGCCTGCCACTGGTACCTTTAGAACCTGCATACCAAGATTTACTATCAAAACGTGTACAACTCAGGAATAAGCATGATTCCGATGAAGTGGGCGTAGATATAGTGCGGGCACGCCCATTTTTTGTATATTGGCCGAGAGTAACCACACGAACTTAATTACCAAATCTTAGTCTTCTACGGCAAAAGCCGTCTGATATAAAGCATTTTTACTTATTTGTGGGCGGTAAAAGTGGGCGTGAAAACATTTCTATTTACATAGTGCCTGCCACTTGGACCTTTAGAACCTGCATACCAAGATTCACTATCAAAATGTGTACAACTCAGGAATATGCATGATTCCGATAAAGTGGGCGTATATATAGTGCGTGCACACCCATTTTTTGTATATTGGCCGAAAGTAACCATACGAACTAAATTACCAAATCTTAGTCTTCTACGGCAAAATCCGTCTGAAAAAAAGCATTTTTACTAATTTGGGGGCGGTAAAAGTGGGTGTGAAAACCTTTCTATTTACATAGTGCCTGCCACTGGTACCTTTAGAACCTGCATACCAAGATTCACTATCAAAACGTGTACAACTCAGGAATAAGCATCATTCCGATAAAGTGGGCGTATATATAGTGCGTGCACGCCCATTTTTTGTATATTGGCCGACAGTAACCATACGAACTAAATTACCAAATCTAAGTCTTCTACGGCAAAAGCCGTCTGATATAAAGCATTTTTACTTATTTGTGGGCGGTAAAAGTGGGCGTGACAACGTTTATATTTACATAGTGATTGCCACGTGTATGCATAGCACCTGCATATCAAGATTCACTGTCAAAACTTGAAAATATCATGAATTCAAATTAGTGCTGAAAAGTGGGCGTATATATAGTGTGACCACGCCCATTTCTTGTACAGTCACCGAAAGTAACCATCTGAACAAAATTACCAAATTTAAGTTTTATATGATTAAAACCGTCTGATATATAGCAATTTTTTTGGTTTGTGGGCGATAGAGCCAATTTGGGTTGTATGGGAGGTACCACGCCCCCTTGCCCAATCAACACCAAACTTCACAGGAACACTTCCCGAATGTTGCTTTAGTATCCCTAAAAATTTCATAAAGTTTGGTTCGGTGGTTTTGGAGTCTATTCGTGATATACACACATATCCACATACCCACATACCCACATACCCACATACCCACATACATACATTCATTTTTATATATATAGATATACTAGCTTATACCCGGCGCGCTTCGCTGCGCTCAGCGCTTATTCCCTAAAAGAGGGCGTAGCTTCAGTGAAGCCATGCTTTTATAGTAACTTCGTACCGAGTTTCATTGATGTGTGACTTATTTCGAAAGCTATACCAAAAATTTTGGGTGCGGAATAAGACCGCGCCCCTCGCCCAACACCCATAATATGTTACCTGTGGAACGGCATGTGTAAATTGAGGTCGAATACTAAATTCCTAGGCTGTGCGACCTATAATTCCAAAACTGTTTGATATCGAACATTTTAGGTGTATGTAAGGTGCCTTTTACGATCGGCACCAGACTTCACAGGAACCCTCTCAAGGCTTTAGTATAAAAATTGGCTTAGCGGTTTCGAACTCTTTACGTGATATACATATATACCCACACACGTATATACATTCAGTCGCCTCACGCTCTTTAGGAAAAAAATTGTTCAGTCCGGTTCTTCAAAATAAACCATGGCGTATGTTATGATGATCCCCAAAATATTTCGACGAAAAATATTGGCTGGTATGGTAGTTAAAAAAAAACGGTCAGAAATAAGAGTTATGATAAAGTTCTTTTGCATCAAAAAATCTTACATTTTTCCCGTTGGACCAAAGATAATGCGAATTTTTATGGATTGTTTTAACTTTTTCCATATTATTTTCACTAAAATTCAAACGAATTTTTTCCTATACTACTTTAAGTCAAATAAATTGTAAAATGTAAAAAATGTGTAAATTTTTTTGTAATTTCATTCAATTTAGTTCTTCACTTTACACTATATTTTATCATCAATAGATAATTTATTTGACTAAAAGTAACATGGCAAAACAAAAAAATAAAATTAATTTGAATTTTAGTGAAAGTAATTAAAAAAAAAGTTAAAAAAGTAATGAAAATCTGCATTATCTCTCGTCCGACTGTAAAAATTTAAAATTTATTGGTGCAGATTGGAAGAACTTTTTCATTAATATTATTTCTGACCGTTTGTTATTTTTAACTAACACACCATTAAATATTTTTATAAAAAACTCGATTTTTAGAGCATATTTCAAACCATTGCGTGGCATACTGGTTGAGGTGCGTGGCTTGAATGCCATAGAACCCAGGTTCGAATACCACCTGACATAGGAAGTTTTTTCAATTAAATTAATTTTTCTGTTCGGCCGTCATCTCTATGCAGACAATGGCAAACCTCAGAGAGTAAAAACTGGCATGAAAAGCTTCTTGAGAACATAAGCCGTTCGGAGTCGGCATAAAACTTGTAGATTCAGTTCTCGATCATTTGTGTTCAAACGGTCGAAGTATTTTCAAGGGCTGAAATGGCCATTTCGTTTTTGTTTTTTTTTTTCTTTTTTATTTCAAACTATTCCAGCTCACGGATGGCTATTCCTACAGTCGAAATATTTGGGGAATCATCATAACATTAAGCATTATTTTGAGGAACCGACTTGTTCACCTTTTTTTTGTGAAGAGCCTTATTATACATACATACATTTTTTACAGATAGATAGATGAGTAGAAAAAGTAGTCATGGCAACATTTATATATATATAGTGACCGCCACTTGGTCCCATTGCACCTACGTACCAAGTTTCACTATCAAAACACGTACAGCTCAGAAATTAGAATGATTTTTGAAAAGTCGTCGTAGATAACGTGCGAAACGCCCATTTTTTAAGGGTTCTGGCAGTAACCATATGAATTAATCTACCAAATTTTAGTCTTTTACTCTAAAAAAAGTCTGATATACATCCTTTTTATAGATTTGTGGGCGTTTAAAGTAGGCGTGTCAACATTTATATGTAAAGTGAACGCCAATTTGACCCATAGCACCTACATACCAAGTTTGTCTATCAAAACGTTCACATCTCAGGAATTAAAATTATTTCTAACCGATAGCCCTGGCAGTTAGTGCTGACTTAGTTATAATTTTTAAATTGTAATTAACTATAGTAGATTAAAAAAATAAGTAAATAAATAAATTAAATAAAATTATTTCTGAAGAGTGGGCACAGATATAGTGCTACCATGCACAGTTTTTGCAAAGCTGTCGAGAGTAAGCGTATGAACTTAATTACCAAATTTTAGTATTTAACGATGATAGTCGTCTGATTTAAAGAAGTTCTATTAATTTGTGGATCAAAAAAAAAAAAACCAAGTGGCGGCCGTGGCGTAGTGGGTAGAGTGTGTGGCCCATACGCGAGAACACCCTGGTCCGAATCCCACCTGACACGGAAAGTTTTTCGATTGAATTAATTTTTCTGTTCGGCCGTCACCTCTCTGCAGACAATGACAAACCTCAGAGAATAAAAACTGCCATGAAAAGCTTCTTGAGAACATAAGCCGTTCGGAGTCGACATAAAACATGTAGGTCCAGTTCTCGATCATTTGTGTTCAAACATTCCACAACACTCACAACACAATTGATCATAAGAAGCTCGGTCAAAGTGCTTTCAAGGGCTGAAATTGGCCATTTCGTTTTGTTTTTTTTAGTGGGTGGTACAATTGGGCGTGGCAAATTTTATATATATATATTGACTGCCACTTAGAGCACCTGCATATCAAGTGTTACTTTCAAACTTGTGCAACTCAGGAATAAGCATGATTTCGAAAAAGTGGGCGTAGATATGGTGTGACCACGGCCCTTTTTTAGCAGTTGCTGACAGTGACCATATGAACTAAATTACCAAATCTTAGTCTTCTACGGAAAAATCCGTCTGATATAAGGCATTTTTACTGATTTGTGGGCGGTAAAAGTGGGCGTGACAACATTTATATTTACATAGTGACTGCCACTTGGACCTATAGAACCGGCATACCAAGATTCACTATCAAAACGTGTACAACTCAGGAATAAGCATGCTTTTGATAAAGTGGGCGTAGATATAGTGCGGCCATGCCCATTTTTTGTATATTGGCCGACTGTAACCATGCGAACTAAATTACCAAATCTTAGTCTTCTACGGCGAAAACCGTCTGATATAAAGCATTTTTACTAATTTGGGGGCGGTAAAAGTGGGCGTGAAAACATTTCTATTTACATAGTGCCTGCCACTTGGACCTTTAGAACCTGCATACCAAGATTCACTATCAAAATGTGTACAACTCAGAAATAAGCATGATTTCGATAAAGTGGGCGTAGATGTAGTGTGGCCATGCCCATTTTTTGTACATTGGCCGACAGTAACCATACGAACTAAATTACCAAATCTTAGTCTTCTACGGCAAAATCCGTCTGATATAAAGCATTTTTACTAATTTGGGGGCGGTAAAAGTGGGTGTGAAAACCTTTCTATTTACATAAAGCCTTCCACTGGTACCTTTAGAACCTGCATACCAAGATTCACTATCAAAACGTGTACAACTCAGGAATAAGCATGATTCCGATAAAGTGGGCGTAGATATAGTGCGGGTACGCCCATTTTTTGTATATTGGCCGAGAGTAACCATACGAACTTAATTACCAAATCTTAGTCTTCTACGGCAAAAGCCGTCTGATATAAAGCATTTTTACTTATTTGTGGGCGGTAAAAGTGGGCGTGAAAACATTTCTATTTACATAGTGCCTGCCACTTGGACCTTTAGAACCTGCATACCAAGATTCACTATCAAAATGTGTACAACTCAGGAATATGCATGATTCCGATAAAGTGGGCGTATATATAGTGCGTGCACGCCCATTTTTTGTATATTGGCCGACAGTAACCATACGAACTAAATTACCAAATCTTAGTCTTCTACGGCAAAATCCGTCTGAAATAAAGCATTTTTACTAATTTGGGGCGGTAAAAGTGGGTGTGAAAACCTTTCTATTTACATAGTGCCTGCCACTGGTACCTTTAGAACCTGCATACCAAGATTCACTATCAAAACGTGTACAACTCAGGAATAAGCATGATTCCGATGAAGTGGGCGTAGATATAGTGCGGGCACGCCCATTTTTTGTATATTGGCCGAGAGTAACCACACGAACTTAATTACCAAATCTTAGTCTTCTACGGCAAAAGCCGTCTGATATAAAGCATTTTTACTTATTTGTGGGCGGTAAAAGTGGGCGTGAAAACATTTCTATTTACATAGTGCCTGCCACTTGGACCTTTAGAACCTGCATACCAAGATTCACTATCAAAATGTGTACAACTCAGGAATATGCATGATTCCGATAAAGTGGGCGTATATATAGTGCGTGCACACCCATTTTTTGTATATTGGCCGAAAGTAACCATACGAACTAAATTACCAAATCTTAGTCTTCTACGGCAAAATCCGTCTGAAATAAAGCATTTTTACTAATTTGGGGGCGGTAAAAGTGGGTGTGAAAACCTTTCTATTTACATAGTGCCTGCCACTGGTACCTTTAGAACCTGCATACCAAGATTCACTATCAAAACGTGTACAACTCAGGAATAAGCATCATTCCGATAAAGTGGGCGTATATATAGTGCGTGCACGCCCATTTTTTGTATATTGGCCGACAGTAACCATACGAACTAAATTACCAAATCTTAGTCTTCTACGGCAAAAGCCGTCTGATATAAAGCATTTTTACTTATTTGTGGGCGGTAAAAGTGGGCGTGACAACGTTTATATTTACATAGTGATTGCCACGTGTATGCATAGCACCTGCATATCAAGATTCACTGTCAAAACTTGAAAATATCATGAATTCAAATTAGTGCTGAAAAGTGGGCGTATATATAGTGTGACCACGCCCATTTCTTGTACAGTCACCGAAAGTAACCATCTGAACAAAATTACCAAATTTAAGTTTTATATGATTAAAACCGTCTGATATATAGCAATTTTTTTGGTTTGTGGGCGATAGAGCCAATTTGGGTTGTATGGGAGGTACCACGCCCCCTTGCCCAATCAACACCAAACTTCACAGGAACACTTCCCGAATGTTGCTTTAGTATCCCTAAAAATTTCATAAAGTTTGGTTCGGTGGTTTTGGAGTCTATTCGTGATATACACACATATCCACATACCCACATACCCACATACCCACATACCCACATACATACATTCATTTTTATATATATAGATAGAATACATATAGATTAAACTATTTTATTTTCACAAACTTACTGCTTTCCACAATTTTCAGCAGCGAGTTATTGAACATTAAGTGTCAAAAACATGAAGCATGCAAAAATATCATGGAACAAGTGTCACATGAGAAATCTGTTTAATAGGGTTTGCGTGTATCTGGTTATGCACAACATGACAACGCATGGCAATGCTCAGATAAAAACAGAAAATCATCTCTGAATGCATAGATAAACATAGAAGTTTTGTTTCGTTTCTGACTGTCATCTGACTGTCACGAAAGGAAATAATTTTTGCATGGAATTGAGACGAGTGACGAAAAATTTTTTGAAAACCCGAAGAGGAAAAAACTGGCTGTCACCTGATGAAACCGGTTCTTCAACACCAAGGCCAAATCGCTTTGTCAAGAAAACCATGCTCTGTGTCTGGAGGAGAGCGGTATTGTGTATTATGAACTCTCCAAGCCCGGCGAAACCGTTAAAACACAAGGCCATCGCCAACAAATGATCAATTCAAAACCACGCATTAATCGAAAGACGACCGGAATGGGCCACAAGACATGGCAAAGTGATTTTGTTACATGACAACGCGCCGTCTCACACACCAAATCTAGCGAAAGACACCTTGAGATCGCTTGAATGGGACATTCTTCTATACGCCATCTGACTATCACCTCTTCACATCAATGGGGCACGCGCTCGTAGAGCAACACTTCAGCGATTTCGAGGAAGTTGGAATCGACGAATGGTTTGCCTGGAAAAGACAAGCAGTTTTTCTTTTCATGCTTTTCATAAATTACCTGAAAGATGGTCGAAATGTGAAGAAGATGATGGCCAATATTTTAAATAAAAAGAAAATACTATCCCTAGAAAATTACGTATTTTCCTTTAACAAAAAAACCGGAAAAAACTTAGGCATACACATGGTAAATAAATATCTACACTTGTCTTTTAATAGTAACAATTCGAATCAAAATTGTAAATAGTAAAAGTAATGATTTTCTTTTGCCTGCTGACTTAAAAATAACTTAATTCGTCAAATTTTAACTTCCTTACCTAGAACTAACGGTATTTCGAGGTGTTCCTATCTCTGGTGTACCTAGACCACTTGTATTATTATCTTCAACGCTCTGAGTTTCACTTGTTTCGGACGATGTACCGCTGTTGTATGAACTAGGTGCATTTTGTTTATTCATAATATCACTAAGTGATGATATGTTTATATATCCAATTTTCAAGTAAATATTTTGGTGCAATAGATTTTCTGTCTAATATGTGAAATTAAAAAGATTGAATGACGTGCACATGCACGGGGGTGAGAAGTTGTTATTTAAACACCAACAAATCTGGTGTTGTCATGGTAAGAAGTTGAAAATAATTATTTAATACATATCGATAAAATTTATCTCGTGACTCAACACACCGTTTAAAACAAAACAACGCAAGCAGAAACTAAAGTAGAAAAACAAAACTGCTCCGTTTAAAGGCCTAACCAAAATAGACGAAAGGAGACGATTGCAACTTGCCGAACGAGTTGAGAAGGTAAAAGTTCGGTTCTTACGGAACAATAGGTATGGACATGGGCGTAGCCAGACTTTTCTGTAGGGTGGAGCGCGTTCCTAAAGTCCTGAAAGATACATATAAGCAATGTGTGAATTAAGACATAGATAGTCGGTTATGTATTGCCGCCGATTATTGTTGTGTAAATGAAGAATGCAAAAAACTTTTATATAAATATAAAAATCATATCAAAAATGAATTCTCCAGCATGTATGCATCACGTAACTATATTGAAATGTATATTACAATAACTTTTTTATACGATCTTCTCATTTAAAAATAACGATTGTTTTGGGTCCCCGGTAAGCAATGATGTAAATATGTACATAACTCTCACCGATAAAAAACTTGCGTATATCCATTTTATTAATATGGGATTTAAAATAATTTGTTAAACCCGAATAATATTTTATTTTAAAACAAAAAATTATTAAAATTTAAATGCAAATTTTATAAAACAACGAAATAAAACAAGCTTATAATTGAAAAAAAAATAAAAATCTAATTAGATATTAAAAAATCAACAGCTTCTATCAAACGATCCAGCAGCATGTTATCCAACAAGTACGGGACAGTTTTTGAGCGTTCAAACAATCCAACATGTGCGACCATGATACAATTACACTGGTCAACAGTGGCTATGCCACAGGAACTTTGATAGCTAATACTGTTTAAACGTACTTCCCCCATTACGAAAATTAACTTTTTTTCTTTTAGTTGGCCTCAGATTTTTTTGTGATTTCGGACTTTGTGTTTTTAGGACTTTGATGCTGTTTTTATGCTCTGGAATCCAAGCCACTTAACGCAGAGCAAAAAGAAAAAACTTTCTTATAGAAAATTAAACAGGCGGGGTATTTTTTTACCATATTTAGTCTGTGAGAGGTTCATGTTCAAAATAAAATTTTAATATTTTTGTTAAAAATTTTGACTTACAAGTATTTTGTTTTGAAGCCATATTTCACAAAGATGTAGTTTCATCGTATTCTATATTGAGTTCGCTTAATTTTGATACAAAAAACATGAACATTCTAGACGGAGAGCCAGCGCTTTAAAAACTGTTTTCATTTAAAAAGGTTGATTTTCTTTGGAATTGATTATCGTAGTTGTGTACACACACATACTGCGGACAGTCAAGCGAACTGTAAAAAAGGCAGGTCATATGATGCTATCAAAAGTGTCAAGTTTTTCGTAGTAATTTTTTGGATTTAAAAAGGCTGAAAATTGTTATATAGACTGTAAAGGGTGGCTAAATTTTAAGTTGATTTTGAATAAAACACAAACTATTTAGGAAATTATTGCCATTTCATTTTATTATGATAATATTGGTATGGTTCAATTATGTATGGAACAAAATATCGGCCAAATGGCCGCCGCGACCTCGGCGATACACCTCCATCCGATGGTACAAATTTTCGATGACGCTGAGGCATAAGTGAGGTTCTATGCCGTTAATGTGCCGAATTGTCTCATCCTTTAGCTCTTGAATTGTTGCTGGCTTATCGACGTACACCTTTTCTTTTAAATAACCTTCTTTTAATAAGAAGTCGAACGGTGTCAAATCACTTGCTCTTGGCGGCCAATTGACATCGCCACCAAGTGAGATAACACTGCCATTGAATTTGTCGCGCAAAAGAGCCATTGTTTCGTTAGCTGTGTGGCAAGTGGCACCGTCCTGTTGAAACCACATATCGCCCACATTCATATCTTCCAATTCGGGTCATAAAAAGTTAGTTATCATCTCACGATAGCGAACACCATTCACAGTAACTGCCTGACCGGCCCCATTTTGGAAAAAATACGGCCCGATGATGCCACCAGGCCATAAACCGCACCAAACAGTCACTCTTTGTGGGTGCATTGGTTTTTCAACAATCACTCTTGGTTTATCATTCGCCCAAATGCGGCAATTCTGCTTATTGACGAATCCACTGAGGTGAAAATGTGCCACATCACTAAAAATGATTTTCTTCGAAAATTGATCATCCACTGTTGCCATTTCTTGCCACCATTCTGACCATTGACGACGCTTGAAATGGTCAAGAGGCTTTAGTTCTTGAGTCAATTGCATAATGTAATGAGTCTTTATGCATAATGTTCATCAACGACAAGCGTGAGAGGTGCAATTGTTAGGCACGACGACGAGTTGAGGTGGACGGCTCTTGAGCCGCACAATCCCGAACAGCAGCAATATTTTCTGCAGTACGAGCTGTACGAGCATGCACTGGTGTTTTCACATCTCCTACAGACCCGGTTTGCTCAAATTTTTCCACGATTTTTCCGATTGTACTCACATGTGGACGATTAAATTAACCGAAAAAATCACGAACTGCACGATATGCATTTTGATTTGAACGCCCATTTTCATAATAAACCTGAATAACTTTAACGCGTTGCTCGATTGTGTATCTTTCCATGGTTCAAATTGAGTTAGTCTGAAATTGAGAAATGTCAAATGAAATGCAGAAAAGACCTTGACATTTAGGTGTGGTTCACATTCAACATCGGCCCTTAAAATTTAACCACCCTTTATATTGCATATAAATAACAGTTATGACAGTCAATCAACGTCGGAACAGTGCTGGTCAGTCAGCCTGTATGCAAACCACTAATCGCAGAAGAACGGTTGTGATACCAAATAAAAGGTCAAAAGTCAGCCCTTAAGTCTACATCTTTGGAAAATTTTAAAATAAGGGTTATGTGAAATAAGGGTTATGTAAATAAGGGCATGTTAATTCCAATTAATACTTTTAAGTGAATTTGTGCGTTTTTTGCTCGTAGTATCTAAACCACTGTTTGGATAAGTACGATTTAAGTACCAAATGAAAGGTCAAGGGTCAACCTCTGAATCTGTACCCTTGGACAAATTTTCAAATTGATTTTTGTCTCACACACATATTAAGGGGTTTCAATATAGAACAAGATAAAATCAAATTTTTTTTAATTTTGGCTTTAAATATAAAAAAAATACTTGTAAAAGTCAAAGTTTTTAACAAAAAATCAAACATTTTATTTAGAACCTGGGTATCTCACAGACTAAACATGGAAAAAAAAAGAAGTGTGCGTGTCAGCTCCGATGCGCGACTAGAGTTTACTCCTCTAGATCGATTACCTTGGATTTTGAGATGTTTATTAAAGGTAAAGAGAGTGAATAAAGGCATCTCTTATATTAGTAAAAGGATTGTATACTTATTAAATTTTAAAATATATTTATTACATAAATTCATTATGAGATAAATTGATGAATTTCATTAATAGTAATGTATTATTAAATAATGTAATATTAACTTCCTGGTAATCGTGAAAACATAGCATCAATGGTTGTACCACATCTAGTCGTTCCCATTGTTCTTCCAGAAACTAAATCTAAATTAACTTCTTCTTTTAAAAATTGTATAAAGTGCAATCCTTCATCAGTATGATGAAACAGATAAAAATTTCCTCAAATTTTTCATATTTTTTCTATTTAAGATCAATTTGTGGACATATTCTGTATTAAAGATCCCGTTATGTCATAGCAATAAAAATTCTAGCTTTTTCGACTCATTCAATTTGAAGAATTTCTACTTCACTACAAAATCACTAAAATAACTATGTTTTGCTTGATCTTATTTGCGAGAAACTCAGTTTAGGCAAAGCAGCATGAAAAACAGATTAATGCTTAAAATTTAAATAACTCAACGAATTTTTAACTAATTTCAATGATAAAACTTGTTGGATTTATAATTAACCAAGCTTTTATATTATTAACAATTATAATAAAAGCGCACTTTAATATAAACTACTCGTATGAGCAACGAGTTTTAAACCAGGGTTTAAAATTGCGCGAACATTTTCATAGTTTCTTTTTTGCATTTGCTTTCGACTATGAAAATAACAAATACCAACAGCAACAGCGAGAGACTGGTTTTCGCAGCTGCGTCTGCTTTGCTGCTTTAATTTTTGAACATTCACGAAGCGATAGCAACAGCAAGCGAACGAATTTTGAAGTCGTGTCTGCTATGCTGCTTTAATTTTTGAACATTTACAAATTGATAGCAACAGAAGCTGATCGAATTTTAAATTCGTCTACTTGCTGCTGCTGTCTCTATCAAACAGGTATCAAGCAAGAGGCACAACATCAGCATATATTTTGGCTAGCAGTGCTTTCTACCGCTATTAGAAATAAAGCAAAAAGGCATCAAAGATCTGGCAAATAAAAACCACATTCCTAAAAACTGCTAGAGTCTTTCTACAAAAACTTAATTAATATTTAAAAACTAAAAATTTTGAAACGAGTACATAATATTTTTTGTTTTTTTTTAATGAACTGAGCAATTTTAGTACTGTGCTAAAAATTAAAAATTAATTTATTTTAAAATACATATTAATAAAAAATTATTTAATAATGTTTATTTTAATTTTAATTATTTAATTGCTTGTTAATCAGTTGATGAATGGGTATTTTTAAAAATTCAAGCAATTTTTATCAGTTAAACAGGCACAACTTGAATTTTAAGCGAAAAATTTCAGTTAAAGGGTCATAAGTCCAAAATCTTTGTTATTTACACAATCATAATATAAAACTATAAAAACTTTAGCAAAACTTTTTTCTTATAACAATAATGCTTTATTTTCAATAAAACAAAAATTAAATTTTATGTTTTTTGGTAATTTTCTTACTTTAATGTTCGAAAATTAGTAGCTGTTGAAAATTCAAACGATTTTTATCAGTTAAAGGGGCACAACTTGAATTTTAAACAAAAAATTTCAGTTAAAATGTCATAAGTCCAAAATTCTTTTTATTTGCACAATCATTATATAATACTATAAAAACTTCAGCAAAACTGTCCTCTTATAACAATAAAGCTCTATTTTCCATTAAGCAAAAAGTAAGTTTTGTGTTTTTTGCTAATTTTCTTACTTAAATGCTTGTAAATTAGCAGCTGTTGAAAATTCAAACGATTTTTATCAGCTAAAAAGGGGCACAATTTAAGATAATATCACTAATCATACGAAAAAATTTCAGCTAAAGGGTCAAAAATCCAAATTATTCTTTATTTTCACAACTATGATATGAAGTAAAAAAAACTATACCAAAACATTCTTTAAAATGTGGTTTCTTTATTGTGGAACCAAATTTGTTTAAAATATTACAATCATTTTAGCTTAAACAGTGTTTTGCTTCTCCTGAAAATTCGTATTTTTTGAGTTGTGACTGTTTTGTGTTTAGTGTGCGATATATAAAAAAGAGAAGAGTAGAGAGCAAAATCGAGTTTATTGAAACTCTTTCTGTTGTGAGTATGTATTTTGTTGGTATTTCTTCGTTGTTGGTATTTTGCTGTGCAACGCTGACTGCGTAACGCTTGATTTTTTAGATAACACTCGATTGCACTCGCTATGTAGGTGTTCATACATCAGTCAAATGATTGAAGTATATCGCGATTTTTTACTCTCTTTAACTCTCTCTGAAAATATTGATTGACGGTTGCTCACACACGATTTTTTGATTGAAGCTCCGACGCAGGCATTTGTTACTTTTCTGCTACCTACTATTTTGTGAATTCATATCGTGCTGTGTACACTACTTTATTTGGGTGTTTCTTTTATTCAGTTGTTTTGTGTGCATAACAATTTTACAAAATGGAAAACAATAGCGGAAATATAGTTGATCTTTTAGGATTAAAACTGATCACATTAGGAAATCAATACGCCGGAAATTGACCGGAA